>JAVLVB010000205.1:1057629-1228314 GCA_032876305.1 Orestias chungarensis
CGCACAGAGGATTGTTGGAGTCAGCCTCCCCAGCACCACAGACATCTACACCTCCAGATGCAGGAAAAGGGCCACCTGCATCAGGAAGGATCCCACCCACCCAACACACTCACTTTTTGTTCCGCTCCCCTCAGGCAGGAGGCTGCGGAGCATCAAGTGTAGAACAACCCGTCTGAGAAACAGCTTCATTCCTGAAGCTTAGAGACTCTTGAACTCCTCCTGAACAAACCACTGCACGGACAATACAAAATGAACACCTTACTATACCCGCATTGAGACACTTTACTACCGTATATTCCTATTTATTTAATATTAGCTCTTGGGTGGAACTGGACCGTGAGTATGTAATTTCGTTCCACCTCATGTACCACATATGTTGAAATGATAAATAAAGTCTCCTTGAATCCTCCTTGAATCCTTGAATCCTCCTTGAATATGTTTTCACTTTCCTCCTGTTTCTCTCATCTTCTCCTGTAAAATGTATCTCTCTTCCTCAGTCTGCCTGTCTGCTCCCCTCACATCTGCATGCTGTTTGTAATTACAATCATAATTATCTCCTTTGCTCCAGCATTAACCCTTTCAGTATATAACCACCTCTTTGAAATTCACTCTTTGTTTGGTGTTCTTGTTACCCTCATGCATTCTGATCCTTGTTTTATTACCTGATGTTCACCTGTTTTTCTTGTTAGTTGTTGAATCATTATTTCACATTTAAACTCTCATCCTATACTATGCACTTAAACTTGACATCGTCCGTGGGATTCCTACAGTTTCCACGCAAGCACATCAGGAGAAAATAGAAACCAGAGCTTGCCAAGGGCCAAGCAAACACAAAGTGAAATTGTGAACAAACACGTCGAGTGAAAATAGATGTTCCCACAGGAAAAAAAGCGTCAAGATTGAAGGTGCTAGAAAACCCAGTATGTCGCAGGAAAACACTTATTAGCAGTTGCCATCTTCATCAGAGCAGCTTTTATTGCCTTTGGAAGTTCAGTCAAAAGCAGCATGAAAACAAAATAAAAAAGTCTGGTCTTGTGAAATGGGTTGTAGTGATGAGGACTGCAGGATTAAGGTCAAAAGAAATAGAAAACAATACATCAGTGCAGACTGCCAGCTGTTTTTTTTTTGGGAAACCTACATCACCGCAGTGATTTTATCTCGTGTTGGAAAAAATGCAGCTCAACAGTGAAAACAGCTGCTAAAAGACTCATGACCAGAGAATCAAAGCGAGACATTAAAAACTTTAACTATGCTGTAGAGGCTGAGCTCAATGTGCAAATCCATTTGATTTGCATATCCGAAAGATATATTTTTTAATAAAAGTTTGTTGACAAAAAAGAACAAAAACAGATATGTTTGGGTATTTCTCTAAAATGAAAAAAACAACAAAAAACATCCAAGTAACCCAAGTAAATGTGTCCTGTACTGCAGCGTGCTCCAGACATTCAGACAAAGGCTACAGACAGCATGAGGTCATGGTAGTTTTCAGACTCTTCCCGCAGGTGCTGCAGCTGGTTAAGCTGACCGGCCACAGTGACATCAGCCAAAAATGCCCGTCAGTCAGGAGAATCACTCCAACCCATCAACATCCCTTTCTTTAACATCCTCCTATTCACTCATGTGCACAAAACACACATCGCCTCCCTCGTGTTTTTTTTTTATCTTCTTTTTTTTCAGCGCACAAACAACAGTCGCGTCTCTCACTACACACCTGCACACACACAAGTACACGGTCAGAGCAGACTCACAGCCAGTCCAGGGCGGGCATGTGTTGGCAGAAGCTGGGATGAGGAAGCTGCTGCAGCGACGTGTGCACCATTGATCTGGAGAGAGACAGGGGACATTTCACAAGCACAGAGATTAGATTTAACAGGGTTAGGGCTGTCGCTTTGATCACGTTGATTTTCGACTGAAGCTAGATCCTCGTCTTATACTGCGTGCACCGCGGACTGCTGAAGGTGAAAGGAGTCAGACTCAGGTTAGGGGAAAGTAGCAGTACAGATAAACTTCAGGGACTACTTGATGATCCTCTTTGATTCTCTATTAGACCTTCATAAAGTATTTATCGATCGCCATAGGCAAGTGTAACTCAAGACACTTGGGTGTTTGATCTCCAGTTTGCATAAATGAATATTTGGCCTTCTGTGTTTAGGAACTAAACTGTCCAACCAAACTGCTCTAAGACTTGCGAGACAGTCGAGAGGCAGCTTTCTTAATTAGCTTGATTCATTTGAGCCACTGGCTGCGAAGCCGAGGCTCCAACAGATGGTTACATAGCAAAACCTGCTCTACAAAACAGAGCTGGATAGCACGAGTATCTCGTATAGCAAAAACATTATGAGCAGCACTTACCCAGAAGCTGAGCGTTCACTATCTCTTATCAATAACAAGATATACAGTGTCTTTTAAAAATTATTCACATACATTTCCACCTCCTCTTAGTCTTGACACCACAAATGTACATATATGTTATTAGGACTGACTGAAATTACAGCTGCAAATGATTTAGGGAATTACTTTCTTTGCACCTATAGAGATTAGCATTTAGTTCATATTTTGAAAACTTGTTTAAGCTCAAATGGATTTTATATAGACTGTGAAGATTTATTAAGAAGTCTTTTTCATGCAGATTGAGGTTTGAGGTTTGACTAGGGCAGTTTTACACATAAATATCTGAAATGTTCCTTTGTAGCCATGGTTGAATGTTAGTGGTTTTTTCTGGTTGGAAGGGGTACCTTTAGTCCAAACCTAAACCTACTGTAGCTACTCGCAGATTTACATACAGTACACATATTTTGCTCCATTCATTTTCCTAATATCTCTGACCAACTTCCATGTATGTGCTTAAATGGGGAACATGGTGTGTTTTCAAACCACAAAGAGCCATTTTGTAGCACAATCAAGTAACAACGATATCTATATATACAAAAAAAAGCCTCTGCCTCTTTAAAGCAACACTAAAGAAGTTTCAGTTTTGGATGAGGGGTCAAAAGCGGTAGTGTTTTGCATGAAGGAAGACTGCATTTCCCATGAGGACCAGTGCATAGTGTCGTAAAATCCTGATCTCCCGGACGTCTGCAGTTGGATTGAAGTACATTTCCGTTTCCAGTGGCTGTGTGAAGGATGAATAGCGAAGAAGTAAGGAATCTAATTGTGGTGAAAAAATGTCATATGATGATGTTGAAAATTAGAAAGTGGAAGTGACGCATGCCGTTAAGCAGTCAGCACATTTGTAGTTGTTTTGTTCGGCAGGGTTCCTGTCACCCTCATCAAAGTTGCTTAGTGCTGGTTAAACCGCTACAGACCCCCTCGGGCCATGACAGAGGCGTCATTCAACGAGCTGAAAGTCAACTTATGATCACAAAAGTTATGAAAATATTTTACGGATGTTGAAAAGTTACTTAGTGTTGCTTTAGGTAGCTCATACCCTTTCTGACATTCCCCCTTCAACAAATCATTATAACATTGCTTCTCCGACTGTCTATCAAGGTAGTTTACAATCATTTTTAGGAGCATTATATTTTATTTGTACAAACGAGTTATATTACAAGATTCAGTTTAAGTTTACATAATATAATTTTTTAGAAAGGGGAAGCGCTGGGGAGGTGTGCTCTGGTCAGGCTAAAGGTCAATTTGGAAGTAAAGGCCAAAGATGGGGATTTTGGGAAATAGGCGTGCGTAAAATAACACGCATAAATGAATCAAAGCAAATCTCTAAGTGTGGTTTTGATGTTGTAATGGCAGCATAACCTGATATAAAGCTCAAAAAGTAATACCAACCCTTTAAGGGAAAGCAGCACGATACTTCCACTACCGTATTTTAGTGTGTGAATAGTTTGTTAAGAGTGAAGTTGTTTACCACTGTTATATCAAACATCTGAGGACTCCTCAGAACATCTGGATTAAATGGAGATTGAACTGAGATCATTAAATAATTCACTTCTAAATGAATTGACTTTGTCATACGTCACACTCAATTTTATTTAGAGACATTAAAGTATGGGATGCTGAGTAATGATGCAACACACATGAAGAAGTTACCATGGTTTGAATATTACAGAGTTTTATGTACCACAGAGTAACCTGAAAAAATTAAGGGCTATTGTTTTTGCAGTTTGCAGATTAAAAAGAAAAAAGTAGCAAAAGTTGTAGATTTTTAACTTTAAACTCCGACAAAACAATGAAGAAACATACGAGTTAAAACCCATGAATGATTGAAAACCTTTTTCTATGGGATCAATAGATCTGAGTTGAATTTAGGGCATTTAGTGTTTTCCCTGTTTTGGATTCATGTTGCCAGCCTGACAATATTCTCAACAGTGCAAGCAAGTTTGAATTTATTCAGCCAATTGTTCCAGCACTGCTGTCTGTGATCCACCTAGCGCAACAAATTCTAACTGCCTCATCAAATGTAGCACTCTCATAAAAACCATAAAACAACCGCCGACAATCGCTTTATAAATATAAAAAATAAAATAAAAACTCAGAATTGTTTGGCACTATTCTGTTATTCTGTCTCTTCATAGTCAACAACTTTATGACTTTCTCCTCACAGTCTGTGCCCTTCTGGGTTCATTTCTTTTAATTCCTAGCTCAACCAAGTTAGGTTGTGGAGAGGAAAACACAAATGCTCTTAATGTGAAAGTTAACAGAAAGAAAATAATGTCTGCGTTTTTGATCCATGGGCAAATTATTTCATTTTACAAGATCACATGAAAAATTCAAATATATCACCTAATAAAAAAGTGTTCCCAAACCTGTTTGCTTCACTATGCAATGCAGACTCAAAGTCTTTAGATTGAGTTGCTTTACAGCTATGTCTCAACTTTATTAAATTTATTTGGTTTGCATCACTTGATGAGTTTGCTACCCTAAAAAATTTACCATTGGTTTTGTTTCTTTTCCCACTTAGGAACCCAAAGTGAACTAATGCCTGTAGCTAGTAATCGAAATGCATAAAGCAGAGACAGTGTTCTAAATCGGTTTAAAACATCAATAATTCTTGAAATACTAGTATTTTTTGGCACTATACTTTTGGGTAATAGATTTTGAGAAGATGGCCTGAAAGCTTTATGAAGCTTTTATGCTTTTTTATGCTTTATACACCCTTCTGTACCCACAATCTAATGAATAGCTCTCTACAGGAAAGCTTAGACTTGAAAACCACCAGCTCCAAACTGTCTCATGTCAGCGTTGAGGGATTTTGTACTGCTTCTTCCTTGTGAGTTCCCTACGTTGTCCATGCGGGGGGCCCCGGACCTACAGTATAGCTGGAGCCCTTCTGGCACCTGTGCAGCAGCGCAGGTTCCTTCCATCAAGCAATCAGGAGAGCAGCTCAAATGGAATGGAGAGCCAGACACTCATTGCCTGAGTGTTAGTTACTCACTGGTAAACTTGTTTCTCTGTGGCAGTTCTAATGCTACGTTCACTCGTTACCTCTAGTGATTTCTCCAGTGTTTCTTCCCGAGTCACTGATTTCTTTGTGTGCTCAACCCAGGTTGAACTTCAATGCATAAGGTCCCTTCGTAAAATCCTCCAGGATTGAAGTCCCTTCTCTGGTCTCTATTCCAAGTGCTCTGCTTGATCTGCTAGCTCCAGCAACTCCTGCCTAACATCTGCTCTCGCCTCTGGACAACCTTTCACGCTTCGCAACTCTGTATCCCTCAGTCCGCAGACCTCTCCTTGGCGGTACACGTGTCTGTTCTAAGTAAGACACACTTTGATTATCATTACTCACCTCCAGCACATACTCCCCAGCTCTCTCCCCTCTTCCAGTGCTCACGGTTCCTCACGCCATTCCGGCTGCTCCGATCCTTGTGATTACTGTTCACTACTCATTAAAATAAACAATATAAATCTGATTTCTGATCTCCTGAGCGATTCCTGTGTATCTGGGTGTAAAGGCTTAAAAATAAGATGACATCTCGTGGTTCTGGATTGCACCCGGCCGTGATTGCTGAGTTTACATCTGAGTCGCATTGACACCTCTCGGTAGATTGAAATGGAGAAAAAGTCTGGATTTGTTTCCTCTGTGTAACAGTGAGGACCACAATTTGGTCAAAGCTTATTTGTGCTGTTTAAAGAATTGAAGTGCAGAATTGAGTCTGTAACCAAACAAATATGATAATAAAATGGTAGTAAAGAAGGAATCAAACAAAAAAACCTTTATGAAGAAATGCTGACTTCATTAATGCAGGTTTTCACTGTGCATGGTGGCAGGATTAATTTAGATCTTCCTCCTGCCAAGTTTCTCACATTTTCACACTGCCTGTGAATGTTTAAAGTTGTCATCATTAAGCACATTCCTACAGTTAAAGATCAATTTATATCTATTAAAACCGACTGGCATGTTTACTTGCAATTTATGACGAATAAGAAAAGATTTCAGTGTTAAGTTGTATTTCTATACCAGAAAGTTACAAATTTAACGTTCTACAACTCTCCATCACTGCCTAAACTACTTTGAGTAAACTTTATCAAAATTCTTCAATCTAATTTATTTTTTCCCAAGCAATCTATTCTTTCACTAAATCAATCCACACAATGTTAAAATACAAATATTCTGAATTGAAACTAAATTGGTAAAGCACATAAAACAACCTCATAGAAAGTGATACTTTTTCCAGTCAAACACCAAAAGGTGGAATTTACTCATAATTTTAACATTTCCGTGAATAAATCAAACTCTTTTTGTAGTTTTTTTTAAATAGTGTTTATACCTGGTTGCCATAAGCACTCATTTTGTATAGCTCGTTTTGTCTTAAAGGTGTTAATTGTATACTTTTTTACCCAATCAATTATTTTCCCCTAAAACTTGGATTTTATCTTTTCACAGATGAAGAAGCTGAAGATAAGCGATGTTAGACCTTTTGGTGTTTGTTTGTTTTTCTGAGAAGAATTACTGTGGGTATAAAAAACAGCCAAATCAAATTGTTTGCTTTCATTTCTTCAGCTACTAAAACTAAATGAACATGTTATTGTTCTACAGACAGAAAAGCGCTAAACTACACCATAAAAATAGGATACATATAAATCCTTACCAATATGGTTTATTAACCGTGTTTAGTCAGCTTTAAAACTGTTTAGAAATAAAGTTTAAAAAAAATTGTTAGATGAGATCAAACCTGAAGGAACATAAAGAGAAGCGGCCCTTTTTTAGTTTTTGACTTTGAAGATGCAACAACAGCAAGCAAACAGTCTCTTTTTTTAAAGCTGAGTCTTTAGAAGGGCCCTTGCAGAGATCTGTCTGGGCTGTAAACGGGTCTAAACAACCGAAACAAGGACAAAAAAAACAACCCCACCCAGAGGTGAGCATGTGAACAAGTCATTTTCCAAAGATAGTCAAAGTCAGCTTGGTTTGTAGAGCATATTTAAAAGAAATTCCTGACAGGAGTTTTATAAACAAGTGTGGCGTAAAATAAAAATAAAAACCCAACTTTTAACAAATAATTATCTGAAATGCATGGCATATATTCAAGTACCTTTTGCAAATCCCAACTGAAACGGTCTAATAATAAGCATATAAAATTGCACAAATTCAATTAGACTGGATAAGGAGGGTCTGAGGTTCTAATGAGCCATTCCAGCACATGAACAGTGCTTGTTTTACATCAAGGGTCTTTAAATTCCAGGCTTTGAAATCTGTTGTGCTTTAACTTTTACATGTGTCCCTGCTTCAACACACCTGAGTCAAATAATCCGGTCATCAGTGTGATTCCTAAAAACCTGACTTTATTCAAACTGAAGAGTTGATTTAGCCATTTGATTCAGATATGTAATTGTCTAAACCATTAAATCACAGTTCTAGCTGTGTGCCTAGGACTGCAGTGTCAGTCTGAAGCCTTCTCCAGATTTTATTGTGGTATTGCCTCAAATTAAAAGCCCTAACCATTTATTGATTACCTCTGACACACTTCTTTGCAAAAAAGACAAAATAATTAAAAGTTGGTCTCATCAAACCAGAGAATCTTGTTATACAGGTTTGTTGTTTCCTTGGGGGCTTCTGACAAACTGCTAACAGGACTTTTAGTCCAGGTCAAGTCAAAGTTGCTTTATTGTCAAAAACTGCAATATGTGCAGGACACACAGAGGATTGAAATTTCGTTACTCTCTGACCCATGGTGCAACATTAAACATTAATTGTACGACAATGTCTATAGAGTTCACTACCTACAGCCTTTCTGGTGGGGTGCTATGGTTCTTTTTTAAAAATTGCCTCCTTGCCTATGTCCTGGTTGACTTGCAGTTGTGCAAACCAAACTCTCCTCTGTTATTTACTCAAAGATAGGAGTAACGTTGCTGTCGGCTCTGGCCATTGGACTTCATAATGCTTGTTGAGTCGTTTGCATCTTCATTGGAAATTGAACTGCTCATATCGCTTATCTGTCAAATGAATTGGATTTTTTGTCGATGCATCTGAGTAAACTGCTTTGAATCAATTCTTTAAAAATATAATTTTGGTTTTATTTTTAAAATAAAGGTTAAAAAAAGGCCTCCGGTTCTACTTTACAACTATCCACCAGTTTTGGTTATAACATACAAACAGAATATAATTCATAAACATTTGCAGCATGTCCACATGTAAAAAAGTTAAAAGGATAAAACGACTTACTAGCCAGCAACCAAAAAAAGCCTGACCTCAAAAACAACAGGAAAAACACCGTTGTCCGCTTTAGAAAAACAACTTCCAGAAGAGCGATTAGAAAAGATTGCACTTTTCGGTTTATTGCTAAACTGTCTTTGAATGTGGTTATAAACTCAAAACTGTCCGATTGCACACTACCGAGACCTATTCCAAGTCATTAAGGAAGCAGAAGAAGGAGAACGATAATGGCGCCAGACGAATTGATAATAACAATTAGAGATGTCCTCTTCTTTTGCAGATTCCTTTAGGGCTTTTGCACCTTTAACTATGTCTATTTGTTTTTTCTCATTTGAAATTTGACACTCTCAGGTAACAGAGATATGCTTGTTATGCAAGTGTTTGCTGGACTTTTTTCTAACTGCTAAAGCAAAACATACCCAGATGACTAATACACCTTGATGATACGTGAAGGACAAACAAACAACTTATAAGCAAAATGTAATTTTACTTATGTACCAGTCATGGAGGGTTTGTAGTCCTTTATAGGAGCTCAGCCACTCCGAGTGACCGTCCTCACATCTTCACCATCACTAATTATCTTATCCGATTTGACCTCATCCTATAATCCCTCTCTCCTTAAAACAGATAAGCAAGTCCGTTTTTGAGACATGTCCTCATTCTGTAATGTTTACCTTTGTAAATATAATCCTTTGGTTAAATAAAAAAGTAATGTAAAAAAAAAGGGGGAGGGAAAACAATTACTGCAATTTCACTGAAGCACTTGTGACAAAAATCATAGTTTTAAGATGCACCTTTGAGAGAGCCAGCTACCAGTCTAATGTCTAACTCACATTGCAAGATACTTATACAAATATAATTTTTCCCTCCGACAATCTTAAGTATGCCCTGATCATCACGAGGGCTCTAAAGATAACTTTATGAGATATTCCAGCTGTGTGTGGTGTGTTAAAGGTAATCTAGTCGGCTCAAACAGAAGTCATGACAATTCCAACCATAAATCAGGGATATTCAACAGGTTGGATTGTCCTGGTCTCACATGCAAGCATGCAGGGTGTTCCCTGAGAACAAACAAGCACACAGGCTACTGATCAGGAAATCAGAGATTTCAGGGATGAAACTTGGAGGGAAACCCAAAATAAAAGACAAAGTAGAAGCCCTTAACACATTATTTAACAGCGAGCCAGAATAATTTAAGCACAACCACCAAATCCCTTTTTTTTTTTTTTTTTATAGGATGATGTTAGTTGTTTTTTTCAGAATAATTAGAGGAAGGCACATGCTCACTTAATACGCACCGGTTTTTACACCGTTAATTGACTTTGGGAACATTGAGTTGAAATCACAGATTTCCAGGTTTCCACTTCCAGAGTCAGATATTTTTTAAATTCTAAAAGCGTCATTGAACATGATTAGGAGCATCTGTGAGCATTCAAGAGTTTCTTGTGTGGGCTGCGTAATAGGAAATAAAGCGAATGTCGTATTTTCTGACTTGCAACATATGTAGCCATTGCCAGTAGCCTAAAGTCACATTCAAATACCTTTTGCATTTTTCTTTGGCAAGCAGCTTAAAAAAATATTTATTTTTCAGCTGAGGAGGTTTCTTCTCTGTGAAAATGAACGAGCGTTCACCATTGTTTAACAAAACCTGGACAGAAAAAGAGCCTGTTCCAGGCTATTGATCAATAAAGCTGTAAGAGACATAAGAACAGTTTATAGGCAAATCGATCTAAATGGACAAACTGATGGATTTTGTGTTCAAGAAGACACCTATGATGAGTGAAACAGATAATTTTAGTTGTAATACATTTGCAATTGAAGTACATTATATTGATTACTTGCAAATGAAAACAATGATTTTCTTTTCTCAGAAGATTAGAAGACCATCTGATAAAAAATGGCAACTTAATTAAATATATTTCAAAGTTTTGCCTAAACACACATTGCAGGGTGGTCGTTTGGTATGCTGTACCTTTGCTTTAAACATATTTGTTAAGAGTAATAAAGGGCTTTTTTTCAGATGGATACAGATAGACTTATGCTATCAGGGAATACATCCATCCAATGCTTATGTTGATGGTACATGAAAAAGTAATGTCTACATAAATGCGGGACCCAAAAAAACGGTACATTTCCCAAAGCATTAAGCTATTCCTGCTGGCTAGTTTGATTTGGTTAAGATGCTGAGCCGAGTAAAACTGTTAAATACCACTTCTTAATGTCTCTTCCTACATGAATAAGCTAACATAAAGATGATAAAGTGTATTTTTTAACAATCTGATGAATAATTAATACAGTGACTCACAGAAATACGAGAGACCGTAGTCCAAGGAACGTCTCAAGGGTCATGCTGCTTAGTGGGTTATGATCCAACATCCTGGCAGTAAAAAAAAGATTAACTTATAAGTTTAAAGTAATAAAAATTTAGTATGCTTCAAAATAATAGTAATAATAAACATTTATGGACTACATTGCCAAATGTATTTGTCACTTTTGCTGTGTGTGTCGAAGTGTACATTAGAGCTCTGTGAGGAAGAACCACATTAACTGCACACAAGAATAAAATGTACCAGAATAATTCCCACTTACTTTCCAGAGACTGGTGCAGTATAATCTTGATTTCAAGAAACATCTCAATCAGAAAATTTCAAGAAATGAATGAGCAAAACATGGAGACAAACAAAGGTTTATGACCAAAATCTCGCTCAACCAACCTGAGTACAGCAAACGTAAAAAGGAATTCCCAACTTTTAATCATGATATACTTATAAAGATATAAATGACATTTTTTTTCTAACCATAAAAAAACAGCTTACAACAAGAGAATTATACTTTAATTTACTGTATAAAATGGACCTCCACAAATGCTGACACACAGTTTGTTTCAAGCATGTACAGTTCGAGTCAGAGGTTAACATGGACTCATCATTGGCATGAATTTAATTTATTCTGGGTTTTTAAATATTTATTTGAATTGTTTGTTATCATGTGGAATAATTAATATAATAGAATAGAATAACAAATATATTAATACTCTACAAATATTTAACCAAATCGTCCTTTGAAAGTTGCAAAGACACCACTAGTTTCAGTCAAAGCTGATCCCAGCATCCTCCAGTTTATGATATGCTTGAGTGACAGTTTAGATCAGAAAAGCCAAATCTGAACAAAACTCAGTTTTCCAATTAAACTATGATGCAAAACACACATTTGTACTAAACAAAACAAGTTAATATTGAGCTTCTTAGAGTCTTACCTAAATTTAAAACCAATTCTAAAAGCTAAATTTACTCTAAAGAAAAAAAAAAGTCAAGTTATGATGAGTTTTACCAATTATGAAAATAAATATGGGAACAAACTGCATTAGATTGTTATAATGCACATAAGAACCGGGCTTCTCAACTTGCAAAAGGAAATAATGCGAATGCTGGTAGTTGTGTTAATCAAATCTGTTTTTATTATTTCTTCTAACATCATTAGCTATGGTGCTTCTGTGACATATATTTCAGACAGAAACTATTACAACTTTAAAAATGTTTAATGTTTTTGCAATCTTGTATGCATTTAAATCAATATCTCCATAAATGTAAAGTTATGCACCCAGTTTTTATGTACTTTTTAAAAATGTGAACTTTATTACCAGTTCTCTACTAAAAGGATAGTTTTAGTTCAAATCATATCATAAATCCAACACATGATGAGTTGATGCAAATATCTGGGTGCAACTATATATGGTACCAAAGTGTATCTATTCCAGCATACGTTGTTGAGTGTTACTCACAGCCACTCTAACTGATTTAGATCCTTGAACACACCAGGACTGAGGGATGATATTAAGTTGTCACTTAGGAACCTGAGAGAGAGAGAGAGAGAGAGAGAGAGAGAGAGAGAGAGAGAGAGAGAGAGAGAGAGAGAGAGAGAGAGAGAATAGAAAACACTGTCAAAACTAACATAAAGTACATTTTTATAGCAGATAAATTTGGTAATAAAAAAACTAAAAAATAACAGACTAAATGTTTTCCTTATAACTGCAGTTATGCACGGTATAGACTAAGCGATCAAATATTATGAGCGATTGTCAAGGTGGGATCCCATCTTTGGATGCTGCAATTTCTTAGCTTCTTAAATTGAACCGATCCCTCACAAATGTTTACAAAAGTATGATACCAGTGACTAACTTTATACATTTGTGGGAGTAGAAGTGACTGACTCGATGTTTTGGATGGTTTTCAACTTGTAGCAATGTAACATGGATTTGTTCTGACGCTCTTACTCTAAACCTTGCAACAGCAGATGTTCGGTAGAGATATCTAAACTGTTTTGTTGTGCTTTAGACTAATTCTGTGCAAAATCTTAGATTGGAGCAAAACAATCTGTAGTTAAAATTTTGCAGATTATGCCAGTTTAAGACCACATTTGCATTTTTTTGTTAAATAAACTGAGGCCTTTCTTTATATAAAAATCAAAAAATAAACTGCTGCGCTACTAAATATAAGATGCTAGATATACACCACAGACTGTTTTCCAACAATTTGAAAATTAAAGCACAATACAACTAAATTCCTATAGCTGTTCTGTGAAGATTAGAAGCTTCTGATGAGGTAACCGAGAAACTTACAGCTTTTTCAGACTGCCCAGTCCACTGAAGGCGTGTTTTGATATGAACTCGAGGCTGTTGTTTTGCAGAAATCTGGAAAAACAGAGAACATAAATGCTTTTTGTCAAATGTCGTTAACTGTGCATGAATCTATGTCATGTGTACAACATCAAATCAGATAAACAAAAGTAAAATCTAAACACTATGCTCCTCAGAAGGACTTTACAAACATGTAAATAAACTCATAAACTATAACCAGAATGGGATTGTTTGGGGACGACAGCAATTCATGTTACAATTTACAGCGAATTAGATTGTTTGTGTTATGCTGTTATAGTCAGAAATGTTACTGCTATCAGCATTCTTACTAGAAAAAAAAACAGTCATCTAAAATACAATAAAATAAAACATGTACACAAACAATAAATGTGTTAGCAACTTGCCTTCTTACCATTTATTAAACTTGAAACCAAGAACACAGCTAAATTTCTTTAATTCAGTTATGCAACTCATTTAACAAAATAAAAGGACATATTTCTCCTTGTTAAGTAGCTTAACCCAATAAGTATATAATTCCTGTTTAAGGGTGATGGATTTCACATCCAAGTATCGCACTGATACTGATGTAATACCGTCACCCCTTCATGAGGTTTTTATGTGCAGCAGAACGTTATGTGATGCAATCTATTCCACCAGATGCTGTGTAGTTAAAAATAGATAAATGTTCCCCTAAATCCATTTATGACAATGGGAGAGATAAAGAATAAGTAATAAAAAACTTTCCAAGAAACAGTTTAACTGCATTTCACTTCAGAACACTGAGTTACACAGCTGGCTCCATGCAACCAGACCTTTTTGGTGTGAAGAGCTTCTACAAAAGCTAAAACTACACGCGGGGAAAAGGCCAACGTTCTTCCTTGGTAATGTTTTAAGCTTACAAGTTGAAAACGAGCTAATTAACAACTTCTAATTCCATATCAGCCTTATTGTCGGAGGAAACATGTAAGAAAGGGATGCAGACAAATATGCAATTTTTGTGCAATCATGAAATGATTATGGTTAGAAGACAGTTCTCACTCCAGCCTAATGTCTGAGTGTAACACCATCTCACCATTTAGCCCTGAAACATTCCAACTGTCCTTCCTCTTCCAATTATCCTTTTCAACAATACCTGGGGGAGGTTCAGGCTTGTCTAGTCACGCTGAGCTCCAAATATCATAATTATTCACTCCAATGATTTTTATTTTCCTTCTCACCTTTTGGAATGACGGGATCTGCATTAACGATATATGATTTTCTTTATATGATACTATAAACCTAATTATCATTTCTGAATGAAGAGCACACCCTTAAAAAGATTCAATGGTTAAATTGATTTTGCAAATTGGGTATTTAGGTTAATTTTGTTTGGATCTAATACATCCTTCACATAGTCTGTCTTACATTTCACTTGCACAAACGTTTAATCCTGCAGCTATAGTATTTTTTTATGATTAAGAGACCAAATTAACAAATGGTTGAACTATAAATATAAAATGCTACACTATGTCGTTCTCTGTCTGCATGGTTGAGGTTTTTTCCCCTTTGTGTAATGAATTCTCATAGTGGTCACATCCACCTTCAGCCTGAACCTACAATTTTTCTGATCTTAGCTTAAAAGGAAATTATAGACTGCATATTGAGTTCCAATTGGAGCCTTTAATACAACACATATTATAGAAAGCAGAGGAACATTAAATGTGACACACATACTTAACAGGCAGGACAAACGTTTGATTTGCACAGAATAACTACATTTTTCAAGGTTCCGACCAGCCTAATTGGCTAGATAACAACACTGTCAGGGTCATATTCTTTGAATATTAAAAACAATAAGTAAATCAGTACTGTTTAGCAATGAATTATCTACAACACAAAGTCAGCCTTAAATATAGACTGATATTCTAAAACAATGCATACAGAGTTTTGCCAACATGACTTCACTAGTTTGCAGGAGTTCATGTTTGGAAAATGTGTAAAAGAACCATAAAGCCCTGCCAAAGCAAGGGGTGTTATGTGGCAATTGGTTTATTACAAACCATATGGTGATATACAGTTACATTTGAGAAATTCAGTTGCGATACATCATCCATGTTGTTACAATTTCTTCTCTGGCGGAGGTAATTTTAAGAAATTGTTTCTAAGAACAAATTACAACCGAAAAGCTTTCCTCTTGTTGTGTTAAAAAGTAACGTTTAGACCTTCTAGGCCCCATTAAATCCCCAGAAACATGCGGTACTAAGAATTGATTATAGCTTCCTTATAAAGGAGAAAATTGTTGTGAAATTCAAGGATTCAAGGATTCAAGGAGACTTTATTGTCATTCGCAACACATGTGGTACTTGAGGTGGAACGAAATTGTATTCTCACTGTCCAGTTTCACCCAAGAGCTAACATTAAAATAGATAAAAGAAAGTAAAAGAAAGTAGAATAAAATAAAATAGAATGTAAAAAACACAAAATATACAGAAAATATACAGAATATAAAGGAGTAGGGGGTTTGGAGTAGCAGAAGCATGAATGGATGAATGAATGACTTAATTAATTAATTAATTCGTAGTGCAAGTCAAAATGTATTTGTCCATGTAAAGTGTCAGTGCAGTGTTTGTTCGGGTGGAGTTCGAGAGTCTCACAGCTTCAGGAATGAAGCTGTTTCTCAGACGGGTTGTTTTACATTTGATGCTCCGCAGCCTCCTGCCTGGGGGGAGCGGGACAAAAAGTTACTGTGCTGAGTGGGTGGGATCCTTCCTGATGCAGGTGGCCCTTTTACTGCATCTGGAGGTGTAGATGTCTGTGGTGCTGGGGAGGCTGACTCCAACAATCCTCTGTATGATTTTCACCACCCTCTGCAGAGCTTTCCTGTCTGCAGCAGAGCAGCTTCCATGCCACACATTGATGCTGGAGCAAAAGACGCTCTCCACCACACATCTGTAGAAGGAGGTAAGGATTGAGCTCCCGACTCCAGCTTGACTGAGCCTCCTTAGGAAGTAGAGCCGCTGATGTGCCTTCCTGACCAGAATAGAAGTATTGTTACTCCAGGTGAGGTTGTTACTTAGGTGCACACCCAAGTACCTGTAGCTGCTGACCACCTCCACAGCGGATCCACCAATGTGCAGGGGAGGGGGGGGGGGTGAGCATGTTGACCCATTCTGAAGTCCACTATCATCTCCTTTGTTGCTGAGGAGGATCAACCCCGGAAAGCTTCTGGCCCGGACAACATCCCCGGAGTGCGCCCATCAGCTCTCGGACGTCCTGGAGGACATCTTCAATGCCTCCCTCATCCAGGCATCTGTCCCCACCTGCATGAAGACCGCCACCAGATGGTGGCGGTCTTCATGAATGACCTCCAAAGAACTGTTTTATTGAGGATTTTACTGAACTACTTTCAATTGTATGCACTAATTTTGACTGTTTGGTCATAACAGGGGACCTGAATGTGCACATGGGTACAGCCCAAGGTAAACAATGTAAATAACTCACTGCTGTCCTTGAGATGTTTGGTCTAACTCAGCATGTGAACAAGACTACACACAACACGGACACACTCTAGATGTGCTTACCTCAACGGGTGTTATTATTTTAAATGTGGGTGTTGTGGATGTTGATTTGTCTGATCATTTTTGTGTTTTCTTTGACGTTTCTGTTTCATCCCAAGCCAACAGTTGGCCCTACAGTTACCCAAGGAAGACTTATTGATGACAACACAGGGATTCAGTTTTTGAAAATGATTAGGTTTGAAAATGCTCCCTGTTCTAATGTTGATGATATCAAGTGTCTTGAAGGTTTGGATGCCATTTCTTCTGTCAAGGTTAAAATGGTTAAAAATACACAAAAGGCATCTTGGAGAAAAGAGATCTAGGTCAGGGCACAGAAAAGGGAGTGCCGGAGAGCCGAACAGAAATGGCGTAAGTCAAAGCTCCAGGTTAATTTTGAAATCTACAAAGAAAAGTTATGTGTGTTCAACCAGACTTTGCGTAGAACCAGAGAGAGCTTTTTTTCAGAAATCATCAAAAACTGCAGAAACAACTCTCGTGTCCTGTTTGCTACAGTGAGCAGATTACCAAACCTTCCAGTCTCAACCCCCTTGGAACTGATTTCTACATCTAAATGTCAGGAGTTTGCAGTATTCTTTAATGACAAAGTTGAAGGAATTAAAAATGCAATTGTTTCCACAACAGACATAGCTCCCCTACCCGCAGTTAGACATATGGAGCTGACACAATTCACACCTGTCTCCGATAAAACAGTTGAAGAGATCCTCTGCAGCTTGAGTCCATCTACTTGCTGCATGGATGAGTTACCTACTAGATTCCTAAAGTCTGTGCTGAGCAGTTTGCTTCCACAACTCGCTCAATTAGTCAATATCTCACTTCAGACTGGAATATTCCCAAAGTCCTTGAAAACCACTGTCATTAAGCCTCTCCTAAAGAAGAGCAGTCTGGATGCCACAGTACTGAACAACTACCGGCCCACATCAAACCTGCCATTCTTAGGAAAAGTGCTGGAAAAAGTTGCATACCAACAAGTGAGTGACTTTCTCCTGTCTAACAATGTGTTTGATGCTTTCCAGTCAGGCTTTAGCCCCCACCACAGCACTGAGACACGTCTGATCAAGGTGACAAACGACATCCGCCTAAACTCAGATGCAGGCAAAGTCTCTGTCCTAGTTCTGCTGGACCTGACTGCCGCCTTTGATACAGTTGACCATGTGTTTTTATTACAGAGGTTAAAAGACTGGGTGGGAATCACGAGTATGGCTCTAAATTGTTTCAAGTCCTACCTTGAGGAAAGGTGTTACTTTATTCAAATGGGGAACTGCGTCTCCGACTGAATGGGTGTGACCTGTGGGGTTCCCCAGGGGTCAATCCTGGGACCCCTTTTATTCAAACTGTACATGCTTCCATTGGGCCAGCTGATACGCAACCATGATGTGTCCTACCACAACTATGCTGATGACACTCAGATCTACGTGTCGCTGACACCAGGAGAACATGGGCCTGTTGATTTATTGTGTCACTGTACTGAACAGATCAGTCTGTGGATGCAGAACAACTTCCTCCAGTTAAACTCAAACAAAACTGAAATCATTGTCTGTGGCCCACAGAAACAAAGAGAAAGTGTCATTAGTTACCTTCTGACGCTCTCTCTGGAACCTAAACATCAGGTCAGAAATCTTGGGGTAATACTCGATTCTGAACTGAACTTCAATAGCCACATTAAATCAGTAACATCAGCAGCCTTTTACCATCTTCAAAACATTGCTAGAATCAGAGGAATAGTCTCTAAACCAGACCTAGAAAGACTTATCCATGCTTTTATCTCTAGCAGGTTAGACTACTGTAACGGCCTGCTCACTGGGCTTTCTAAACGGGCCTTAAGACAGCTTCAGAACATCCAGAATGCTGCTGCTCGAGTTCTGACGAAAACCAGGAAATATGACCACATTAGTCCAGTGCTCAAGTCTCTGCACTGGCTTCCTGTCACTCAAAGAACAGACTTTAAAACAGCCTTGCTTGTGTACAAGTCTCTTCGTGGTTTAGCCCCAAAGTACATATCTGACATGTTAGAGCCATATGAACCAGCCAGGACTCTGAGAACCTCAGGTAGTGGCCCCCTGCTGATGCCCAGAGTCAGGACCAAACAAGGGGAGGCTTCTTTCCAGTTTTATGCTCCTAAAATTTGGAACAGTCTTCCTGAAGAGGTGAGACAGGTTTCAACTCTGCCGTTGTTTAAATCCAGGCTGAAAACAGCCTTATTTAACTGTGCATATAACTACTGAGTACTATTATTATTATTTTATTTTAATTTTATTTCTTTTCATTCAAAGCTGATTTTATTGTTTCATTTTCTGATCTTTTTTTCTTATGTAAAGCACTTTGAATTGTCTTGTACACGAAAATTTGCTATGTAAATAAACTTGCCTTGCCTTGCCTTGCCTATCGGCCAGTAGCCCTCACACCGATAGTCACAAAGTGCCTTGAGAGACTGGTTCAGACCCAAATCAAAGCCACCATCAATGTCACTGTGGATCCACACCAGTACGCATACAGGAAAAATAGATCCACAAAGGACGCCATTTCCTCCGTTGTCCACACTGCCCTCACCCACCTGGAGTAGAAGGATTCATATGTTCGCATGCTCTTTGTGGACTTCACATCTGCCTTCAACACCATGATTCCTCAGACTCTGATTAATAAACTCTCCTCACTTGGACTGAGCTCTTCCCTCTGCAACTGGGTCCTGGACTTCCTGACCAACAGGCCGCAGTCTGTGAGGATTCACAGCATCTTCTCCCCTACCATTAACATCAGCACTGGCTCCCCTCAGGGCTGTGTGCTGAGCCCCCTCCTGTTCACATTGCTCACATATGACTGCTCGCCTATCCATTCAGGCTGTCATATTGTGAAGTTTGCGGACGACACAGCAGTGGTGACACCAGAAGAAGTAAGGAGGATTGTGAAATGTACATTTCTATGTGAAATCAGATTGTGTTGAAATGGCATTGTTCTGCAAATTGAAACATAAAAACAGCAAGTGTTCAGAGAGTACAGATTTAAAGTTATAGTTGAATGTTTAAACTGATTCAAGATTTTTATACCAGCCTTTTGATTTTTAGTGCCAAAAAATCAAGTGGCTTTCATCTGATTCTTCAATCAGTAGAATTGCAAAAGGAAACAACTTGACCTTCTAGCTGCAAGTTTAAATCCAAAACTAACTCACTGCAAGCTGGGTGTTAAATAGAGGGACAGTGTGCCTGCTTTTTACTTATTAAAAAGTAAACTCCTAAGCTAAACTTTGTTGAAACGTTTTTAACTACTCTCCTGGGATACTAGATGTGCTATATTCTTGTGACAATGTTCCTTTTCTGTTGAGAGATACAAAAACTAAGGTCCTGAACATGCTGCAAACCAACTTGGGAGAGCATTTAAAATATTCCTTCTCATAAAGTCTATTTCTAATTCTCTGTAGGGAATATGTGCTTTTAATGTCACTGAATTATTCTTTTTGGCACTATTTTAATAATCCCAGACTTATCTGGGCCAATCAGGACACAATTCTTAAATCACTTTCTAAGCTATATAAGTTAGGGCCATCATTTATGAAATACTTTATTTTCCCCAACTCACCAAAACACAATGTGGTCCAGCATTTAGAGCATGTAGTTCAAAACCTCTGCCAACGACTGGGACTTATACTGTTTACTAGCCTTCCACTAATCTCGAACCTTTCCTCTGTCATAAGTATCATCTTAAACACACAAAACGAACTAAACACAACATAAATATTGTAATTTATCTATGGTAACAGACATAAGCCCATTAATAATAACATCAACATTCATTTATAGAACTGACTAAGATTACTATTAACCTACTTCACTGAAAACTCAGCTTTAATCTGTAAAATCCCAATAAGACTTGTCTGCCAGATTAGAAATAACTGTAGAAAATAGCAAACTTTAAACAGGTATTAACCATTCTTTTCATTAAACGTATATTTTTGTAAATAGCTTTTATTGTTCGGATGCAATGTTCCTTAATGCAGGACAGCCAAAAAACTAAATTACCAGAAATGATGAATGTTATATAGTATAGTTTAGGTGCGAAACATATGTAAGTACGTGAAAATATGACTAGATTTCGCTTTGCTTTAAAAATACTTGTTTTGTCATCTTTAAAGTTTGTATGGTTGTAAAAATCTTAACGGTCACTTTAAATAACAAATCAAATAGATGGACTGCAACCGATATACGTATGCATTCACATTTTTCACACAATGGCTTGTAACAACGGTTATGTAAATGCCTGTTTCCACAGGGTAACCTGAAACAGTTACCATGTGGAAAGTAAAAAAGGTCCTGAACCCTCAGATTCCTCCGGGCTGTTTGTTGTGTATGTTCCCAATGCAGTGAATGAGTGCTGAGTGGTTTAGGTGAATTGATTCTGTCTAAGCTAACCAGGGCATCCCTCGTCACAACTGCCTGCAGGAGCGTTGTTTCTTCAAATAGACTTTTCCAATCCAATAGCTGCATAGCAGCCACTATAAATCCCATACACACCCATAATGTTTCAGGTCCATGTTGAAAAGTAATTAAACTCATTTCAGGTTTATGTTGCAAAGCAATATCTGAAGTCCCTAAATTAGCTGGGGAAATGGCTTACCCTGCTCTAGCAAAAGATGCTTCAGAACAGATCAGAAAGCAAAATATTTAGACTGACTATGCAGCTATTTTAAGTGATTTCTCATCAGTTAGTTATAAATGAGTTAAATATAATATGAAAACAATCAAACTTTATGGTTATGTATAAAATGCTTTATGTTAATAAATTGAAACCCAATGTTTTAAGTGAGTGGGAAGAATTAGAACAAGCTCTGATCAGAACAATGAAAGCTGTGATTTTTCTGCAGTTTAAATTTAACGTTTATGCCTGAAGTTCCTGACCGTTTTCTTTTTCTAAATACATTTTTTGTCCGTTCAGAAAATCCGACCATTTACGATGATTACGTTGCCTGATGCTGAGCAAATTCTCTTCCTGTCAGAGCACTGCTGAGATTTGGGGGGGACGCTGATTTCCAGCCACAATAGTGACTGAAAACAGAAAAAAGTAAAAACCGGCTTTAATCACCGATGGTTTCAACAGATATATTACAATCTGTATGGAAACGTATAGATTGATTGGATAACAACTTGGGTACCCACAGCTAAGTTTGAGAAAAAAAGGAAAAAGCAGAGCTCTGATCGGATTACAAACTACTATCTAAAGATGTTAGAGCGGGCCCCTCGATACAGGGAACACACTCCCACCTGTCTTTCTCATTCTGTACACCTCAGACTGCCGAAGCAAATTACTCCAGTGACTACTCAGATGACTTTGCAGTTATCGAATGTATCAGAGGCGAACTAGAGGCTTAGCACAAAAGAGGTGGTGGACCTCTGTGTGGTACGGCGCAACCATATCCTCGTGAATCTGATGAAAACAGAAGAGATTGTTGGTCAGTACCTGGGCAACAGACTGACCTGCAGACACAAGCATGAAGCCAACATCAAGAGGGGATAGAGGAGACTGAAACCAACAATCCGTTTTAACTCAGAAGGGCTTTTAAAAAAATGCACCAGTGTTTCAATATTAACATGTGGGAAATGTGTTTTGTTGGAAGAGCAACCACCTGCATGCAGCAGCTGTTTCTGTACAGCGTGTACTCCTTTAAACCTCCAGTTGGCAAATGATCAACAATCCTGTGCGGGTGTAATCACTTTAATCTTTACTCACAACATAGAGACTGTTTTAGCTCTTGCATTAATTCCATAGACAACAAAGTTACTGCTTCAGATGGCTAGCACCCCGTGCAGATCGCAAAAATAACCTCTGGCCACTTTTTAAACATCTACGAAAAGCTGTTTAGACGTATCCCAGGGGAGCATTACAAATGCACGAACAGCAGTGACATGGTTGAGATAAAATGCTGCACATCATAAAAAGCCTACAATCTCAAAGAATGACAAAGTAATACCATCAGTATTACCAACAGTTTTTAACAAACATCTCTAATGAGCTGGACCGAACTGCCCTGGTTCTTGTTTCCCAGGTAGGAGATGACGTCTTATGTTGTTTTGATATCTAAAAACCTGCTTTGATATAGATGGTTTAAATCATCAGATCTAAGCATTTAGGACTTTGCACTTCCTTGTTTACCAGGTGGTTCAAATGAATTTTCATTGCAATTATTGGGTCATAATAAAAGAGAATAGTGTTTTGTTGTGGTAGAATGAACAAAAAAAAAGCTTTGAAACTGAATTTATTTAATATAAAGATGTTCATGCAATTTTCAAGAAATATTAATCCGGACTACAGGTAATCGTAAGCATAAATACTATGACGATAGATTTGCCTTTAAACTTTTAAATCCAGACAGAAAGTCTGGCAACAACGTATGCCTGCATGATTGAACTGCAACTATTTTTCTTGTGAAGCGTCTCGGGCAGACATGTGTTATAAACCTGAGCAATAGAATCAAACTAAATTGAATTTAACTTAACAATTTATGGAAGGTGTAATTTAGGTAGGGAATTAAATAGGAAATAGAAGATTTGATGTAAATATTGAGTCAAAACATTTTCAGAAACAGCTCAATCTAGGCTTCAGTTGAAATCCTAACTGCATATAGCCAATGAGAAAGTTACTAATTTAAAAACAATGTGTTAATCTGGATGCGTGACTTTAGTTTTAAAAACCTGGGAAGTATTTGTGAGGGCGGCTTAACACCCTCCCTCACATACATCCACTTGATGGTTCAGGGTCATTTGAACTGTCCTTCTTCTGTATCAGAGCCTTTTATATAGTATAGTTCTAACCTGAGGAAGAGTCAAAAACAATCACCTCAGAAACCATTGTGGGTTGGCCCTCCTGTCGAAAAATGCCCTTATAAATCTAATGCACAGCATCTAGTAATTAATTTTTTTCCTGGTTGGTTGGCAGACAGTCATTTACACAAACAAGTATGTAGAAAATTCAACCTCGAAATTATTAACTCAGAAGAAAAAAATCTGCCTCCTTATCAAATTACTCACTAAATTCTGCGTTTAAATCTGTAAGCTGTTAAAAACAATAAGAGCACATGTAACACATGATTCTCACTATGAAAACCACTGCACTCCTCTGGCAGCACCATGGAGATTTAGACCGATTTTTAAGTGAAATGTTCCATTATAGTTTAACTATGTTTCCTCGCACATTTGTTTATGGCTGTCTTAGTACACCTTCACTTAAATCTGATGTTTTATAAAAAATTAAAAAAAAACACCCAATGTGAACTCGAGCCCTTTAAATTAATGTAAAAAAAAAAGTGTTTTAAGAAACACAAGCAGCAGAACAAAGTTACTTACAATCTCTCTAGCACCGAGTGTTCAGAGAAAACAAAATCGGAAAGAACTCTGATCTTGTTGCTCCTCAGTGACCTGTAATGAAAGCAAAAGAAAAAAGAAAAGAAAGTTAGACTAATACTAAACCAACGAGGCTCGAAAAGACACCCACAGTACAGTGAGTCGGAGAAAAGTTTGAAAAGCCTAAAGCATTATGTGCTTTGAGTAATCACACAAAAACAGCTCCTATATTTTATTCAGGATGGTTTTTCATCTTTTTCTTCCAGTATGAAAGAAGAAAAAAAATCCGCCTGAGGACTTAAGCACTTAAAAATTTAAAGACGTCTGCGCTCTAAAAAATTAAGTAGTTTAAGTACCATTTTTAGAGACAAGTCACCAACTACCAGAAAGACACCAAATATATATATATATATATATATATATATATATATATATATATATATATATATATATATATATATATATATATATATGTTTTTAGAAATATATCTGATTAACTTAATGTCTCTGTGCCCGTTTGATCGAAGCTTCCAACATTAGCAGCATGAAAAATATAACTCAAGCAAATAAAGTTCAGCAGTTTATCTCATTAAGGACATCAAATGTTCCCTTGATTATTTTTCCTCATCTTACCAATTGACAAGTTGTCAACAGTTGTCTAAACAAAGGCTTTTGTTTCTTATAAAAAAATAAAAAAAAGAAACATTTTAAAATGACAGGAGTTGCATTCCATAAATATCCTCCTAAGAAGCTCAACACTGCAACTTACAAGGAGGGTCAAAGTTTAGACATGCATGTCTAATAGAAACCCTCACAACCTTCAACATTGTTGATACTTTAACCTGCTTTTATAAATGCGTTGTAGACTTCTTTTTTTCTTTCTCTTTTTACAGGTGGTAGACGTAACATTTAAAAAGAACAAAGTGTGAAGACTAATCCACCATAGTTGATTTACAGATACATTTATGACTAATTGTGGAACAGGGGTGAGACTGCACTGAAGCCCAACAATGATTCACAGCCGTGGCGTTGCTGACTTCGGTTTAAAGTGATACATTTCCTCCAACATGTTTCTTTTCAGAGAGATATTAAAAGTTTAGATTGATCCAGCAAGAGTCCTAACATATCTGTGGAGGGGAGTAAAGATTAGGGTGATAGCAAATAGGACTTCCCTCCTAAGAGACATGGAGCTCGTCATCAAAAATAACTGGTTAAAGATAAGAGTCTGAACACACAGAAAGCTTGTCAGGAATTATAAGAAGGCTTTGGTTCATGAGATGATCACAGAAAAGATTTCCATGATGATTTTCAAGAAACACTTGAGCAATTTTTGGACCAATCATGAATTTTTTTAGACAAAAAAACGACATAATTCCTTCTTGCAGTTATATAATTTGTATATGGTGAGAAGGATGAATGGATGAATGGATGAGTGGACATCTCAAGAAATCCAAGAAAACAATCACTTTTTGTTATGCATTCATTATTTAGACATACTCCTATTTAAATAAAACAGTGAAACTAAATCAGCTTTCCAGTCATGCAAGCACAGCAAAAACAACCAAAAGGTTTTAAAACATGTTAAATTTTCATTTAATGCAAATACCATCCATAAATACTTAAGTATATTAAGTGGATTAAAACTAATAAAAAAATAAAGAAACAAAGGAGCACTTGATATGCAGGAATGCAGAAATAGTAAATTTCCAAACTGGTTCAAACATGGTTGTAATTAAAAAAATGATTTTGAATTGTGATTTTTAGCAATAAAAAATAGCTTTCTGTTTTTTTTTTTATTATACAAGGTAATTTAAAGTGGATATAATGGAGATGAGAGTATTACTCTGAAGTCACTTAGAGAAGTGCGACTGTGAAAAGTGTAACTGCATTGTTTCTTTGCATGATGATCTTTCATAAGGCGGCCCTCTGACACATTTTACTAAGTAATATTCATTAAAGTGTCCTTAATCTGTCAAAATTTCTAATAAATAACATTTACCTCTCAACACAATGTAAATGTTAATTTAGTTGCAGAGGGTCATTGTGAAGCTCAATGTGGGTCTTTCTCTGGCTCTGTTCCTTCCTAATGGCCTGGGAAGAAATTAAAAGTAAGTGGGAAGAACATTCATTCTGTAAGATTACTCTAAGTGTAACCTTGAGGGCAATACTGAGAGTGAGGCCCTAAATGGGAAATCCCTGGCCGTGCATAGTGACTGGCACCATGTATACGAGAAACAAGTAGACCATTTAAGACCCATCCATCCATTTTCCTTATCTATTTAGTCTTTGGTATCTCAGGCAGGCAAAAGTTAAGACACTGGGGGAACAAAGGAAGGGGTGGCCACCATTTTATCACATGACAGACAACCTTGCACTTAAGCACCTACACTTAAGGGTATTTCAATGTACCTGCACAAATATAACAGGCAAACTCCTAGCAGAAATCTACATGCTATGATCTGAATCTGGGACAACTATACAAATTACTTCACTACTCTGCTTCTCCCAGACAATCTCTAAAATTGCAAATGCAAAGGAACGGGTTTGTGTTATCAAAGTTTTTTTCTGGGTCACTTTTTTTAGCATTTCACTAATATTTGCAAAATAACTATTGGCTTGTTAATAACAAGGGTTGTAGAGTAATTGGAAAAATGTGACACAACTATGTTATTTAGTTATATAATGAAGTTACTATAGTTCGTTACAGTTACTGGTGAAAGTGTGACATGAAATGCTGGGAAAAAAGAACAAAGATTGGTCTGAAATGTGCAGATTGACGCCAAAACAAAAGCCAACAACCTTGTGAAGAGGCTGGCTGAGGAAGTGCAGGAAGAAGGAAGCTATTAATCCAATAGAAACTGAACTTTAATTTTTTTAACATGTTCTATGGTCTGATTAAGCTAAAGTGAAACCTTTTGGCCATAACAGATGCACTTATATTTAGAGATAAAATATGGAACACCATCCCACACTAGCAAAACCAGGTAAATGTAAAAAAACTTCAGATTTTAAATTTCCCCACGACGACTGCTAGTAATGCAGATGTGATTACCGTTGAATAAGTTGAGATATAAACCCTTCACAGCAAGGAACACATTGACTGCGGAGTATGTCTTTTAATAGTAATGAATTTGCATATTAAGCTGGGAGGCAGAGTCCCTTAGAAACACACGGATGATTCAGACCGGAAATGTTAGACGTCCCATAACTGATAAGAGATGAGGATAAACAGACATAGTCCAAGACAAACGATGGATGGCCCAGCGTAAAGGAGCACAATCAGATGCTCTAATTTATGTAATAGGAAACTGGGGTTACAATTATACCTTGTTCACAAGTACCGACAGAGAATTTTGATGATTTGCTTATTCAACTCCAGCCCATGTAAACTCCAGTTTGCATGGACAATGTCGATGGTATGTAAATGCTGTAATTGTGAACCAGCTAAAAATACACCATTCTGAGATTCTGAGATTGTTAGTAGCTACAAAGTCTGATTCACAAGTAAAACATACATTAGCTTTCTTTTAGACGAACACATTCATAAAAGTTCACAGACATTTTAATTTACAAGGTTACAAAACTCAGTTTACAAGTAAGCTGTTTGATTTATGAGTGTAAAATACGTATGACAGAAAATTATTCCCATGGAAAAATGATTGGATTTAAGAATGTCAGCTCAAGCTTGCAATGTTAAATAGGCAATTTGTGTTCCTCAGGGAAAATGCTCCAAAAGTAAAACATTTCTGCTGCAATATGGTTACTAACTTCCAAATGCAAGCGAGACCACATATCCACAATAGCAACTTCGCACTGGCTGTCAGATAGTTTTAAACTAATTTTAAGATTTTATTCGTTTTTAAGCGTTTCAGCAACGGTTAGAATCCTTGTGCCTTAAAGATCTAGAAGGAATGTCAAAGTTCAGAAGACTAGTTGTCCAGGGATCCAGATTAAAGCTTTCTGTAGTACTGGTTGGTTTAAAATCTACTACCAAACCTATTTTAAGTCTTTAGAATACGTTTTGTTCGAGCAGTGGTTAATACAGGAAGAACACCACAATTTTTATGCCACACATGGTCAATGCGCACATTAGACTGTTTAAGAGCCAGAGGTGTATACTGTAGTAACGATGTACATGTATAATTTTTCACAAGATACTTTTAATATTTAAGCACATTTATTGTGAGCTACTTTAAGACTTTTATTCAAGTAATTTTCTTATGGGTGACTTTAACTTTTACCAAAGTTGTTTTCAGTTGTGGTATTTCTACTTTTACTTACTTTTTTGAAGTACTTTATACAACTCTCTGAACTGCATACCAGTGGCATGACAGCAATATAAAATGTATTCTCCTAAGTGTGCCCATACCTGATCTTCACTTTTGTTAATGCTTTTGTTGGAGGTTTAATAAAATTTTGGATTGAAAAGGAACTTTGCAGTTCTTAAGGGAAAAAATTAATCCGCAAGTACCATAATTGGTTCAACATCACAGTCACCTGGTGTGTTCCACAGGGGTCATTCGTTGGTCCCATCCTCTTAATTCAGCCCTTAGTCAGGTCATCAGCCCATAATGTTTTTTTTTTCCTTCATTGCTATGTCACTGACAGTTTGTGTAAATGCCAGAGCTAAAACTACACCTTTATCACTCCCATCATCCTCATCAAAACTTACACGATTTTTAATTATTTTATATTTTCTTTTCATTTTTTGTCTGTTTTAGCGCTTTGATTATTAAAATGAAAAAGACACCATAGATAAACTGTATTATTATCGTTATTTAAATGATTATAAGTTCCTTCCCTTCCCAGAGCACAGTCAACAGGTAATGGTCTTATTAAATATAATGGTGACAAATCAGATTAACTGTAAACAGATAATATTTTTCCTTTAGCCTGATAAAACCAGTAAACCAATCATATAAAGTTATTTTTAACTTTATATGATTATCTTGAATATTCGTAAACGTTACACGGCAGTTTGGAGCAAAGGTTAATTTTTAAGCAGTCAGTTCTGTCGAATTTGTGTGAAACAAGGAATTCTAAAACGATCGAACGAGAAAAATGAAAATAAACATGTTAAAATAAATTTCAAAGTTGAAAATAGAGAAACAGTAAGAGCACATTTATATTTAGAGCTGTAAAACTGTTATGTCCTCTCGAAAAAAACAACAACACTCTGAACCCCGTTTTTTTTTTTAAATGAGAGTGCTGGCAGTTTTTAATCACTAAAGATGTCGCAACTATGTATTAAGCAAAGGTTGTTATAACTGCTTGCAAAAAGAATACAAAAATGTGTCTCTTCTTCTTGAAATCAGCAACTTTCTTTATAAGCATAGTCCACAACCTCTCTCTTCAGACTAAACAATAGTTAAACAAATTCATTTCATCAAAACTAAGAGGGTAAAACTTACAGCCACGTAACATTTGGTGATACCAGAGGAACATCCTGGAGGTCGACCTCAACACACTCAACGTCTGTTTGTATGCAGTCACACTTTTCTGGGTACTCCTGCAAGACTAGCAGAACATACACAGCATTTTTGACATATGCGGAGATGGTTAAAAGAACATTTTATTTTTATATTTTACAATGCCATAATCATATTTAATCAAAGTTTTAGGATGCATCGATCTAAAAGATGACCATAAAGAATTTATTGGGAGTTATTAACGATCGCTCAAAAACATGGCCGTAATCTGCAGAGGTTGATTTTGATTTTGTCCATAGAGGTAGGCAGCCTTGGAGTGTCAGGGTGCAGGAGTTAGGAGGAAAAGCATCATAGAAAACAATTATTACTGTCAGAACAACTTTACATTTCTCTCATGCATCCGCAACCAACCAACGATTCAAACCCCATGTGAATTGCTTGGTGCAAGAATGACAAATCAGTCTCTGTTTGTTGTCTGTAACTGTAAGCAAGCTATCCTTGGACTTCTTCTGTTCATGTAGTGTCTTATCACCACCTTTATTTTTAGCCACCTCGAGAACAGTGCTGCATGTAAAGCATGCTCTACTGTCGTAGGGTTTGGGGGCTGGCACAGGATTTACCCAGGGTTTTTCTTTCTATTCATACAGTACAAATATTACACACAAGTAATACTACAAGCTGAATATACAGTTTTATGAAACTATTAGTTACTCAGCTTATAAACCTTCAGCCTCATGGACAAAGAAACCAAAACATAAACATGAATAAAACTACTTACAGCATTCAATGAGGAGAGGAGGAATCACTGGTTGGTTCTGAAGAGTTTCTCCAATAAAGTCTGCTAACCCAATATTGTCACCTGCAAATCAAATCAAAGAGCGACAGTTGGTGAGTTCAAAAACATCTAAATCAACTAAAACATTTTCCTTCGGCTAATCTAGTCCGTCTTTGATCACCAGTATATTTTTGTTGAACTAACAGACTTCCCTGAGACTTTAAGCTGGTACCCTGCAGGTTAAGATTTTTTATTACCGGGCCCACAAAGTGGCCTGAAGCGTTTTAATTAATTTTATAGTTAATTATTAAAAAAGTAAGTATTTATGAAACTGTCTTAATTAAATAGTTTATTTCTTGTAGAGTTTTTCCTAATTTATTATTCTTTTTCTGCTTGGCAATTATAAGGCTAGTCCTCCACAGATTATTGTAATAATGCAAAAAAATCTCTATTTTGATCTGATCATTCTAAACTTTCTCCATAATATTTCTTACAGATTTTGAAAAATCCCATTAAAGTAGCAGTAAGTCTTTGTTAATATACGTCTTAAATTAACTACCTGTACCATTTTCTAATAAACCACTGCTGATTTATTTAAAGCCAGATGTAGCATCCGTGGTAATGCCGCTGTTGCACATCCTGTTGCCCGCCAACGACATCTTTTACCAAGCATCCCCGATGCTATATTTAGGCTGGAGGGAAATCACTGGCAGTGACTGGAAGAGGCTAAAACGTCTTGACATATTGTGCAGTTTACCAATATCTAGTTGATCACGCATCCTAATATGTCAAACAAGTAACAAAATATGACGAGCATGTTTGTTAAAGTCCTATTTATGCCGTTCCCGTAGCATCTCCTGTTTTTTTTCTAACCCTGTTGTATTTGTCCTTGGTACTATCTGTTGTAACCCTCTGTGTTTGTGTTTCTGTCCTAGCAGGTTACTCCCATGTCAACAGCCACTCCAACCTTCCAAATCAGTCGTTGTTTTTTTGAGTGGTATCACCTTCAAAAAAAAAGAAAAAACTCCTTCTTTTATGATGTGTATTTAAATACAGATGCACAAGCTTATGGTTTTCAGCTACGTACAATTCCGACAATTATTTAAGGTTTCAAACAAATTAAAAAGGCAGCCGAAAAACTCCTCCAGAAAACCAGAAGTGTTAAACTTGTCACTGGAGCTGTGTGATATTTCCTGCTCTTAGCACCCTACCAGCATCCCAATTTCTAAGAAACGCCCCATGCAAAAGAACGCAATCAGCCACCAGATTTTTATTTCTTTCAACAGGTATGGCAGAGCACTTACAAATCTGAATTGCATGTGACAGTAACTTGCGAGCATCGGTTGATCCATACGAACAAACACAAACCCCCACACCCGCTATTTTCCAAATGTTTCATTTCAGACCAGGGGCAGGATTCGTTGTTCATTTCATAGTGCAGAGCTACTTCATCTTGCCCAGTAGAAACCTTATATTTGTCAAGATGATGGAGGGCAAAGGTGGCTTGTTGCCAAGTCGACGGTGACGCTTTTCTTATCAATTTGGGTCTGACGTGCTATGGTGAAAGTTCAGGTGGAGAGATCCTTCTATATATCAAGGACAGGAGGAAATCTCTTGAAAATTCAGAAAATCAGAATATCCCAATTTGAAACTATCGTCTTCAGCCGCAAAAAGGAGTAAAGGAGTTTATGTAAGCCTGGAGGTCTTATTTGTGAATTATAGAAAAATGGAGCAGGAGATCGATATTAGTACAGTTTCTGCTGTACTGTTCTGACATGCTGAAGGCAGGAAGGACTATATAAGCTGGCCTGGGCGGACATTGGGATTCCCCCGGGGGACCTAGCTGAAGATGCTGGGTAGAAGACGTCTAAACCTTTTTGCTTAAGGTTTTACTTCCGCGACCTAACCGGGATAGGCTTTAGATAGATAGATGTATACATGGATGGATGGATAGATAAGACTTAGCCTGGCGGGCCACCTGGCTTATAACAGGTTGAACTATGATGACTTTTCAAGACAATTCTAGCTTTCAAATTTTTTTATATGCAGCACCATACTTTTTGAAAATTAGAGACCACCAATCACTTTACCAACATACTCTAAATCCCAATACAATTTATTGATGCTTGTATTAGTATTGTGGTGAAACCTGAAAACAATCAAGTAGTATGAAGCCTTTTCCTTCAGAAGTAGACAAAGTTATTTCTCCATGTTCTTATGAGTTCAGACTGCAATTTTAAAATCAATGTAACCCACACTGAGTAATAGTATGGTTAATAAAAGATAATATTGAATAATTGGACTAGACAAGCTCACTTTGAATCAGTAAACTTTGAGGCAGTAAACAGAGAGCTGTCCTCTGCTGGATAACTTCTCATCATGTGGCCTAGTCATCTTTTATACTGTGTCCTACCTTCAAATGACAAGGATTATTAAACACACCAGGCCATTCAAAAACACAGTGACATCTGTATCAAACCCATCCTGTTTCTTGTTATTAATGTCTAAGATTGAAGGACAAGCACCATCTTTTTCCGGTTTGGATATTGTTTTTTCCCCCCTCATGTGTGGGAGTCCAGCTTCAGCCTCCTTGTGTTATGAAATAAAAAACACCATGAAAACCTTCCAGTATTAGTATTCTAAAATCGGGGGCTGTGGGCATTTAGCAACAAGCGTTTACTGTAGGCTCTTGTATTTGAAGATGTCTTATATCCCACCATGCTGCAGTGGCATTGAGCTATTAATATTTTTATGTGTGCAAGGACATCTTGGCTCATTCTCCTTCAGCTTCAAATGTTTTGCTAGTTCGAATAGGTCTAGAACATAAAATGCATTAAAGTTTTAAGTTTAAATCTTATTGTCTGGTGCCTAATTATGCCTTAAGGCCACACTAAAATTAGTTAATTTTCCATGCATGAGTTGCTCCTGGACTTCCTGAAAACAAACTTGTGTGCACCAAAGGCTTTCCTATCTTGAGATTTGGTTTGATAGTTAAAATAAATATTTTCTGCAATACTGACAACAGTTATTTGTATTTTCTCCAAAGACGGAGTAAAAAAAATGTTGCTTGAGCTACTCATTCAGTCATAAGGGCTGTAACGAAACACTTCAGATGGATAGACAGCTGGGTTTGCAATGTGACTCAAGGTAAAGGAAAGAAAACAAATCATTAAAAAATCTGTATTATCGCAAATTAAAGTCACTGACTTGGAACTGAACGTAACTCACAAGAATGTCCAGTGCTCCTGCTGAGGCAAATATGTTTGAGGCTGTATCCAGAAAGACGTCAATCACAAATCCAAATGAAACCGGTTTCCCAGCACTATAAACAAGGTTATACTGGTAAAAATAAAAAATGTGTCTATTTTAATGATCCTTCTCTGCTGTGCCTGGCTGTGACACATCTAATCCATCCTCCTTACTGAGAAAGCTGATGCACGAAGGTTTCCATTACACCTGTTTGTCTGATTGAAACAACACATAAAAAGCACTGCAGTATCATCCATTTAATCTTGAACCATGAAAAACAAATGCTTACACGCAACCTAGAAACACAAGTTGTTAATGATAGCTGGAAAAACAGACGTAAGAGACGCCAACCAAGAGAAGGAGCACAGACTTTGTCAATGTGTTAATCAGTTGTAACTTTAAGGAAAGCCTGAAAATACCTGCACAGATAGATTTGTCAGACCAGTAATGGTATCACAGTTTGTCATGCCAGTAACTTTACCCAGAAAAAGTTTTCAAAAGTGAGGAGTTCAAAACCACTACTTCATACCATTCCTGCAGTTCAATTTAAGTTTTAGCCGTCTTTATGGGGCAAGAATTATACGTAGAGTTACCCAGTTCTGACACTTTGCTGCTTACTGATGGTCAGCTGACGGCAAGAGGGCTACTATAACAAATAAAGTAAGGTAAATACAACTTTTCGGTTTGTATTCATATAGTCATATATTAAAAACAAAAAAATATTGCTCGTTATATTCGTGTTACTCTTTACATAGCCAAAAGATACAGTAATATTGTGGATAAGACTGGAAGAATAGCAAGTGTTTGGGTTTTTGTATCATAATATCATAATAAAAAAAAAATACAAATGTTAGGAGAAATATTATGCTGTAGTAATAATAAATAACACTTTTTAATTTTAAATCCAGGTAATCAAATTATCTTTTGGATTCTTGTTTGAAATTGTGTAGAAAATGTTGGTGTATATGTAAAAGCAACCTGATTAATATGTTTGTTTTTCAAAAGGGGTTTAGAAAGTATAATAAAACTGTGTAATATAATTATTTACATTTTTTTTCTTTTTACATTAAACTTAGTACAAACATTTTGCAGCGGTAAATCCTCTCTTTCATTCCTAATAATTAGTAGTAAAATAGCAACAAGGTTAAACATGTTCAATATTATATAATTTTAAGGAGGACTCATCCAATGCAAATATAGCCATTTTGAATTTACCCCCCCCCCAAAAAATGACATAAACCTGTTTACAGTCAGTGCTGTGGGGTGGGCTAATTGCAAAGTAATGTAAAGGGGTGCCCAATACGTCGATCACGATCAACCGGTCGATCACACGGCATTAAAGGAAGTAGATGACCGCGTAAGCTTTGTGCAAGCTGCCTTACCAAACTAAATTTCACGTAGCAAGTCTCCCAGTCTCATAGAGGAACACCAAACCCCTCTGAGCTCTACGTATACACTAGATCCCTTAGGATTGGTCATCTTTTAACTAGCTCACAAGCTCGAAATGTGTGGGCACCCCTGATGTAAATTAACAGTCAATATTAAAATTTCGCCCCACCTCATGTACCACATGTGATATGATGACAAATAAAATTCCTTGATTCCTTGATAAAAATGGCAGTTTGCTGATCAGTTTCAAGAATCAAGAATCAGTTTATTTATATAGCGCAAATTTACAACAGATGTTGTCTCAAGGCACTCAATCAGTTAAAATCAAAGATACATCATAACAAATCAATTTGAAAAAGTTTCCAATCTAAGGAACCCCAGCAGATTGAATAAAGTCATTGACTTGCAGCATTCACTCCTCTGGAATCAGCAGACCAAAACAATGGCTTGTGTTGTCGTTGACTTTACAGCATTCCCTCATACTGAGCATGCATGTAGCGACAGTGGAGACGAAAAACTCCCCTTTAATAGCATTGGAAAGATTTTTCTATAAACTTCAAAGCCATTTTTTAGAGAGGAGAGTGCCATATATTCTTTGTTTCTTCAGTTTTACGTGTTTGAAAGCATTGGAAAGCTAGGAATCCACACTTGCAGATTCTGTAAATAACCGACCAGCCCCCTGGTGAGACTTGGTCTTGGGCTTTGTTGTGACCTGTCACATATGGAGTTAATTTCACTGAGCTATGCAAGGCAGTCAAATTTACAACCATGGAGGAATAGCATTAAAGTGCATTAAAAGAAACTCAAGCATACTTCAACCAGATTTGCTTTGAACTGTAGAACATTATGAGGATGTAGTTTGTTGGCATGTGCTCAGATATGTGAAATATGTAACTGCTTAATCTTGTGGCTCTGGCTATCATTACATTTTTTTAACAATAAAAATTAGTCAATTTTGTCCAACGAGCGGTTTAATTACATTTACCTAAAGGAGTCACACACTTCATACAGCCTAAAGTTCACAACTTTTTCTAAAATACCTGTCTTAAACATCTCATTCTCAAACAACAACAATGTGATGTTTGCAATATCAAAGAACAATCTCCCAGCAGTAGTTATAAAGTATGCCGGCTCAGATCTACTGTTACTGCTTTTTGTAGAAAGCACTGACTAGAATCGCAAAGATAGGAAAATCTTAACCAGTTTATTTAGGTAATTTATATGACTTAATCATGTTCTGAATATATATATGTTTTTTTTTTTCTTTGCTTGTGAATAATACTTAAATGACCTGGACTATTTTCCTCTATGAGCCTTACACAACGTCAGAATGAGAACACCAAGTTCTTGCCTGAGGTTGAGGTTGACCTATCAACGCATGTTACTGCTCTTGCTGACAGCATCCAGAAGGATTGCCACCACAAATTTATGCATCTGTTGAGAGGGCTGATTCGATGCTCTCTCAGAAGGTTAAGACAATCCAGATCTCTGATTTCTGGGCTCTTTGATGTTTTATGGAAAAGCCAACTCTTGGCCAAGCTACTTGGAAGTTTGCTCTAGTCCAAGGCATATTCCTAATCACCCCCCTGAATTTCTTTGCCACTGGATTCCAGGCCATTCTGCTCGACAGTCTCTGGGCTTTTTTTCGGTGCAAACTTAGATGGTTTCTGAGCTCCACCTTGAGCTCTATTACAAGTTTTCAAAAAGGGTTCAGAGGTAATTTTCCAAAATTTCAAAAGATTTCATTTTTTTTTTTTGATCAGATCTCTTTTGTTGGTCTCTTAGTTCTCTCGGCTTCCCTATAGACCACAGTTGCCTGATTCCATAGTCTCTAGGCTGCCCAGCTGAAGACCCTTGACAATCACTTTGGTCTCCATGCTGATTTTCTTCCCAAACTGCACCCTGAGCTTTTTTACTATTCCCTGTTTACACTAAGCCAATATCCTGAGCTTCTTCACTAGGTTCTCACCCAGAACTACTGTGTCTCTACAAGGCTTAACTCCAGTGCTCCTTTGAGGTTCTCTAATAGTCTTAGGGAACGTTTCAGAGCTTTCCAACTGGGCTCTGTGAATACATATTTTTTTGAATTCTTCAGATTAGTATTGGCAATCAATGGCTATCTTGTTTAAACTATCTAGTTTAGGGTTTGGTTTTCAGACCACCACTGGTCTTCCTTTAGTGTGAATTCCAGTGCTGTTCCTTTGTGGGGGGAGGATTACTGTCACAATGTGACAGAGAGTTTTATGAGTTTTTTGTCAATTTATCCTGCCAGTGTTTTTTGACAGTGTTTGAAAGGCTAGTCAATAGTCTTTCAGCTTTCTTTGCCCTTTTCTGGTAAAACCATATTCATTTTTGTTAGTTTCCTCTCAGCTCCAATAAGCCCTAAAATCCGAGCAGCAATTCATTAGTCATTAAAAAGAGCTAGCTTCATTAATGACAAAACTCTCAATGGGAGCAAATTTGTCCGTTCCACATGCTAACGCTATTCTTACCTAAACAGAGTTCCATATGGTATCAGTAATCGGCATTTGAAATTAGTTTGGTACTCTTTTTTTGTTTTGTTTAAATACTGTTTTTTGTTTTGTTTTAGAGTGAACCAGCCAAATAGCATCTGAGGGAGCTTTAGATTATTGTGATGGCATTGAGGTCAAACCTAACAGGCAGGTTACGAAATTCATTAATTTTCTAAATACCCTGAAAAATACAAGAAGCTGGTCAGCAGTTTTAGGAAGAGTTTATTTGCTGTTTAACTAAATCTATTTTTTAAATTATCACCAAAAAAAATACATGTGAGTTTGTAATCAATATTTATTAATAGCATTTTTATTATATTTTCAGATGCATGGCTTATTTTCTACAATAAAGAAGAAGAAGAACAGAATAACTCAAGTATATACTTAGCTTCTTTTTTATTTATTTTTTGCATTTGAAAATGGTTATTTTCTGTCCAAGCTAACTCGATACCAATATGACACATACACATCTTGCATGTCATTGCAAAACATTAATTATGTCCACTTTCTCTGATGCAAAATTTTTCTAAACAAATATATATTCAATTTTGTTTGGTATAACAGTTTTGTTATTGTGTAATTTGTTAATTAATAGCTAAATAGCTAACAAACCTGTAGAAAGGAACGTAATCTGTCATGCTTGTGCTTTTAAAGGATCCTCTGACAAAAGGTTAAAATGGCCCCATCTATCCATCTACAAGGTGTTGGAATCTCGATAAATGAATATAATGTTAATAACCTGACACTTTCTCTTTGCGAAATTAATAAAAGACCTTGATGTATGATGTAAAAAAATAACATTTTTGAGCAGGGACAGGTTTTTCTTTTTTTTTTATCTACTTGTGCTTCTGTACTAATGACCAACCACCTCTTTTCTAACTTAGTTACTCAGTTAGCCATGGAGTATAAAAGTGTTTAGTTCCTTTTTCAAAGAAAGAACTTCAATCAGAAGTCTCCCTTAAAGTACTGTGCTCCAAAAACACATTCATTATAACTAATTATAGCCAAATTAAAACATCTTGTGTCTCACTTAATTTTATGATACCTGACGTAACCAGCTGCTTTTGCCTTCAAAAAATCAAACACAAAGGATTAAACAGATCAAGGATTACAAACGAATGCAAATTTGAGAAAAATCATGGGACTTTTATCTTCCCAAAACTGATAAACTTACCACAGCATGAGCTGTGGGGTCTAAACCAGTTATAATTTTATCTGCTGCGTGTAACAATGGCCGTCATTGCTGAAATTAAAATAATCCGACCCAGATGACTCTGGTAGCATGCTTTTATAAAAAACACCATGGCAGGTATGGTCCTAAGAGAACAAGCTTTGATGTCATCAGCGAGGGGCTTAACAATTTTTAGAACAGCAAACTTTTCATATGTGACTGGAGGGAGCCAGTTTTGGCTGGATGTATCAAACCGGTATTTTTCCAAGGTTTGTGGAGTCACAGCCTTTTTCAAATAACACTAATGGCATTATGTTTTGAGAGTAAATACAGTAAATGTGGCTGTAAATGAACTTTCGTTGTAGCCGGTTTTTTGACACATTTATTTCAAGCTGGTTTCCAGGGCTGTTATAAAACAGGACATTTTAGCAGAAACTCTACCAACGTGGCTGGAATTTCAAAACCAGGTTTGTTCTGCATATTTTCAGAACAACTTTTCACCGAAGGGTCATGTTATCAGGTCCAGTTTATTTAAAAATCTCTCCATATTGGAGAATCTTCATCATTTATAGTAGAAAGTGGATAAAAAATGTTCTTTAACATCTTGGGACTAGTTTTTGAGATTGCTTTTAAAAAATTATAAAGTGTGCTAAAAGTTTCCCACCTGACTTTTGAAAGGAACAGGAATGCATCTCTACTGCTGCATTTTGTGTGTTCTGTTTGACATTAAAGTTTTTTTGGTTTACATTTTTTTTGTTTTTAAATAAAACAATTGCCATATAATGTGGATTAATAATAAATACGCTCTTTCACAAGCAGCTGCAGACTGGAACCTGAACAAACCTTGACTAGAGACTGAGAAACAATATTAATGAATTTCCTTAAAAATATATACAACTTGCGTTTCAGATGAACAAACCTCCGTTTGAACCTGATGAGTTTTAGCCTCATCTGGATCTAATTCTGTAAAAACAAGCAATGTGAATTAGATGTTCTATCACTTAATGTTTGGGGCACATGAACCTGGCCAACGGTTTGTAGATAATTTTGCATGCATTATTTTTCACCGAACCTATTGTTTGTAGTATTTTTTATAACAACATAATAGTTAAGCAGCAACTTGTTTGTTTGTGTAATTAGCTATGCAAGTCCAAATGTTATTTTTTTTTATTATAGATCTAGAACTGGAAATTGCCTTTGCATTGCTTTTACTGTATCTTAAACTTATCATTTATATGAAAGTAAAATAATGTTTTTTTTTGATGTTGGCATAAAGGATGTTGATTTGCAGAGCAGTTCATGCAAAGGCGGCCTAGCACAACAAGTACATTTTCATTATGCATAAAACAAATCATGGAACTGGTGCCCTTTTTGTATGTAATGATTATATTTGCTTGTATGCTTGTGTCATGAACACAGCACCAGGGTGTATATTTTAAAATAAAAGAAACTCCGAAGTCAGTTTAGTCATTTGCAATCTATAAATGTATCTGCAAAGACCAAAAGTCTTCTAAGGACTGTGCAGGGGGACGAAAGAACTGAACTAAATATAAGGTTCTTAAAACTGATCTACATCTATCTACCCATCAATTTATTGTCATGCAGCCCTCCTTTACAACTAGTTTCAAAGAAGTTAATAAAACCTGTTTATATCCAAATATGTCATGATAAACTTCCCCATGTCTTATTTTAAACCAGTGACAGATCGGCAGGTGATGATGCAGTTTTTGATATGTGTTTCTGGAAAAAAGCCACGAGGAGTGATGTTCCCCCTTGGCTAATACCAGTCCCAGAGCGATTCCGTCACAAGCACTATAAAGCAGTTCTAGTCTTCAAGAGCCTCTGTCCTCATTATGGTTTATTACGAGATTTCAAGTAATTCCATCTATTGATGTTAAGAGGCAAACGGCTAAAGGCACATCTAGGAAGTTACAGTCAAATAACCCTACTAGACAATAAAAAGATGTCCCAAAAAAACTGTTCTTGAAGCTGGTACCAGATTGACTGGGTAAAATGGTCCCCCCCCCAAAAAAAAAAATCCTAGCCTTTTTCCATCTTTTCAATTGCTCTACCTGATTATGGTTATAACAGCTGGGTAAAACCAACTAGTCTAAATTTTAGCTTAAGTTCCCAACACAATGAACATTAATGGCATAAATGGTGCAAACATCTGTTTCCCAATAAACGAGCATACCAAAACTTTCAAGGGATTTTGAACTATTGTTTAAAACAATGATGGAAATAAGTCAAGGCCATGAATAAAAATAGGGCTAAATACAACATACTAAAGCAAAACAGTATTAGTTAAGTAGACGTCTCGTAAGAATTCTCCTTTGACTGAGGTCTTTATGAGACCCTTTCGTAACATAATGTGGTACTTACTGCCCACCACAGTTTTAAGGAGAAAATCTCACTTCAGTTAAAAAAATAAATAAACAATTGCTTGAGTTGGATTTAAAAAATGAAACACAAAGTGGACTCGATGCTAATGAATGCTTATTTTTAAGTAGCCCAATTCATTTTACAATCTGATGTGTACATTTTTTGGTCCTCTGCACACATTCACGTGGCTCAAGGAATAATAAACTCAGTATCTTTTTACTAGTTGGAACCTGCAAATACCCCAACACAGAAATGCAGCTAAGAATCATTGGTTCTGGCCATGCAACAAGCAATATGTCAAAAAATGCTAACCAGCAGGAAACATTCTTAATTAGCGTTTTCTTAACACCAGTTAAGGTAGAACCTTGGGATACTTTATCTGAAGTCTGAGAACCACCATGGTTAGAATCTGAGATTCTAAATCACGGATTTTGTTGAGTTTAAAATATCCAGTAATCTCTCATATTTTGTAAACAAGCAAGAGTGTACCTTGGATTTAGCCATTTACGACTTAAAATCTGAATAGATATAATAAATTAAATGAGTATAATTTTTTTGGCACATCTATCGCACCTCCCAACCACCTGCTCAACACACTTACCGCAGCGCCACTCGTCAGCTCCATTGGGACAGTCTTTGTGTCCGTTACACTGCAAAGCTTGAGGAAGGCATTCGCTCATGTTGCCACATGGAAACTGACCAAGGGGGCATTTAGCCTCTTCTTCTGCAGCACTTGCTACCAGGACTGCAAGACATAAAAAAGGTGAAAGATAAGTCAAGGAATTATTGAACTAGCAATGAAATTAATTCCACAAGTTATCAAGAAGCAAGTTTGATTGTGCTCTGTGCAATGACAAAGGCAAATATTTATTCATTTAAAATTCTTGAGGCCTTCAGGACTCATGCATTGCTTTGGGATAACAATGCATTGCTTTGGGATTTGGAAAAACAGACCCTTCAGTTCTAACACAAGTGCGCACCAATGCACAAAGCAATCTCCATAAAGACATGGATGAGCAGTTTTGTGAAGTAAGACCTTGACTGGTCTATTCACAATCCTGACATCAACTCAACAGATTCCCTTCAGGATAAAGGAGCAGATAGTGAGTCAGGGAAGAAAGTTTGACCAATAAAAGTGGTTATAAAAATGTCCCATAAACACGCTCCCATGAACATAGTGATAAGCCTTAAAAAAGACATCAAGCTAATAGAGCTGCAATGTGGACATCATATTAAACCTAATTTATTAAGAATTGGGTGTCATACAAGTTGACAAGTATTTGAAGGATGATGAGAAAATACTTTTGGCAGTAGTGTGTATCTGTGTGTGTGCATTTAACAAATACTATCCTAGTGGGGGATTGCCTTCTCTTCCTGGGGACCAAAGTTTTGTCCCTATGATGACAAGTGCTGTTCCTGGATCAATGGTCAAATGCAAAACTATGGTGTGAATTGAGTTGGAGTTTGATTTAGGGGTAGGAATTTACAGGTAAGTGTTAGATTTAGGGTTACAGTCAGGGTTAGGCTATAGAGATTCATGCTAAATGAATAGATATCCTTGGAAGGTCCCCTCCAGGAAGAGAAAATTGTGATATAAGGTGACTAGTTTTTTTGTTTTTTACATTGCATCTAACAAGCTGTATAACATTTTTGAAAAGCAAGGTTATTTTTGCCTTTTAGTTTTACAGCCTGGTGACGGAAGGGTTAAAATTACTACATACGTACTTGAAACTTCCATCATTTATCCTCTGGTCAAAAATATACTATCAGTTATTTGGGATATTCCTGGATTACAAAAACTGTTTCCTAAACTGTTTTAATTCCATTTACTCCTGAATGATTTCTTATTTTGTGTATTTTTCCTCACACTTAAATAACCCAGACCTTTATGGACCTTTTGTTATACCCCACCTCAGTGACCATGGGTTATAGTAATGTTGCTGTTTACTACACTAAGCAAACAAAATGAAACATGTTCTTTCATTGCTTATGCATATAAGTTTTGTTTTGTTTTGTTTTAAACTTTGCTTTTCTTCATTATGTCGTTTGAATGATTTAACACTTATGAAGGTAAATACGTTGCACTGAAAAACATTCAATTCAGATGCAAACAGAAACACAAAACTTCAGGGTTTAAATCACATGTTATCATGTGGTCAACGTTTTAATTGGATTCAGGGCTATCATTATTGGGTTTAATGCAAGTGTGGCCTGTTGATGTTATAACCTGATTAAATTTAACTAACTGTAAATTTGACCTTTTGTGCGTTTATGTAAAACATTTCTTGATGTGACCTGTGTTTATATTTGGCACAACAAAAACAAATGAAATCGGACAGTTTTGTTGTTGGTATCCAACAATGTACTTTATGTTGTGAACTGGATCCGACCTTTGTGCATTTCTTTATTCTTTCTGAGCATCGATTTCCCCAAAATAAATTCATAACCATGCAAAGATTTTTGTTCCAAGTTTAAAGCATTTGGCTCTAATAAAGATTTTGGATGTGACACCGCATGTAATTAGTGCTGAAGGACGTAATGTGCGGATGAATTATTAATCGAACTAAACCATAAGACGAGTAAATGAGAAAATCAATGTTATATATGGTATGAAACTCTTGTAAACAGCATAATTTAGGTATTATAATTGCAAATGTCTAAACAGTGTCCTCTCTGTGCATGCATCCACTTAGTAAATATATTTCTGTTCCTATTTTTGGTGCCAGTTTAGAAGAAAACACAGCCATGACTCAAACATCCAACACAACAAGCTTCTAACCCCCTAAGAAAAACAGAGCACAAGAAAACAGACAGATTTAATATATCTATCGGTTTTTCCCCAGTTTATGATAAAATAGTATTAGTCCAAATTGTATTATTCCATTTCCGCAAAATTGTGCACAAATATCGCATTATGAAACTGTGGAAAATGTTTTTTGAGAAATGTTCTTCTTCATTCATAAATCAAAGGAGATTGAACAACCAGGACTCCTCCTATAACTAGTTTGCTGTATAAACTCAGGTATTGAGAGAGAACGGCCTTTACCAAGAACCAGACAGTCACTCTGGCTGAGTTTTTCTGTGGAGGGAGAAGAACCTTCTTCAGTAACCGTCTGCACCCCATAGAGTAAGAGTATCATATGAAAGTGATTACTAAATAACATTTTGCCAAAGGCACCTGAAGGACACGCAGATCAACAGAAACAAAAATTTCTCGTCTGATGAGAGAAAGATGAAACTATTTGGTGTAAAGGCACATCCAAACTTGATTTTTGTTGTTAAACATCAAGTTTGACAGAAATCGGGTACCGCTCATAACCAGGTCAATTCATCTCTACGGTAAAGCATGGTGGTAGTAGCATCATGCTACAGAGATACTCTTTAGCAAACTAGTCAGGGTATAGTGGAAGATGAAGACAACAATGTACGGAGATATTCTTGATGAAAGTTTTTTTCCCCACACTGCTTGTTGGTGAATGTTCTAAAGTGTCCAGACTTGAATCCAATAGAACATCTCTGGAAAGATATTTAAAAAATGGCTGTGCAAAGACAGCTCCAATCCAAAGTGATGGAGCTTGAGTGCTGCAAATTAGAGTAGTTCTAACTGCCAAAAGATAGCCGTGCTAAGCTTGGGGCATCATATTTAAATTGACTGGAGACTGTAATTGCTGCAAAAGGTCCATCAAAAAAGTATTTGCAGTTATCTTAAAAGGTTTTTTTAAATGTATTTATTTATTTTTTTACCAATCTCTTAATGTGGTATTTCTGTGAGAAAATAGATTATTAATTTAAAACAGTTCAAAAAAAGACCAAAAGTGAAATGCTGTGGAGGTTTTCTTTCAGGATGAACTGTATCTATTATTTTCAAACATTCCAAAGGAAGAAGTCATAAGAGAAACATTTGGAAAGCTTTTTCTCCCCAATATAACAGCAGAATTGCAAAAGTAATTAAAAAGCAAAAAAGACAGAGCCATACTGGGATAGTTTGGCCCTATCTTACAATTTTTTGTAAACTTTGTATGTTTTTCTAATGTTGCAGGAGGCCGGAGCCAACCCGAGTTGTCAGCCAATAAGTCAGGAGACACCCTGGACATTATGTCATTTTTTCCAGTGGTTCTGTCACTGCGGTGATGTAACAAATGAAACAGTCATCCTTTAAAATATTATTTTATTTATTTATATGTTAAACATCAATCATCTTTTATGGCAGCTTCTGGCGTTCACCAGAACCCCGTTTAACAACTCAGTAAGTTGTTAAACGCTGTGATCTGAAAGCGTCCGAGTCTCCTGCTTGGCAGCGTGTAAGGAATTCACAGCAGATTTTGGAAAATCTTTTATGACAACAGTCTCCTGCTGCTTGCCCTTCTCTCAGCCTGGTGAGAACAGAAAACTGTTGACGTAAATTTACAACCCAATGATCTGAGGACTCACAGTTGAGTTATTTGTAGATATGTTAAATAATAATCGTCATAATAATTACATTTTTTGACTAACCTTTTTGTCTACAAATGTGACACCTGTTCTAAGGCAAGTGTGTGAAGCTAAATTACAATTTAAAGATAATGGTAAGAAAGATATAATAATATAAAGGTAGAAAATCTATGAGATAAAAGAACAAAAACAACAATCTTAATAATAATATACAATCTATCATTATATACATATATATAAATATATATATAAATATATATATATATATATATATATATATATATATATATATATATATATATATATATATGTGTGTGTGTATATGTATATATGTGTGTGTGTGTGTGTGTGTGAGTGTGTGTTAACTTAAAATTTCTTAGTTTACACCAACAAAATCTAGTTCTGTTTCCATTATCAGAACGTCATCTAGCTTTTAATGGACCCGCCAGGTCTGAAGAGATTGGTTGGAAGATTATTATCTCCAAATTCAAGGCTAGGATAGGGACGAGATCCTACCTTCAATTATACTTTCTCATTTTCCTGTAAAACAATAAATATGGACACGTCACATTGGTTCCTGGTCTGCAGTGATGCAGCGTAATGGTGAGGTGAAGAGAGACCTGAGCTGGAAGGCAAGCCCTTCATTTTACCAGTTTACCTATGAGGAAGAAGATGGATGGACAAGAACAGATATGAGGAAAGGCAAAAAACGTAGCTTCCACAAAAAAGTTACTTTTCCAGAAGTCAGGCCAAATTTCTGTGGTGATTATTATAATCTGACCTGCTGGGTATAGCAGCGCAAAAATAAATGAGTAGATATTAGGTTACCGAAAGAAAGTCCCAGAGTGGGATGTACTGTAGTTAATGTTTCCATTTGCTCAATGTTTTTTTTTTTTTTTTTTTTCTTTCTGTTTGTAAATGCTCTGTTCGACTAATTTTTCAGTGTTTTTTATAACAATATGGCAAACGGATCAAGATTTAAATATTTATAATAAAATTCATACCATTTTTGCCAACACCAAATCAACACATACAAAGAAATCCAAGCAAATTAGTGCACAGTTAAAATTCTAGGTGAATTTCAACAAATCTGAACAAAACAGAATAAACACCAGACACATAAAGCCATAAAATGTCAAGTCACCGCTATACTGGACTTCCCAGTTCCTAAGAGCAAATCCATATAAGCTAGCTTAACATTAACAGATATTAGCAAATAAATGTCTTTTTAATTCTGAAGCATAACAAACGCAAACAAAAGGCTTTGGTTACAGCTGCATTTCTAAACTTCTGAATATTCCTGTGAGCACTGTTGGACCTGAAGCGGAAAGAACATATTTTCGCCATTAACCAGCCATGACCAGAATCCACTCATAAGATTTTCGCCTAGAAGGTCAAAAGCTGATCAAAATCATGAGGTGTGGGCTGACTTCTAGTTTATAGTACTGACAGTACTTTTTTTTTTTTTTTCCAAGAAAAGATTAAATGAAACGTTTTTTGGCATAAATGACAATGGATATCCACATATCATAATAGTTGAAAACTTTTTTTAAAATGGTTTCAGCTTAAAATGCTTAGAAAGGAGATTGGCTTGTATTAAATAGACAATATTGTACCTTCAATTTATGACAAATATGTGCAAAAAGGATTTGAAAATCCCACCGAGTAACACATTTGCCAGTTTTCTCTATTCAGTATAATCAGTACTTTTTACATTTATCATTTTAGTTTTAACAAAGAAGAGTTACTGCTGACATCCAGAGTAAATGCTTCATGGCAAGGTCCCCAATACTAATATATTTAACTTATATATTTTAACTTGAAAGATATGTTGAATTTATGTGGAAATTTTGTTTTTGGAACGTGTGGCATTGCAATGAGAGATTATATATATATATATATATATATATATATATATATATATATACCCGACGAGGAAAAGCACCAGGTTCAATGAATTCTGCAATCTAGATGCATCGGGATCTTCTGAGACGACGACTGACAGTCGTCGTCTGGCACTTCCAGTCCTAACTGGCCAGACTCCAGCATGTCTTAAATGTTTAATTAAATAACTGAGCCATCTCCTCAAGCTGTCGCCCATGTTTGCAGGAGCCAGTTAACCATTCATTTGATTCAAGGGCATCAGCCCTCAAAAGCAATGATTATTAAAGCATCTTTTTGATCTGACTAAAATTTTAAATTAACTTGAATGTTGCCTTAATTGCCTTTATAAATCTTTACATTGTATAAAAATCCTTTGACTTAGATTGAAAAAAACATTTGAAAAAATATTAATTTGATAACCTTTAATTTTTACATAAAAAAAATCATATTATTTAAAATTCTTAAAAACTAATCACCTACGATGCCTGATAACCAATTACTGAATAACTGGAGGATGGGATGGGAGTTTAAAACCCATTATAAAAGGAAACAGGAGATATTCACAAGAATAACAGTTAAATAGGTTTAGACAATTTTTTTAATGCACTAACATTGTACAGTGAGTAGCTAGCTCTGTTTATAATGGCATGTTAAAGTCTGATGTAGTGGACTTAAGTAATTAAATATCTTGCATAAAGCAGCAATTTTCGGTTGAATCAATTTACAGTTTCCAAATCTACTTTAAAACATAAGTCTTTAAATATCTCCAGGTAATTCAAAACTGAAATTTCTTATATAAAAAAAAAAAAAATCAAAAACAGATGCCAGTTTTAAAACACATACCATTTTAGGCCTAACTAATTATGTTCCAAATCAATTTCCCTTTCAATGTCAAACTTAAAACAGCGATACTTTAGTTCATGTATGGTAAAACAGAGTTAAGTACTTCCAGTTATGGTGTATGGCATTTATCATAAATGTCCAGTTAACCCTCCAAACGTCACAACAGGCTCAGCAGGTAGAAAACAATATTAGAACATAAAAGCTGAGCATTCAGTAGTTTTACTTGGTAAAACTTACTACATACCCCCAGGGATTTGAACAGCTATATTATTCCTCTGCACTTCAATCATAAATAGAATCCAATTTTACTAAAAGTAAGGTAATGGCATGGTAACAAACTGGCCTTCTGGCTGTGGTAATAATAGTCACTTCACCACAGCGAATTTTCAAAATTTAGACTGAGCAGAGTTTTTAAGTGTAAAAGTGATACATTTGCTGTATTTAAGCATTCCTTTTTCTGTGTGTTCTCTTGCTACATTAGATGAACATTTCCACAAAAGAATGGGTGCAAACATGCACGAAATCTTTATTAGGGGTTTAGTTTTTTCTTGTAATTCATTTGTAAATGAGAAACACAGAAATACTTTGATCATCTACTTGCAGTTATTTAAAGTAAATCCTAAATTCAGATGTAAAAAAAAAATCAAGATTTTTTAATCTAATACCTAAAATAAATAACTGTTGTATAGCTGCTGTTCATAAAGGTTTACAACTCCGGCTTTAGAGAAATTTTTAATTAGTAGCAATGAGGGCTCTTTGATTACATCCCATATTAAACCAATTGTGTTTGAACTAAAGCCAGAAAAGAGAACACAAGTCTTTGTAAAACATCCACAAGCTACTCTTCACCAGTCAAAGCTTATTTCCGATGAAGCTCTAAATCCATATCAACCTCCTTAAAAAGCTGTGTGTCTTTTTCAGTGTTATCAGTAGCCATCTGTCATCATTTAGAAGTCTAGTTTCATCTTTTTACATGCATGTTGAAAGGGAGTGTACCAATATTAAAAGATAAAAGATCCTCACTCCAATATTTCTCCCTCTGTTAGATTGTTCAGAGTTAAGGTGTCCCATTATTAACTTTTATGAAGTCCTGTACCAAAGAGATCTGATGTAACGGGTAAGTGGTTTCATTCACGTTTGTATCTTTACTGTGATACAGTCTGCTCTCAGGGTCTGATTAGAAATGAAACACGAAAAAAATGAGGTAAGAGTTTGGAGCTTGTGCTTCACCATCACATCGAAAAGGCACTCTTAAAGTTCAAAGTCTACTCTTTAAGCTCAGCACTGAGAAAATGGGTCAGCGCATTGGGAAACTTCTACTAATTTCCATGAGTTCTATCAGCAACAAGCATCACGCTATGCAGACAAAGGAGTAGCAAATCAATTGTAACCCCATGAAAGGCAAACTGTGAGGACACGGAGGCGATCGGAAATGTGATAATAATCAGAACCGAACTGAAAAGGCATTACATATTGTTCAAGTTAAATATAAGAATGTTATATTTCTGCATGCAAATGCATGGATGCACAGTTTTAATCATCACAATCTCCCCATTAATGCATCCAGCATAAAGTAGAACCAATAAATGATCAAAAAATACTTAAAAAACTGCGAATTAGCCTTTGGCCTCGAATAATGAAATAGCTGACGAGGACAATTGTAGTTGTGTGATTAAAGTTCTAAATAACATGAAAAGCTTCAACCTCCTCATTTTCTTATGACCAAAGGTGTTAATCAAGAGCAGCATGAATTTGTGAAACCGTAAACCGTAGCTGAACAGGCTAACAAAAACGGCTAACCTGTTGAAGTACTTTACATGAGCTTTTTGGCCCATATAAAGAAGTGCCGTTAGGCTGTGGTGGCTTCCAATAGTATTTGCACCCTTAAAGATTTCTGCATCAGTCCAGACAGGTTTTCATGTTGTTTTTGATCCTTGCAAGTTGGATCTTATATTGACGCAAGTAAAGTCTGCAATGCTTTAGACCTTCTGGGTCCCCCTTCAGTTTCTTCGAGGATTCTATAAAGCTCTCTGTGGTTAATGTTGGCCGGTAGGTCACTCCAGAACAGGCTGTTTCACCTTTTCTCCATTTATGGAATATAATTCCCACTCCAGCCGACCGAGTCCCAAGATCTTTCAGTGGCAGTGTTTCAGATCTTTTCTATAATCTGCTTTATTTTAGTTTAGACACAATGTGTTGCTTTTTGATGTATTTATGCCTACTTTGTGTAGTCGTACAAGAGCTGTTTGTAAGAGATTAATTGATACCAAAATATCTGTCATAATTAAGTGAAGATGTAGCTTTTGGAACTAAACTGGACTTTTTTTTTTTTAGATTGTTAATCGGGGAAATTCCTAATTTAAAAAAAGCGGTCACATAAAGCCAGGTTAATTTGAATCATTTTTAATTTTTAACTAATTAGGAAATGTCATCTGATTTTACCTTATATCAACTACACTAATAAATGTCAATGACACAGGGAGGAAAAAAAGGACAACACAGATAATGAAAAACTCCAAATTTTTACTACAAATTTAATATGAAAGCCATATATCAAGGTATTCTTGTAGTATGACATTTTCTACTCCACTCAGTTTTCTAACAGTAATCTTTATATCTTCCTCACTGTACTTGGTGTCAAGTTGAACATCGGTCCTCACCCGGCCTTGTTAGTCACAGTTCCATTTGATTTAAAGCTATTAAATTACAATTGAAGCTGAAAATAGATATGGGTAAATGTAGATATATGCCTGTTATGCTTTGGCCTCTGATAAGCCTCGAAGATCAACAAACATCTATCCAACTTTAATGTCAAATCCATTTATTCATTAAACATCGATACATGGCATGACATGGCAAGGCACTTTTCGAGAAGTAAATTTAGCTTGTCCAGCCACTGAAGGCAGAAATGCATCACATTCCCAAAGGACATGCATGCACAGTCAGGTCGGAGTGGCAACATCTGACTAGCATGATCAAAACAAGTGCGCTTGGACTATCAATCAGCATAAACCACTTCACATTCAGGTGGGAATTTTAAATCAAAGTTCAACACAATTAGGACGTTTACATTTTAACATTTCTATATTTGGCCATTTATTCCATGTCATTTTAAACATACGCAGTTAGTATGAATGTACTCATACTACATATTAACATAGAGAGTTTGGTAAGCTCCATGTTTCTGTGTTTTTCCTACCTTGAGCACAAATAGTCCTCTGTTTCATGCCAAGTTTACTGTATTCCTGAGAAAGGCATAAAGTCATGGATAACTCGTAGGAAATTCTAAAACGGCTAAAAAAGGTGAAGCACATAATTATAAATTTACAAATGGATTGCAAATTGTCAATAATTGTGACAAAGGAAACCTTTGCACAACTAAATCATTTCAAGCATAGATTTTTTGTTTTTTTTAATGAGAGTTGTTGATACGCCCATTATTTTTTTATTTGTTTTTTTATTTTGTCATTTGTATTCCCACATTTTTACCAGTGGGGCACATTTTCCAGGTAAAATCTTTCGGGGAGCAATCACTGAGTTTATAACCGGCCATTTAATGAAGTGCCACAAACAGTTATTACCAAAAATTTTATTTTGGTAAAGACTGCATACTTGCCAGGCCCCTGGGTTAAGAGAAGGCTTTTATTTTTAACTGCAAACTATGCAACAATTTAAAGTTAATTGTGCTGTAAAATAAAATAGTTCATATCGTGGAGAAATCCCCAGTGCATCCACAGCAAAGTTAGAGCTAAACAGAAACAGGCAAGGCATAATTATTTATACATTGATTTTATGTTTGTGCAAAAAAAATTTAAAAAAAGGATTTACCACAGGAACAAAGAGTTTTCTGTGTGTGTTGAAAAACTGCAGGAGCACAGCAGATTTTTTTTTTTTTTTCAAAAGGAGCAGGAGAATGTAAGCAGACAACTAGAATGAAGCCCAGCAGATCAAAATGAATCAGAAGCAAAATTACATAAAAACTGCCTGAAGAAGTTTAAGTGATGTATAAATTCGCCCCCTAAGGGTTTAATCAAAAACACTAAAACGAAAAACAGCATTTTGGCAGAAACATCAACAGGATGGGTTTATTACTTTTTAAAGGAATGTTTGACATTAATAGGCTCATTTAAGCTGTTAAGAAAAGGGAAACCCATTAGCTGCCTTTTATTTTTACTGTGTTTACATTGTCCCCGCTGTTACTTTACTTTTCTTGACATGGATCCGTGACTGTGGAGCGCGTTTGTCAGCAGCAGCTTTTCTCTCTGCACGCTGCAAATTATTGTGTTTGTGAGAGTTACAGACTTTGTCTGTCAGCGGAGATGTTCTGTTACCCGTCTGCGTATGGTGCTCTGTATAAAACTTTCAATTGCGCGAAGAAAATATTACAATTACTGGCACCGCTAGGCACCGTCTCCCCTTACAGTGAGACAATAATAGATATTAAGTCTACTGTCATCATGACAGTCTTACTGTGCTGTTGATAGTCAATTAAATTTAACATGGAGGCTCTTTGAAGCAGAAACTTGAGAGAATAAGGATGGTTTGCGAGAAATCATGTACACGTGACATGAACTCTGACATGTCTGTAATGCTTTTCGGTGTTTGCTGTGAAACTCTGACAGGGTATGAAACAAAGTAAAAGGGTTTGAATATGAGTAATATACTAATGAACCAAATGAATGCAAAATAAACTGTATTTCCAACTTTATGACTAGATTTCCTATATAATACTACAAAAGATAATGAAAAATATTACCCGAACAATCTTTACGGCTGGTAGCATCTTAAGTCTTCCTCCTCTGCCTGTTTTCTGTCATCTAAACTACAATTGTATGCTAATTGTATCTTTTCTCAGGGCCCATAATAAAAATTTGGACAGCAGTAAGTGCTCAGACACATTATAGGTTTTCTGCTTTTATAAGCAAAATAGGAGCTCAGGCTTTCATTTATCTAAAGCCTGGGCTAAACTAAATCGTATTTGTTTTTTTCATTCTGACTAATTTTTTTCGTTTTCTAAGCCAATATGTGAGGTTTTATGAGATCAGGGACTAAATTAACCATTATTCAGTTCAGTATTCCTGCAGTGTGAGCACTGTGCAGAAATAATTATACATATTTATCCATTTTAGGTATTTAAAAAAATCGCAAATCTCAATGTGTTAAGCTAAGATCTTGGTCTTAATGGGAAGAAACTCACATTAAAAGAGAAAGTTCCCCACAGGCAAATTTGGAAACTCATTACTGATGATCTGATGAGATGCAACATAATTAAACTTTTGCTATCTGCAATTTAAAAGACAACAACTACACAACAAAGGCAAAAATAAAACCCAAACATGGTGGTGGCCGCATGGTGTTATGGGGATTTTTTTTTTCAAGCTGATAACTGTAAAACTGGTAAGAGTTGATGGGAAGATGGAAGGAGGTGAATACAAGCTTTTTTTAGATGTGCATTAGTTAAAGGAAACAATGAAATCTTGATGAGATACGAAAATCCCAATGTGAGCGAATTAATAACCGATATTTTCATTTCAATACGTTTGGATTCCTATTTAATTTCCAGATTTGGATCTCACCACAGTCTGCCGTGTCTAATCATGTTGGAAGCAATGAAATGAAGAGTTTAGTGAAATGAATTAGTTTAAGATGTCCACACGAGACTAACAGTTTAATGTTCCTCCAGAAGATGAGAATGAGTCACAGACTGTGACTCAGGAGGAAATGTGAATGGACACAGGTGATGGAAATGATTACAGCCTGGTTTCATAATCATTTATATTGCATACACTAAGCTCTTGACAACCTCTGAAATAAACAAGTCTGGAAGTTTGTCTATAACATGTTCAAGTTTTTTTGGGATGTTTCCTTCTATTTGTTTGATAATATTACCTGTCACATTCTGCCCTGTTGGCTGTGGGCTGTGAGATCTGCCACTTCTCTGCAGCACCTCCTATCAGCTCCAACCTTCCACACCTGCTCACCCTCAGCTGCAGCTCATCACTGCTCGTCAGCCAGGCAGCATTTAAGCAGCAGTGTTTCCCTCATTCAGTGCCGGATTGTCGTTGCAGCATGCACTTCATTCCAGCAATGATTATTGGTTTAAATTCTCGGTTTCAACTCCAGCTTGCTTCTGACCACGTCTCTGCCCCGACCTTCTGCCAGTCCACGACAAGCCTTTTGTCTGTCCCCTTCGGATTTTGTTTGTTTGGCTGAAGCACTCTCAAGCCTGCCCGCTTCCTGTTGGTGTTTGGAGCTTCCAAGGCCTGTCATCTGCTGTCAGGTGAATTACCAGCTTGTTGCCAACGCTGTGAGGACTCTCCAGTCTCGTCGTTCTCTGTTGATTCCTGGAGTTAACCAAAGACTGTTTCCTGCTGCCAGTTAAACTAACTGCTTGTTGCTACGCCTAAAGAAATAAAGTACTTAAAACTCTACCTGACGTTGTACTGCGCTTGGGTTCTAAACCAGTTCCGTGACAATTACCACTGGACTTGCAAAGATAACCTCATCCTAGATTCTTTTGTGAAGTCTGGACAATCTGAGAGCCAATTTCACCTTTTCACCTGCTGTGAGCATGAGCAGGACAATGCACTCAAAAAATTAGATTTCACTCCAACTCTAATCTTGCCAAGTTTAAGAGTGAGCAGGGGGGGGGGGGCACAAGTTTATTAGAAATATGAGACATTCATTTCCAAAGGAGTTCAAGGAAGGTTTAAAAAAAATAAAAATAAAAACATTTTACACGAAAAACAATGCATGCATGTAAAATCGTTAAAAGCACCTTGAATCTGAGTCTGGGTCAAGTGGATGAGCAGAAAGATTACAGGTACGTCCATCCTGCAGCTCCGAAATTGGTCAGCTGAAACGCCCAGGTCAGAAAATATGTGAGGGAAAAAAGAGCCAGTAAAAAAAATGTATCAGAAGGTCCCAGTCCTTTAAAAAATTTTTTTTAAATAAATATAACCTGATGCGTTAGAGGGAAGCCGACATTCAGCCATCAGTAACTTGGGGAACACATTGGATCCGCGCAAAGACAAAAGCGGTGCTGTGCGTAAAAACAGCGACATCCGTAAAAAGCCGGAGCTCCCAGCAGACGCGCTTTCTCCCTCCTCTCCTCTCTCCCTCTTCCAGACACACACACAGTTTATGTCTCACTGCAGAACACCAGCTTGGACCGGCTCTATTTATAAACCAGCCCTTTAAATATATACCTCATATCTGTCCGAGCAGAGCGCGCTTTATTGAGACGGATCCAGCGTCACAACCGCGGCTACGCACTCCTCTAGCGGTCTGTGTTCCTGTGTTGCTCGCACCTGGCTTAATAAAGTTGGCAGCTGTAGGGGGCAAATAAACCGACTGGAATAAGAAGTTATGATTTAAAAGTTATGTCATGGGAGCTACATATATGCTATGTCACAGTTATGTCATGGGGGCTACATTAAGACTCATGTCTTCATGCATATACATATATATATATATATATATATATATATATATATATATATATATATAAAATAAACTCTGCCAGTGCTTTTCAAAGAGCTTTTACTCTACCTTTAAGGGAAAACATCCTCACTATTGACACAATAACAAATCGTGTCCAATCCAGTTTTCATTTAGTTTTTCACAGGACTCAGTTTTAACAAACCTGTACTGCTCACAATGATAACGACCCTAAGGACGGCTTAAAGTTTCTCATAATGAGTGGGATAAAACAACCCAACCTTGTGTCATCAAGAAATTTGTGGTTGTGCCTCGCGTTTCTCTTGTTTTGTTTTTCATACTAACAGAACCCATTCAGATGGAAGGAGCTGGCTCTGTTCTGCCTCAAAGAAAGGCCAAACGGTCCCTGCGGCCAGACGTGCAGGATGCATTGAGGGACACACAAACCAAATGATCCGCAGCTGTAACTGCAGTGCTGCTAATTGTCAGGTTTTATGTTTGATGATTAAAAGGTACGACTGAATGGACAGTAATGGTGTAATTACAGTTATTTTTCTCACTTCAAGAAAATATCCATTAAAGGACATTATTAACACCAGCATAAAAATGTTTAAGGATTCACGTGGACACCGTGAATATTGTCTTTAAAATAAACCCAAAAGTTGTTGTTTTTTGTTAACAGCCACTACCAATTTTGGGGTGGAAAATACCAAAGCCTAGAAACACAACATATGAGCAGTAACATTTTGATTTAAACGACATTTTTTAACTCACATTTTGGAGCAGGAAACCACAACATTTTAGGCTGTAATGCTTTGTTAACTTAGTTTGGGTCAGACTAAGGGGGACAAAATTGTGACTAAAGATAATACTTTTTGGGCATTTTTGAAGTTTAACTTGAAAGTTCTTATGATTATTAAAAAAAATACCAGTTTTAACTCTGGTGCAAAAACTGGGGAATACTTACTGGTATTGGTATTGTGGATTAGATAATCAGTGGAAAAAAAACATTATACTTGATAAACATTTACATCGGTTAACAGCCTAAAATTATTTTACTGAAAAAAATTGATCTATGAGGGCTGAAGAAGTGGCTTTTGAAAATACTATTACCAAATCAAAATCTGAGAAGTAATGTGATATTTCCAAATAAAATTAAATAAAACCAATTGTTTTCAGAAGTCACCTACAGTAAACAGAGCCAACCTGTCTCCTATTAAATCCCCTGTAAAAACTCATCTGTTATTTGAAGGCTTAAGTTGCTTCTTTGGAAACTTTAAACAAGAAACATCAGCATCAATGTCAAAGAACACAACAGGCATGTCAGAGAGCAAATTGTGGCAAAGTTTAAAGCAAAGTTAGGTCATGAAGTGTCTCATAAAACACCTTCTTGATGTCAGGATAACGGGTTGCTTTTGTGTCTGTGCGGCGTTTTTCCTGAGTTGAGGTAGGGTGCCAAGCACATGTGCGTCTGGAACACCTTTTTTAAATTAGGCCTCATCAGATGCGGTTAGAACGAAAAGCCTCACAGTACATCATTACCTGTTAGTATTTGATCAATTTTTACATCTTTGTCAAAATAGTTCTTCTCGTGCCCTAATGATGTTTGATGTTATTTGCTCTGCTTTCCAAGTTTTTTCCCCGAGGTTAAATTCTTTGCTTTTCTAGTTTCTTGTTTCTTATATGTTCTACAAATAAACCTGATACATGAATTACTTTTCCCCACGTCTAGGAGCTACATATGTCAGAAACACTCCTAATCCTGCTGATTTGTCCTCAGATTTAAGGCCTGACCAGCAGCTCCTTGCTCCCTCTTGTGCTTGTTAGAGCTCCACCAAGGCCTGCAGCTGGACCACTTCAGACATATATTATTTCCCCTCTGTTTTCTTGCCATACCTATTACTAAACTACCACTGTCCTTCACCCAGTTCTCCACTAGAACGGGTTAAAGGAACTTCATTGGATCAGATCTCATGTTCATTTACAGTTTACCATAAACCTTTTAAACACTCTGCATGTCCTGAGTTTCTTTGCATGCAGGTTTGATATTTGCCTAAAACCATATAATTTTATAAATTTTTTGGTAAATATCAGATTCACATGAAAATAACCTCAGGATACCTGAAATTAAAACTCTTAAAAAATCATGCAGTTTGCATGTTCTTCCTTTGCATGCATAGGGTCTCCCTGGTCTTGTCTTCCTCGCACAGGCTGAAAACATGGATGCTTGGTTAATTGGTCTCTCAAACTGTTTAAAGGTATGGGTTTGTGGGGATGGTTATTTGTTCTCCGTGACTCTGTCACCTTGAAATGGATCGGTGACCTCCACTCACGCACACTCCACCAGGAACCTGCTATGATGAGCAAGTAGAGACAATGGATGGATGGCAGGCTAGGCAAAGTGCACAATAATTGGAAAGTCCACCAGCAACCCTGATAACTAAGGATAATTCTTTAAAAACCTGCAGGTAGGAGACTATTGGTCCACAAATCTGGCCTTTTTGGAATATTGACAAGAAAGAAATGTCCCAATTCATGGTAATGCTTAACTTGCAAAGGTTCACAGAAACAGCTGGTAATGGCTTAAAGGTAGATGGATCGAAATAAACACACAACAATCCTGGAAGTTAGTTTTGCAAAAGATTTGATTCTGGGGTGGTAGTTTAACTTCCGGCAGGACAATATGCCCAAAGATACAACTAGAGCTACAGAAAATGAATTTAATTTATTCGCTGGTTAGAATATCGCAGTCCCGTCCATCTAAAAATATGTGATTTTATTCTGGAAAAATTGTGCTTATGCACATTTCTAATCCAATCACACTTAAATTCTAAAAAGACTAATGGGTAAATGTTCAGAAGGAGACATGTAAAGCTGCTCAAATAGTTTAACATTAAAAAAAGAGGCTTTTAGAATACAATGACTTTAAATTCTAAATACTGTCGTGTTTGCAATATTTCTGTAAAATCAAATATAAAAATTAAAGACTTATATCTATTTTGCATTTTACAATTATGCACATATGAGACATGCCTCTGGAAATTAGAACAATCTGGTTGCTGGTTATACATAAACCAAACTAAGCTGAACAATTATAACTGTAAAATGATTTTGTTTTCTATTTCACATTTCAATAAAAATAGGAGGCTTTATTGACTAAATTCACTGACAACCTTAAATTACAGCCAGATACAAACAAATACAGTTTAAAAGTTTTATTGAAGATAAATCTACGGATTAACTGGACGCCAGCAGCAACAGGAACAGGAACGTATGAGGACAGAGAGACAAGTTAGCAACTGTGATGAAACTATGATGAAGGAGAGAAAAAAGAGTGATAAAGCCACTAAGATTCTTAGGACTTACTTATTTTTTTCTCTTCTTCCTTTCGGTTCCTTTGTGATTTGGATGGAAACTAATGGAGGATGGAAGAAGTCTCCTCTGAGATTGTCTGATTTCTAAACAAGATTCATATCCAAAGAGCAAAGGTGAGAGATAGGAGAAAACAAAAAGCAAGGGCAAGGCATGGAATCCAAGGAACAGAAAAATAAATATGGTCAGGCCAGCAAGTAAGAAATGCTGGATGTCTATTAACATCGCTGCTTTCAAAACTCTGGTGCCGTCTTTCTGCCAGAGAGTTACTTAGGAAGCCAGACAATGGAAAAAAGACTGATGAGGAATGGGCGTGAGTGGTGCAAGGTTGAATAAGTAACTGATCAGCCAGTAGAACAGCAGGGGACTGAAGACAAAAGTAAACTGAGACTTTCATAGTACTTTTATAAATGAAATCATACAAATGAACAGATTACATACGGAATATTATTTTATTGTATATCTGTCATGATGTGTGGATACAATAGGAGTAAAATGAAAGTGTAGTCCAGAGAGTTTTTTTTTTTTTTTAAAGGATCTAATTAAAGAAATCCAAAAACAACTTACAAAACAGGTAGTCATTGACAGGGAGCCAAAGAAAGATTGGAAACCAAATAACATGAAGTAAACTGATACTAGAAGCAGCAGAGATAGGTGGCACAAATGTAGAAGGGAAAGAACATAAACCAGGAGAAAACCAAAATAAAGCAGGACCCAGGAATAAACCAAATGCGGCAAAACAAATTAACAAAGACAGATCAAGGATAAATAAATAAACAGCTAAGGAAAGGTTGATCCAAAGGTAAACAGAGGTGCCAGCATCAGAAAACAAAGAATAATTACGGATGAGCACAAATAAGAAATGCAAAGACAGAAGACACCAAGAAATTAAAACAGCGCACAATTCTGACCCTGTTTCATTGATTCTTTCTTGCACCCCTTTACCATTTGTTTGGGCCTGATCACCTTTGGCCCAGGTTTCTTTAAAAATAGTTACTGACAATATCAAAGTAGGTACAAATGCAGCTCTGCCAATACTCATAAAACCCCTTTACATTCCTATGAGCCGAATATGAAAACTTTAAATAAAACTGTCAAAAAGCAAGTGCAAAACAATCAAACAGAAATTATACATGGTTAGTATGAGATGTCACTTTGTATAAAAAGGCAATGAAATACCTAAAATTTGAGTGCAAAAATTTGCATGCAAAGGCTGAGAATATTAGAAAATCAACGTGAAAGAAGGTGAATGACCCTAAAAGATACAACAGAAAGATGCTCCCACAAAGTATAACTTTAAGGATGTGGCGACACATGCTATTGCAGGTATCATTAACATGTTTGCTTGTTTTTCAGTTGGGATGAATATGATTTATACAGTATCTCATTAAAGCTTTGAAACATTTGTTCTCACTTTGAAATGAGGTTTGCACAATGTTTTAATCAACTGGCTACTTATTCAAGGTCAGCTAATTATTCGAAGTCAACCCAAACTTTTGAGGCATTTTAATAAACCACTACAACTGATTAGGTAACAACCTTTTAATGCATCATATAAAATAAAACATAAAAAGACTGTAAAATAAATAATAGTTTTAATCTTTAAAGAGGAAATTTGATCAATTCATTTTTAGTGCACTCCCATTCTTTTTGACCCCATTTGTCTGAAGGTTCTACTAACAATTTCTGTGTTTAATTAAACAGAATGGTACAACATAAATGTTGCAGCTAAAGACCTGATGAGTGACACTTTTAATAAAAATTGTGGCAGATAAGGTTTAGCTTCACCATGTCTCCCTGTAACCTTTATGATCAAGAATCAAGAATCAGTTTATTTTTATAGTGCCAATTTACAACAGGTGTCGTCTCAAGGCACTTCACAGAAAATCAATTAAAATCAAAGATACATCATAACAAATCAATTTGAAAAAGTTTCCAATCTAAGGAATCCCAGCAGATTGCATCAAGTCATTGACTTACAGTGGCTTGTGTTGTAGGTAACTTTACAGCAATCCCTCATACTGAGCATGCATTTAGCTCTTTTGCACTTTCTGCAAAAACAAAAGAAATCTGGATTAACGCTGAAGGTTTCTTTGATTTATGGTTTCATTGCTGCTATGTCCGAAGTCCCATATTTTAGATTCTGTGTCCATATTGTAGATTCTGTGTAGTTAAATCCTAATTCTCGAATAGTTCTTTATATTTTATTATACTATTTGCACTCAGAATTTTCATTGCTGCTACGTCCGAAGTCCCATATTGTAGATTCTGTGTTCAAATCCTATTCTCGCATTGGTCTTATATTTTAATATATTATTTAAAATTGCTCTCAGGGTGTAAACTGGACCGGGGGATTAGAATTTCGTCCCACCTCATGTACCGCATGTGATGTGATGACAAATAAAATTAACGGCTGTACGGATTACTCAGATACGACCAAGTGAGGACACAATGAACCAGATGGAAAATAAACTTTAAAAAAAAACTTGACAAAACATGATTTTCTTTGCATTACTTTTAGGTTTTATGTCAAAGTAAAAAAGGACATAAAGGAAGGAAAAATAAAGATACTAAACAGAAAAAAAAGTATTTTTAGGTTTACGATACAAATAATCAAAAACAGAACACTGAAAAAAGCCTTTTATAATCAATAATTTCTAATACTTTCTTCAGTCTCTGCAGGCTATGCGCGGTTTAGCAGAAATATTGTCTGTCAGTCAAGGTGCTACAATAAACACCAGGCCTTAAACTTCATCTTTACCTAACCTCACATTTTTTTCAGAGGCCACCCTCAGAACCACAGGGATTGCATACAAATTGCATATAAAAAAACTAAAAGCTCTGCGCTAGTTTGCGTTAGGTTTTACTGCATAAACCAGTTCTTTATAAATTGCAGCTCCGCTGTTGTGATACTTTAAATGTATAGGGGAGGATCTTTTCAGTAAAAAAATTTCAATGTAAAATCCCATTGAAAATGACAGCCAATCAAAAACGACCGGTGGTGAAAAATAACTGGCCGTCAATGCGGAAATAAAATGTACGCGATGAAGTATATCACTAATGTCCCCACCCAACCGACCCGTACAACGCGCGCTTATGTTTGAATTCACGCATGCGCAGATTGTTGTTTAGGAAGTAAAACGGGACAGACAAGACGCCTCATTAACCATTGAAGAGAGGTTCTACCGGTACGGCAGCGAATATGGAAGCTCGTAAGAGAAAAACTATGTTGGAAGTCGCTGAGAAAAAAGAAAGACGGCCGCAGAGATGAACAAAACACAAGTTTGTCTCAGAGATTCCTGCTTTGTGCTGTGGCGGGCATTGAAAGCCGAAAAGGGATTCAAAACCGATCAACTGGTCGCGGAGTTTCTGCTAGACAGGTAATGTGCTTAGACCTGCTCATTTAGAAGGATTTGTGTCGATTTGACACAACTGTTGTAATCACTACGCAGGGTCCGTCAGAAAACGCTAGCTGTGCAGCCTTTATGTGGAATTACTACCCAATGGCGTAATTATTTATCACTGATAATCCTTAATTACCGTCAAATGTTCTTGTGCAAGAGTTTTCCCAAACAAATAACCTTTTGTTAGATAATTCATTGCTGTAAAAGCAATTAATTGTGTAATAAGTCCGATGCGGCGCCAGAGGCTTTGGTCCCGCAGATGTAAGCAGACTGCATGTGCTGAGGACGTGCGCGGTCCCCATATCAGGGGGCGTTACTGGAGATGATGTGGCGCATTGCGAAAAAGAGAATGAGCTGAAGAGCCTCTCTTATAAAGATAAAGCTTGAAAGTGAGATTTTATGCCAAAAACCCCCAGGTCAAACTGAGTTGAGCTTTATTAGAATGAATATGTGTGTAAAGCTGCTTTTTTTTCTACCCATTGCTTCAAGGATTTCCCAAGTTAAGAACGTGGAGCCCTGCTAATTGAACGAAACAGAAAAGGATTCCTGCAGTAAAAAAAAATAAACACCTGTTCTGTTCACCACCAGGCTCTGAGAAAGCATCAGATGGTTCGGAGCCATGAGTGAACAGAGGTAATAGTATGTCTGCTCTGAACTGTCACACAGAGCAAGAAAAAGGCCAAATAAACTTTCACCAGAGATCTGCCATCACCATCTGCCGTGGATCACATTTACAAAGACAAATATGTACACATAAATACACACAAACACCAAAGCGCTTCCTTGCACTCAGACAATCACAAGGTGTATAAAAAAAATAGAAGAACAAACCTGGGTGTATAATATTTATTCAAGAGGTATCTGCTTGTCAAACAATCCCTGCAACCAAATCGTTTTAACTTCAGGGAACACAAACAAATCTTACATGGTCTTTTTTTAATCATGATTTCAAATACTATTTGATTACTGTTTATATATCAAACTCTTTACATTTTGTTTTTTTCTTAAAGAGTAATTTAACAGCAATCTCCATTTGCAGTTATAACACGAGCATTTTGGCCTCTGGGATTCAGAGAGCAATTCTGCCTACCTGTCAACTACACATTACAAATCATTACAACTTCTCAAACATACTTACATATTAAATGAAAGTGTTTTTTCGTTAATTGGTAAGGGGAATAAGCAACAGAGAAATATAGATGTAACACTTAAAAGATTGTTAGACAGAGGTAACCATTAAAAGAAAAAAAAAAGCTGGAAATGGGTGCCTTTAGGTTGTCGTCATGTGCTCTCAACACACTCAAACAGGTAAACTGAGGCCAAAAGCACTCTGGTCTTTATAGTTGCAGATGCAAAATCTCAGGTCTGGGAGCAATTTAGAAAGGCTTGCAGTTTGCCGCTGTGGGGTGTTGAGGCCCACTGTTACAGGTAACCAAGAAAACTGTTGACTAGTTTTTTTAAAATAGGACTGTCCAGGAAAACGTCTCTTAAACTAGACAAGCTTTCTTTTTTCCCTTTTAGTGCATTAAGACTTCTTTGGAGCACACAAAAAGGCCCTCAAACAAGCACATTTGAGCCTATTTAGCTTTTTTTAGGTTACTTTATTTTTGTACATCTCTTATTTTTAACATATGAAGGTTTGATTTAGCTGGTATGTAAAAGGCACTTTGAAATGGATTTTGTGTGCACTGATGAATTATGCAAAATGCTGGTATTTTGTGTGAGAGTTGACAACCTATTATACGTATGCACAAAATTTTTTAGTAACAATGTTGGTCATTAAGATCTTTGTAGTGAATCTTGGTCCTGGTTACTGCATGCAGAAGTCAGATTGAAGCAGTGTTAGCTAATCCATGACACAAAAATCTGTGGTAGGCATACCAAGGCCACAACCCTATCATAACTACAATGATTCTATGGGTTGCCTAATCTAGTGTAACTAATTATTGGAGTGCTGCCAGAGATCAGGTTAGAAAAGGGACCAAAGGGACAAAAAAAATCTTCACATTCAGAAACAACAACATCAAAAATCCCCAAAACAAAACTACATATATTATATATTGGTATATATTATTATATTATATATACCAACTGCACAAATATCAACAACGGAAATTGTGGTCCATATCTCTAATCATAAGTTATAATTAGAGCTCTGTCAGTGCATTTTGAGTATTCATGGGAGGGTTCCAGGGGTTCCAGGTATAAAAATTATTAAGATTAAATTATTAAATTTGAAATTCCTGTATTGAGTCAATAGACAGATTTTGTCCTATCCGGAAATCCTGCTTTGTGTTTTATCCTCAGCCTTCAAAAATAGAGCAGGGGAAATTGTAATTGAACATCCAATAAAACTTTAATTGTAAGTAACTAGGTGTTTTTACACCAGTCAGAGGTGGGACAGCTGCTGCAATGATGGTCACTGTGGGAGACAGAGCTATCTATCACTGGTGGTAAAAAATTACTGAGCCTGCAATTCGCCGAGTAAAAACATCACAGATAATTGTTAATTTACTTTTCAAGATCAATGAAACAAAAAAAGATGCATATGTTGATAGAATGTTTGTCTGCTGCTTCCACAGTCGCAGAATGAGTAATTTTCTGGTTAGCGTCGTCTAAATGATTACACAGAGAGCAAGAGTAGAAGTATTGGTATTACTAAATAATGTTAAAGTCAAAAATGTTTTTACCAAAGGCTGTGTTGTTTTTTTAAGCACCTACATGTTATCTCAGGGGGTACAATTGTATTTACAGATTGGGTGCAGAGGACAGCGTTAAAATAGTTTTGGGAATATTAGATTACCCTGCAATTTTAGCTCCTCGGAATGGGGGGTACTTGGCTGAACTCTAGCATAAACTCTAGCATAAACACACAGAAACGCATTCACTGTCAATTTACTACTCCTGGAGGTCTCACTACTTATGGAAACTGTGAGAAGTGGTTTGATTTTTGCTGTTTCAAGCAGTTGGAAGAGAGTGTTCCTTTATTGAAACAGTTGCTCCTCTGTGCCAGTGAAACATAATCATGAAAACAAGACATACACTGTTAATGTCCATTCATCCCCTACCCCACATCTACAGAGAACTTTGGTCATAAAATACAAAGATTTTTTTTAATCAAAGCCAGTAAAAAATGTTTCCAAGTGGCCTGCAGAGAAATCTAAAGAAGTGCTTTCTGACTGTTGACAGCTGAATGTTACATATTACATATACTGCTCTCCCTTTCCTTTTTTGACTTCTGCCATACTATTAAAAGATGTAGAGCAGTCATGTTTTTCAATCGGAGTGAAAGTAACATAATGACAACCACATGTTTTTTTCCTGTTCATAAAGAAACAAAAATCTCAAGTAGACAATTGTCTAGTCTGGCGAATACGTGCATTGTCCCTGTTTCACACCAGCTGTTAAATCTGTTCAGACAGCTATAAAAAGCTTTAGTCAAAATAACACCAAGGGACAGGAACAGAATAAGCATATTGAAGTCACAGATTGATGTTTACACTTATTTAGCAAGCAATGAAGTGTAGCAAAATTCACAATGGGAAAACTCCATCATATCACATCAACATTAATTTGATTTTACAGCGAAAATGTAAGTATGTGTCATTGATTTTTTGTTTTCACTTGGAGGAATGCCAGTAGCTTTGCAATAAAAACAATTTAACCGAGGATAGAAAAATACTGAGAAAAAAAAGTCTGAACTACAGTGAATAAAGAGACTGGTGTAAGAACTATTGATTCCACAATGACCTGCATTAACACACTTTCAATTTTAGCAGGGTGAGGAGAGGTTTCACTCCAGGAATATGCAACATCAAGTTAACAAAAGCGCTCTCTTGATTAAAGTCTGTCTCTTTTCATGATATCAGTTGCATTGACGAGGAACTCTTCCTTGAGACGTGCACCTGAACCCCTACTTCCTACTTTTTTATGCATAGGAGAGAATTTCTTTCCGCGCTGGGAAGGAGGGGGAATATTTTAACTTCCCAGAAGCATTTCAGTCTAAATTACTTGTACAGTTCTGGCTGACAGAATTGGCCTTGACTCTGGCATTGCTCTTGGATAAATCTACAGAAAGGACTTTTAAATTGTAGTTTCCCCCAAAGGTGAAATTGTGTCTGATTCTGTGGTTAAACAACCATCCCTGCCTTTGCTGGCCCAGACCACAAGTCTAACCACAGCTTCAACTGCAGCTACAACCTGCAGCTGAGACAACGAACAACAGTCCCACACACATTGCCCTGTCATCCTCCAGATAAAACCCCATAGTCTGAGTCCAAATGTGGGCCACCTGGACCATTAGCCTTTGACTGAGGAAACAACCAACTTTGTTTGCCGTAACCTCTAACCAAGTTAGTTCACACACATGGCTGTCTTGCTAACTGAGCAACCCTTCCTAAAGACAAAAAAAGTACAAAGTTGTGTTTTGGTAGAGATTAATTAGAGACACACATGCAAAAAAAAAACAATTTAAGGGTTGTGTCATTCATTGTGTTTTGGCATTGCCCATGTCTAAAACTGTTAAAGAAAAAGAAGGCCTTTGAGCAAGACAGAGATAAGTCAGTAACTGAAAGTTTGGTTACAATAGTTTGTCTCCTTTACATGAGCTTTCCCTATTAATCTTTTCAGTAACCTTTGTATAATAGTCTTAACACATGCTAAAAAAAACATTTTTCCTGAACCTAGGTGCTAGCTCATCAAACCTCACAACTGATGCTAAAGGTTGTATTGTACGCCCACATTCTAAAAAAAGCTTCCTTCCCTTCTTTTAACTAGTCGTTGGGAACCATATACACTCATAGAAAAGATATTTTATCTACTGTTATTACAATTTGTGTCTTGCGTGAATATGGAGGCATGATAGGGTCCGTCAGCGCCAAGTATGGCCAACTGCAGGGGGCATTTTGGCAGGTGGGTTTTGTCTTGTATTCTCTACATCACTCATCTCCTCTAATATTATCTTCTTCTCACTCTTTACATGTTTTGGCCCGCCTCTTACTCTTTTTTCTTTTTTATTCAATTCTGTCTCTGTATCCATTACATTTTCCATAAATAAAGAGCAATTTCTAATAAAATTGTATACATATCTATCAAATGAAGCTTTGCAGTGCAAGCTTTAAAGCTTCACTTTTGAAAAGAAAAAAGAACAAAAGTCAACACAAAGCCTTTATATATGTATAAATTTAAACTGGTCTGTTTATGACTTAAATTGACTCAAATCCCATAGTCTGAAGACACAATTGTTAGGTCTAATAAGTGTCACAAAACTGTTAAATGGACCCAAGCAGAGGTGGAATAAATAGAGATACTGTATTTATTGAGGGAAATGAATAATGACAGAAACTCAGAACAAGAGACAAGTAAGACCGGCACGATGAAATGGATAAAGTAATGACAACGGAGGGACAATTAACTGAGAAAAAAACGGAGGAGATGGAGAGAGAGATCAACAGGTTAACGCAGCAAGCAGAGGGGAAGAACACTTACTGGAATGACTGGAGAACAACAGGAGGCACGAAGAAACAACACAGGGGGACTCAGGTAAGACAGCAGAGTGACACAAATGAACACATTGGAGTAAGAGGTAGTATTTCAGTGGGGAGTGTTAGAATGAACCGGGTTTAAATACTGGGCTGGTGAATAGTGAAACAAAGGAACTGACCCTGATTACAGAAACGACATTTACTGTGTATGATAAAGGGAGTTGACAGAGAGCAGGAAACAACAGTAGGATGAGTGCAGCTGAAAGGAAAGTAAACGAAAACAGACAAGACAATACTAACAAAATTAATAATGATAATAATATCAATACAAACAACGAAAGTACTAGACAAACAGAAGGAAGCAATACGTAAGATACAACTATTAGGAACTATAGGGATAAAAATCATAAAAGAAATACTAAACACGGAAAAAAAACATGGATCATAACAACAGGTCTCTACAAATTTTCCCTATTATGTCATGTGTGTCTTTGTGATAAATTTTTTACCTGCCCATGAAGTACTATCACCAAGTGAACGCTGGAGACCGGCATTCTCCTATGACCCTTTAGCTTCTGGTGGTGAAATTAAATTTCTGCCACTCTTTTCTCTACACAACTTAAAAGACACAATGCAGTTATATTAGAAAATATAAAAGTAATGAAAGCTGCAATTCGGATGTTGGTTGCATGATTTAGTGCTTATTTTTATGCACAAAACCATGAGTATCTTTAGAATACTGTGACTCTTATTAGTTTGGAAATGAAGTAAGATAGGCAGTGGCGTCTTCTTTTTCCACTTAGCTATTTCTGAAGTTGATTAAGGCAAACTGTTTACATAAGCATCTTCTGGTGTGGGTGGTGGATGGACATTGAAACAAAGCAATATTGAAATTTAAAGCATATCAGTCCACTAAGAAATGAATCAGTCTTGCAGCATGTGACTAGAAGCGGGGACAATATAAATATAACAGTAGATCCACAGAATTTTATTTACCTACCTCTATTATCCCCCTGCAAAACAATTTGTTTTTTGTCCTTTATTTTAAATGTTTTTTTTTTGTTTTTTTTTACTTAAGTAAATCTTCTCAGCATTTATAAATGCAAACTTGACTTAGACTTTCTCCATTATCAGAAGTTGCCAAACGGTTCTAGCACCATTTTTTTTTCCAATGTATGCACTTACTTAACTTCTACAAATGCCATGCCTATGCCAATGGTTATGTTAAGGGATTGTGCATTGTTGGAATTTCCTGTTGGACATGCTTTCAGGATATTGTGCCCATTGTGTTTTTTAAAATATATGACATGCTCATTAAAGTCATCCTACCATCTGGCTGGATTGCTTGGGATGATTAGAAAGATGATCACACAGATTCAGAGGGAACCTAACTATGTACCTAAAGTACATTTTCCCCTACAAACAGTCCCAACCAAGATTTAAATAATAGGTCTTTATTAAATTACATGGCTGCAAATAAGATTAATATGTTTGGCATGTGTTTAATTGATTTTTTTCTTGTGAAATGGATTTATGGGTTTTATTTATGTGGATGGGTTTTCAAACCAACCCAACTAATTCATTTTGTAATCCTACCAGCAAACAGTCCAAAAAAACAAAAAAAACAAAAAATTTATAAAAACACTGTAAAAGTCAAAACTGAAGTGTAAGAGGCAGGAACAATGCTGTTTATCTCTTAATAAAAGGCACTCAATAACTGCCTGTCATAGTTTTCAGGTATCTGACCCACATAAACAGAGGACTCTCGGGAGTACAATAATAAAGTTTATTAGAATAATGTGGATGTATCTTGAGCGAGGAAGCATTGGTCACGGCAGGGAAAGGAGGGGAGATCCAGGAAACAGAGCGACGTGGGGAACCGGAAACTTGTGGAGGTGAGACGGAGAAGGTGAGTAGTTGAAACCAGTGCGGAAATGATTTGAGACGGAGCTTACTGTTGTTGATTGTTGTTGACACCAGGGAGGGGTGAGTGGAGAGACTTTCCAGCTGAGTCCAGGTGGTTGTTGTCCAGAGGAGCGTAAGGCAGATGGTGAATGGCTGGAGCGGGCAGATCGAGCTGAGCACTGAGAGCATGAACCAGATTGGTATGAAATCCAGGAGATCTTGAACGGAGCAGATGTGAGCACAAGTGAGGTGAACCTGAAGAGATGAGCACAAAAAGGAATTACTGGTGGCATGGGTGAAACAAAGTAACAAAAGAAACAAAACATCTAACTACAAGAAATACTAAACACTAGAGACTGGCGCTGAGAACAGGTAACGTTACCAGGAGTAACAAACACTCAGGCGATGAGAAGGTGGACCCCTGCTCCTTATAAACACCTCAGCCCAAATGCAGATCATCTCGGGAGTAGCTCAGGTGAGGAGCAGCTCCAGCCGAATGATGCTCTGGCCTCCCATCGTGGACGACCTGGGAAAGTGCATGAACGTATCATTATGACACTGTCATGTTTCTAACATGCGTTTTTGCGCTGTGGTTTTATTGTACGGCATTTAATCTTAGCTTTCTAGTTTAACTGAAAGTTATGTGATCTAGCTTGGCTGTTTTTCAAAGATTTTGTCTATATAAATAATATCTGCATGTGCATTTCATAGAATAAATACTTGTAAAATATTAATATTGTTTAGTAATTCCACTTAAAGGCTGATATATATATAATATGGATTTGTAACTAACAAAGTGGTATATTTCAAATGTAATTTCTGTGAGTATTGCAGATTATGTCTCATCGCTGTGGAAAATCAATGCTGTAATAATGTCGTAATAGCTCCTATTATGTTAATATCAAGGTGCTAAACTCTTAGTTGCTAACCAATCTTCATATTGGTTTGTATGAATGTCCAGTGTGTAGCGCTTTGGGTGGCCATTTACCATTCCGTCAATAACTCGGTAAGGGATGATTTTATTTATTTATCCTCTGTTGGGTTAAAAAAATATATATATCAAGCCCAAAATAAGCCCAGCCAGCTATTATGACAATCCTTAAGAATTTTGCGCAATCGTGGGGAAAACTGATGACTTGACAGGTGTCCAAACAAAAGTCCTTAAAACACCCTGCAAAAGAAAATTGTCATGGCTTTGAATAACTCTAACCCACAAACAGGAAGAACTCTGAAGACCGATGCAAGTTTAAGGATTTTATTTAATTGAAGATGACAGTTTGGGAGGAGTTCTCTGGTCCGGAGATGGAAGGAGGGGAATGGTGCGGGAGCTCTGAGAGGAGACAGAGACGTGAGTGTGGTTCCTTCCTGAGTGCGTGAAGTAAACTGAAACACTCTTACGTCTTGTGGGGTGATGGACCGCCAGGGAGAGGTGAGCGGAAACAATGGGGAAATCCGGTGGTAATGCGGCGGCACGAGAAGGTGAGTCAGAGGGGCGTGGATGTCGAATGGAGGCTGAGAATCATTCAGCAATTAACACGAGGAGGTTGGAGGAGGGTTAGAGAGTACCATGAGAAGGTAACAGTTCGGCGGAGAATAACTGGAAATCCACTCCTCTTAAACTACATTGAACAGCCAACCCAGACTCAGCCTCCAAACGCCCCCTTGCAGAGAATTAGCACCAGCACTTTCATTGAAAATCCTCACTCCATATGGTGCTGCTCGGATTCCTTTCTGGATTTCCTCTTTCGCATTCCCCTAGCTGCACCTCATACTGTTGGTAACCTCACACTTATCTGGATTCTGCATTGAGTGACACCTTCCTGTCCATCTTTGAAATCATGGTAAAAAGTCATAATAGACCATCAATCATACTTTTAGTCCGCTCTGCCAACTTTTGATGACCCACTTACCTTCTCCTTAAGCCATCACAATCTCTTCAAATTTTCAAAACCTGTCACCATCCTCTTGCAAAGATCTGTCTCCCAGTAGTAGTATTAAACACTTACCTTCCCTTCCGGTGTGAACCTGAGTCGATCCTCTCTGTCATGGCGTTAGTCCTTCCATGCACAAACTTATCTTTCTCAACAAAGACTTCAACCTTGCCCAGTGTTTTTGTTGTTGTGCATGCACAAATCTGCGTATAAAAACCTTTTATGTAAAAAGATTCACGTTCTGTACCCAACTTAAGTTTGCAGCATGGGTCTTCTGTCTTTAGGTGGGAAGTCGGTTAAACACCAGAAACACACAGGACACACAGCAATGCAAGGCAATTCAAATCCATATCACCCATTACTAAGAGACACTAATTCCACATATGGGGTACTAATGTTACTTTTGCCATGCGAAGCCACTCCTGAACCAGACGTCGGAATCGTCTTATTTGGGCTAAGGAGAAAAAGAGCCTGGAATGTTGCTCAGGTTAAAATAATTATTTTTAGACTAAAGTAAGTCTATATTTTCACTTTGAAATCAATGTACCGGACTTTGCATAACGCAATGAAGATGCTTCTCAGCAGAAGGACCTGAAAGGCTAACATAGGTACGAAAGGGAACATGAAATCAGAAAAGTACTGCCATACCCTGAAGGACAATATCATACATTTGGTCAGAGAGATATGTAAATCAACACTCTTATTTCTGGAAGACAACAACATAAATCACAGAAATAGGTTCAAAGTGAATGTTCTGGTTATAACAAATGAATGGCAGGATTGCCATCCTATTGAAAACCTCACAGTGCATCTACTAAAAACCAACCAAAATAGCTAATTACTTATGTAATATTTGTAAAATTTTCTGAATTGAATAAAAGGTTGTTTTCACTTTGATAATAAATTGATTATTTCAGATGTTTTATTTTGTTCTAAAATGTATTGAAGGCTGGATGATATAAGGAGAGTGAATGCTTTAGAAATTTTAGCAGAATGACAAACTGGTATTCAGACTTACTCAGAAGAGAAAACATGGAAAGGCACTCTGGCCTAAATTATTCTCTCAAGTTATAATATAGATTTATGAACATCTAATAATTCCACAATTTTTGTTACGATTTATAATGATTTATAAACACAGTTACAATAACAGATGTTTCCGATCTTTAAAGAGGAATAAAAAATAAAATTTGTATCATAATTCACATTACCAGAGAAGCTGTACAAGTTGATAAATTCCCACAGATGTGTTTTGATAAATGATGCAGGAGAATGTCTGCAATTTTATTTCCATCCAGGTTGTTTTGCACACATGATGTTCTGATATATGTCCACATTTGACAGAGCGGAGTGAAATAATTGCTTTTGGACTGAATGGCTCACTTAGTCAGTACTTTGTAAAAAACAGTTTTGCCAAATAGCCTATCTGCGAACATAAAGCATAGCTGTTTTCCAGGTGTGTCTTTCCTGGTGCATGTTGAAGACTGCTTTGCTTTTTTTAGTCAGATTGCCATTGTTGGAGCACAGCAAGAAGGAAAGTTTGTGGATGAGGGTTTTTAAATTAGGGTAAATTTAAAACAGAGATGCCCCTCAAATTACTTATTTTACAAAGACATGTCTTCCAGGTGAGCAGTGTTTTCATTGGTCTAGGTCTTTAATATAAGTTCAATTAGGATTGATCCTTTTAGATATAGTTACTATTGAGTAAAAAAGGCATTGCTAAACTGGCTTTCAGACACCTGGTTACTAACCAAATAGCAGCCATAGTCCCCTCTGTCTTCGGTGTGTTTTTCAAAGCAATGCTTGAAACCTTCCTGTTTGATAAGCTCATAGTTAGGAAGAGGTAAAGAAGACAGCCTAATTCAGCCTAGACAGACGTATTCAGACGTGTTCTTCTCTCCAAAGTAGCTACACCTAGTCTGACGTTCTGTTGACTGAGACAGCTTTACAGAGGAGGACATTGGCTGATGGTGCTACCAGCAACTAGCAACAAACTTTTCTTTTTTCAGTTTCCTGTTCGTTCATTTGTGTCTTCTGTCTCTTCAAACCCCAAGTCAGTTGTGGCAGACGGCTGCTTGTACTGAGCCGGGTTCTGCTGGAGGTTTCCTCCTGTTACTACATGCATACTCAGTATGAGCAATTACTGTAAAGTCAACCACACAATGCAAGCTATCGTTTCGGTGTACTGATTCCGAAGGAGTGAATCCTGAGAGTCAATGACTTCATGCAATCTGCTGGTTTCCTTAGTTTGGAAACTTTTTAAAATAGATGTGTTTATGATGTATTTATGATTTGTATTAAATTATTTACATTTAAAGTTCCTTGAGACATGTGTTGTGAATTGGCGCTGTAGAAATAAACTTGATCATTTTCCCCAGATCTGACTGTTTTCCTGCGCTCCCTCCTATAGGGTGACTTCCCTGCGGATCTTGCCTGGACTCACTAAGAAAGGTTCCACCAGATCTAAACCCTCGTTTCTATGTAGTCCAGAAACAACCTTTGAAACCATTAAGGTTCTGGAAACCTCTTTGCTTAACTTTGTCAATATTTTCTCGTTCTGAATCCTCACCTTAAAGCGTCAGTCTTCTCCTCAGTGGTTGAGCTTACAAACCTCAATCCAGCACCCAGACCATAACCATGGCTTCCGCTCACTTCCTGATATTTTTCCTCCTCACCTAACGGTAAGCTCCACGCTGCTCTTTAACCTCTGTGTGTGTTATTGTTCCACTAAGTTCTCACAAGGCCCATACTTTCTAGTCTCCGGTTCTCCTGGACCAGAATTCAAACCTATTCAACTCTTTGCTATAGTAAACCTTCTAACATTGCTGGTGTCCTGAGGGTATCTATGTCTGGGGGTCAAACAAATACTTAAAAGCATGCCTGCAATATATATTACAAAATAAATCTAGTTAAGGGGCTGTACGTGTTGTTGAGGAGGAAGTGATAAATCCCCTTCTTGCAGTACTATAAAACCAGTTTAAAACTTTGTTTTCTCCCCTCATAATTTATGGTCATTTGGAGGCCCATATAACATTTCCTGTCCTATGTGCCAGTTGTTGAAAACCCTACAAACACGCACATCCTTGCATTCATACCCTTTTCATGTCTTATCATCAAACAAGAATCATTGTTGTTCCTCTGTTCTTAGTTTGGCACGTGATCCCTGTTTTCTGAGATTGTGGAAGAAGCATACAGTGGATACATCTATCAGAATGGTTCAAATGTAATGGTGAGCTAGTAAGTGCTTCTAAAAAAGATGAAAGAATAAGAAAACAGGAAACTTGATTTTGAAACTCCCCTCATTTGACATTTACATTCATGCATTTACAGGACACTTTTATCCACAGCGACTTACAAAAGAAGGTTGAACATTAAACTACAACACACTTTAGAAATTACGTTTCCTGCAGTATCATGGAAGAACATTTAACATCACCTACAAAATTCAATTAAAACATAGAACACACAAGTACCATACATTTAGTGCTACAGGATATCAGGAGGTGATGAGTACATTTACAACTTTCAGGGTAAGAGATACCAGGCTATCTTCAAGGTGCACAGAGAATCAGATGCTCTAATAGTGCATGTAAGATCGTTCCACAAGCATGGAACCAGGGATGAGAAGAGACTAGATTGATGTTAGCGGGGCGTTGGCCATGTAAGTTGGTGCCAATTGGAGGAACTGAGCGGGCGGCAGTTGACAAAAGTCTTTAAGAGGTTGTTGAGGTAGATTTGATGAAAGCAGCTTAGGGAGGCAAATGGAGATCAGTGAACAGGGGTGTGATGTGTGTTCGCTTTGCCTGGTTGAAAACCAAGCGGGCTGCAGCATCCTTGACAGAATGTTACATTAGATGCACAGTGGAGCGATTTCATAGATCCATTCTCTCAGAATCTTTAAGACAAAAAATAATAATAATACATCCTTTCTGTTATTGAAAGTTTTGAATTTATTGTGAAAAGTCCACTTTTTATGCAAAAATACACATTCATATATTATTATTTTTAAAATGAGCTACGTCAGTTGGACTTTTCTATAAATCTTTTATATTTTTTCCAGTTGTACTGTATGTTTGCAATTACTGTGCAATCTGTTGTTCCTAATTTCTGTTTTTAGTTTTTTATGTTTGTGTGACCCAGCATTTTTCAACTTGAGTCTCAATTAGTCTATTCTATTCAAATGAACTGATAATAAGTTCATTTAAACAAAACTGAAATCTAATATAACAACATTTGTGCTTTCAAATGACCTCTTTCGGAATTTGTGACATATAAGTAAACCAATCTATATGAAAAATAATGTTCGTTCTCTAGTAAAATGGCATAAGGATGCGGCATGTTTTATCTTGTCATCAAATCCAGTGTTTACACATTTGTCAGATGTGTGTAGACAGTGTTCTGTTTGACAAAATAAAAACAAGGATGAGAAAAAACTCTAATGCTATAATTGGATTTCTCATTTCCTTGGCCGATCTTCCAAACAGCTGTTCCTCCGTCTCAGATGGGATTTGAGTTGTGGGATGCATTCTGGTTCAGCACTCCCAGATATCAGATAATTCAATAAGATTTGATGAAACCTGGGGAACTTCTGGCTATCAAATAAATAGTGTAATTTACTTATCTAGAGCAATTACCAAATATGTGTAAGTTGGGGTTAATTATCACCACCTAACATATAACTTGCTGCTTCAGAGCACCAAATTTGGAAAGCAGCTGTGAAACACAAACAGAATTAAGACAGCACAAAGACATAGCAGAGGGAGACATCATCTGGACAGCAGATTGGCCTTCTATCAGGAACTCTCAGTTCTCCTCTGCTCATATCGCATTTCACTGATCTTTTATGGGCCCAAAATTTATGCCTTTGTTTAAAATGTCATCAACAGAGCTCTACTGAGAATGTATGGCATACATCTATTAGTGAGGTTGCACGCAAAGCTGATGAAATTAAGACTTATTCCTTTCAACATCATTATTATTATAGCTTAGCAGACTAAAAACATTTGATTTTTCAACTTGCTTGATTTTAAATCATGAAAGTCCCGTTATGCTCTGCACTAAACATCTCCTAATGAGCATTACTCTTCATTGATGCTATCTGAAAATGCTGGAAAAATACCAGAGCTTTGTTGGGGCTTAAAAACCTCAGAACATTTTCCACAGAGCTCAGAATATTTGTGTTAGTTTTCTTTTCTTTTTTTTTACTACACTAAAATAAAAATTATAGTCCTTTTGCTTTTTCAGATTCCGCATTGTTTAAAATACTACATAATAATGATGATGGTGGTATTCTAGTACAATCAAATATTTTGTTTGAAATAGACCAAAACGTATGGCAACACTGAGGGCAATGAAAACATATATAACCTCTTATAGATTTCAGAGTCTTTAATATCTGGACTTTGACAACCAAAAAATGTTCTTCTTTTAGCCAATCCTTGAAGGAGCCACTGCTAAGCTTTAGACTATTGCTTTGCCGTATGACCAAAGTTTGCTTGAGAACACAAACTGAGTTAAGAGCAATCTCCTTAATGATTTTCTGGCAAAGTGCAGAATTCATGGTTCCAATTATTACAGCAGGATTTCTAGCTCTAAAAATGCAAAACAGACATAGATTATTGCACAATAATAGTGCGATAGTCCATGGCTGCCACTATTGCTACGTTTGATTGAAGGTATGATGTTCGTTTTCTGAACTGCTGTGTAAGATTTACACCAGATGTAATCGGACATATTCCTTTCTAATAAATTCGCTTTTGTTGACAGATCATTACACCAAATATTTTCTAAACAGTCCTTGGCAATCCTGGAACCCCAGTTCACCTTATGCTTTTTATTGCATGAAGCCTCTATTTGTGAAACCTCGATAATGACTGGGTAACCCTTTCCAGACTTAAAGCCAAAAGAATGTTTTGGAGTAGCTTTAAACTGGAGCATCTTGTGTTCTTTTTGAGATCTCGTCTTCCTATTACAAGAATGTTTACATGAGTTGTTCCATGATTTGAACAGCAATTAACAGTACTCATGAAGATGGTCTCATTTGATACATTTTTACTCTTAAAAAGTAAAGATGTCATAGAAAAACACCTTTTGTATATTGTCAAGTTATTTTTTATATATATATATATATATGGAAAAAAAAACATTTACTGTGATAACAACAAATGTGCAGGGAAAATACACTGGCAATGGTGCAATGTGGCTGCAATCTTCTGTCTTTGCTGGATATTCTTAATCATGCCCACATGCATCGCTGAAGATACTTTTCTCGTGCTCAATTCTCTTGACGGTCAAACACTACAAAGACAATAAAATCTGTTGTTGCTTAAACTTTGTTAAGCAAGGTTACATCAATAAAAAAGGCTCATAGCCCATCTTGCTTTCATGGGAATGCTGAGAAAATGTTCTTCCTCCTATTACTTATCTCTCACAAATTTAAGTCCCTTTCTTTGTTGTCAAGGACACACAGGGTTGGAACCAGCTCCAGCTTTCCTTGGACGAAAAGCCAAGTAGATTCTGACAGGTTGCAGAGCCATTTCATGGAAAGCCATTTTGTATATTTTCATACAAAAAACAGAAATTTAGAGCATATTTTGTAAACTAGAAACCATGCTCGCTCCAATAGAGGAGAGATTCAGCAAACTCAACCAAAGCCAGCCTGAAGCCTTTATAGTTAGACCTTCACTTCTTGGGTGTATCTATTTACAACAGTTTTTGGAAACAAATGATCAGAGACTGGATCTAAGAAATCACAGAACCTCAGTTTAAAAAGAAAAATTTTAAAAATTAAGATACATTTAACTCAGTTTACGTATGAAGGTCTGGGAAGTGTCCTGTCTGATGTGGTGATGAAAAACATAAGCTCCCTCTCGGACTGTCCTGTCTCTGTTTGGGTCCACCTTGCAGGCTTCAGACTTCAAATGCAACCCTGAGTCACCATGACTCCTGTAGACGTTTTCATTGGTTGGCTGTTGGAAATTTGGGAATTTCTGCACGACTGTCTGGAGAGTTATTTTATGTTTGTACACGTCAAGAAAAAAAACAAAAAAGATCAGTTGGAAATCCAGATCTAACAATGTAGGGGTCATGAAACAGATGGTTATTGGTTTCAATGTTGAAAACGTTTCAACAATTCTTTACTTTGATCTAATCTATCCAAATATTAATGCTGTTTTTGGCAACTTTTCACAATGAAGCACAACTTGGTGCTGAGATGCAAACAATTACGAAGATGTGATGTTTTTGACGACTTGCCCTTTTTTATGCTTTTCTTTCATTTTTTTCCACCTGCTGTCAACCAAAGAGTTCTAAGGCTTTTTTTTTTTTTTTTACTTACTCTTAACCCGAAAAAGTTTGTCCTTCAAAAAAACATTCCAGCCCTTATAGGCTTAGCCAGGGAAGTGAAAATAATTTTGTTTTATTACACAGAGGGTGTAATTCCTTCCCTGAGACAGTTTTAGAGCTACACATTTTCCATAATCTCGTAACACTTGTCTGTTTTGGGATGTTTGTGCTCAGAACTGAACAATCAAATGATAGAACAGAACTATCTGAGGTAATAAGTTATAGTGATTCATTTGTGATCTTTATCTTATGGTTCTCCTGCCAAACAACGTGGATGTTAAAAATAGAAACCTGCCTGGGCTGAAACATCCTGGGCTGATGTTAAACTATGCTTGCAGAAAGTTAAGACCAAACTTATCAGATTTGCTGGAGAATATTAAATTAACAGGTTTTACAGCTTTAGGACACATTTACAGTGATCCGCTGCCATACTGTGTGTTGATTCTATTGATGGCAGAGACAATATGACCAACTAGATCCGCTGCTGCTGTTGCAAATGTGGATTTATGCTAATATGTTTACACACACACACACACATACAAAAAATCATCATTTAAGTCTAGAGGATCTTTAATCCTGAAGCTATAAAAATTTTAATTTAATAGAAAATTGTACTTTTTGTTTTCAACTTCTAAAAAAATTGTCTAGAGTCCAACAATGGCTCAAATTCCACAGTAACCATATAGACTGAGATGTAGGGCTATAATTGTTGTGTGAGATCTCTCCTGAACAAAGTATTTTTGTTGGGAGAGCACACTCCCCCTGCTGCTGTTTGCACACCTCATAGCAGGCAGCTTAGTATTACCTTTGGCATTTAGGGAGCTGGTAGATGAGCATTTGACACATATTGCTTAAAAAGTTTCAAGTCAAACCTCTGAGTTCATTTTTCCAAGTTCCTCGTCTTCCCTCTGCTCTTTTTGTCTCCTAGGTGGTTTCCACATCTGAGTGCTTCCTGTTCTTCGAGCCTCACCTCTGTCTGGATTTCCTCAGGATTCTCTCAGCCTTCACAGCTCTGCTGCCATCTGCCATTTTTGGCCTGACCCCTCTTATTTACTGAAGGAATGCCAATCCCTTACCTACATTGATCCTAATCCTCCCGTCCGGCTGTTACTCAGATGACAAGATTACTCAATTCATTCATCATCCTCATCATCTATTCTAATTGCGCCTCTCTCCCCTTTCAGACGTAATAAATCTGAGCCCTCGACTTCAGTTAATTGGAAAATTAATAAATTCTACTCTGTTATAAATAAATTGTTGGTTTGCTCCCACCTATGATTCTGCATGTGGGGTCAGAGAAATCTCTGAAAACATAAAAATGATGGCTCTGTATTTTATCTGTCGCGCAAATGCGGCAGGAAACAACTGGAACAGTTGAAAGGAGAAATACAAATAGGGAAAGTGGGACGTGATTCTCTGATAATGAGGCTCTGCACTGTTGCATGAGAATGTGATATTTTGGGAGCAAAATACAATAATACACAGCCCCTTTGTGACATATTATGTCACACTATTTTAAAGAACAACAGATACCATAGCTCCGACAGATGCAAAGCCTCTAGTAGGATCTGGCCAAATTTACAACCTAATATCTAATATTTCGTCTTGAAACATCATGATCTTTATCCTTTACTGTTATATAAAAAAGTCTAATTGTCTATGATCCACATTAATTTTCATTAGCTTTACTTAAAAAGTAAAATGTTTATTCTAGCAAAGCAACAATTGAATTAAATATTTTTTTTCTTTTGTTTTCTTTTCTTTTAAGGTGGATTATAAAACTATTTTCATAATTTTTATGAATAATTTGGTAAAGCTTCGGTCCTTTCCGTAGACGGGAGCAGTTAAACGTGTTTCCAAAAAGCCTGTAATTCTCTGAAAATTTCATACTATCAAAACTGTAACTTTCCATTCACAGTGAAATGTGCTATTAAAATATTATTGACAATAGACACCTAAACAAGAGCCTTGATATTCGAGAAGTTCTCTGAAACCAAGCTAATTTAAAAACCGACAAAGGATGAAAGAGAAATCTGTCCTGTTGCCTGGGAACTCCATTTTTAATTTCAACATTATGAATACAGTGTCCCCCAAGACAAAGATGAGTAAGACCATCTGTCCTGCTAACAACTAAAAGTTTAGATCCTGAATCACGATGATCTGTGGACACATTTTTAGAAAAGTGATAAATGTTCAGCAGCTGAAACTCTCGTTTATGTAAAAGGAAATTCATTGTAATTCGATACATTTATTGTTTTATGTTAATAAAGGACACTTGTCCCCTTCCAGAAATATGAAAAGCAATAACGGTTTTATTAATAGGAGTGTTACAAGAAACCTTTCTTAAAAGCAAATCTACTTGTCAGCATGTAAAGTCATAGTAATGTATAACAATGAACCCTGGGTGTTGGTCCTTCAAGGTTGACCCAGAAGATGATCCTTTTGAGTTGCCTTTTGGGTTTAACAGAGTTTAGGACATGCTCAACCAATGTCCAAATGTGTTATTTCTGTACATTTTTCTAAAAAAAATTATTTTTTGGCCGGTTAACACAAATTGATGTAATTTTATCTGTTGGAATTTGAAAGAACGATCTCAGGTAATCTAGCCTACCACTTCAAGTGCGGATTCGTCTTGCTAAAAAGAATTGATTTCTCACTAGAGCCTGGCGCAAATATAAAACCTGAGCTAACAGAAAATAGGGGCATATACATTTTCCCTAGATCTGCTAACCTCCAAAACTATGGCTATGGATATACAAGCTATTTCTACCCGTCAGAACAAGGATTTATAATTACAACTCTGGACACTGGACACTATTAAAGAACAAAACTAACAAGATGGTTTTACCTTCTTTCTCCTCCACAGACTGTCTTTCACTTTTATAGTTGCAATCTAGATTTTTGAAAATTGTTTGGGGCTTTGAACAAATTCTTCCTTCGCACTCACACTTTTACTGTTTCTACACATATTATAAATCAAAACATATATATTAAAATACATAGATCAATATATTCAACATACATATTTTTATATATTTTACATACAAAAATATCCGATTTAATCCCAGAAAAAAGTATTTTAGTAAAATTGCTGCCTGTTCTTTTTTTTTTTTTGCAAAGGTCATGGTTATAGGAAGATTACTGACCCAAATTCAGAGAAACTTTCAGGAGGCAGGTAATCAGTAAACCAATAATTACTTACAACTGTTGAAGATGATTAAAATGGTTTAGGCTGGATTGTGACATGAGATGAGATGTCAGATGGTCGAATCAAGAGTGGAATGATAAGTTTCACAATAGTAACTAGTGCAGTCTTACTGGGAATAAGGAGTGGAACTGCAAGAGAGAGGTGAGGTGAAATACAGGGTCAAAGTGTAACAGGTGATGAAAGCTGATTTGTTGTGGGTAAGGACACTAAGAGGGCAAATTAACCAATATTCTGCTGCTGTTGAATGGGTAAGGTGGACAGGTTGTATGGAGAATGGTTGAACTGTGAAAAAAGGAAGAGGGACATCATAGGAATGACATGAAACAACGAGGAGGATTTCATAGAGGCACATCAACTAGAAAGAGGTAAACACAAGAAAACTTTGTAGGAGGGAAACACGCAGGTTACTAGGAATACACAAGAACGTTTCAGAAGATACCTGGGGAGGTTCAGATTGATGTTACCAAATGGGTTAACACTCAGGAGGAAAGTGACTGGTGACCAGCTACTCTTAAGGAGGAAGCCTGATGACTGACAGGTGTTAGATAGCACACCTGTGTAAAACAAACCCCAGGACAGCAGAGGGTTATCTAGACGTTCTTGGATGCTCCATGTGGAAAGTGGGAGGAAAAGCATAAAAAACACAGCAGAAAACATCATTTCCTGACACTGAAATCTGTTGTAAAGCCACTCAGTGTCCTCATTGAGTGGCTTTACAACAGATTTCAGACACCATTAATCCAAAACCAACATAGAAAAAAATATGGATGCATTTTTCACAATTCTGTGTTTTTTAACGTTTAACTTCGTCTATAGAAAATTTGTGTCCGGAGCTGAAAGTATGTGTACTCAGTGTACTCAATTTGTTTTGTCAAGAGGAACAGTTCAGAAATCCTGCTGACCTGTTCCTCTACTACGAGTTGGGCTCACAAGAGCATTTGTCTCCAGTCAGCTTAAGAAGCAATTCTATCAAATCCTAAGTAAGTTTGAGTTTTCTGATTAGTCCGATATGCATGTATAACTTTTTTAATATAATACTACATAGCCTGAAAAAAAATACTGAAGACATAAAAATATATTTTGTGTGTTTGAATGTGGTGTTAACTGTAAATTCAGTTTAGAATATGACAAAGTTTATCAGCAACATGCTTTAGTTTATAAACAATGTGCTCACAACGTGTGAAAGGATAATAAAAAAAATGCTACTGGGTGGAACCAACAACAGAGAATAGTGTTATGTACTGAAATGACCCTACTGCTACAAATCTAAAAATGTTCCTGCATGTAAAAGTCGGAAGTTCTCAAACCCACTTCTCATCACACAAACTGCCGTGGCTTGGCAGAGTCATCCTTGAAATTCATGAGCGCTGTCTTCTAAAGAAGAGTAATATGTAACATCACAAGGAAGCTACTTCTCTTTTTTGCCAGATTAATTTCATATGTCTTTCACATTGTGAAATATTCTTATTGTTGTTGATGTGCAATGTTTTTTGACAGGAGTTCAGATTAATAAATTAAAACCACAACAGTCGCTTGTCATATTTTTATTGCTGACAGTATGAAGTCAACCATAGGATGTACGTTACAGATTAGTAACTCTAAATAACACACATTTTTTACTCACAAAGACCTTGTTAATGGTGTTTTCATTGAATGCTGATTTTTCTTCATAAGTATCCCCTTTTTTTACCTTGAACTGCAAATAATTCAACCCATAAGCAAGCCAAAACTGACTTAAATTGGACAATTGGAAAGTTCTAAGTTTAAATCTAACCCTGTGTTGAGTTAACATAGACCACCTAACTGCAATAGAAAAATGTCTCTGAACAACCTTAGAGAAGTATAAATGGAAAATTACTAAAGGATTGCAGGGGATGAAGCATTCTGTATATCTCAGTGTTAAAAACTGCACTGCACAAACTTCAGCCTAATTTTATTACATTGCCCTTGGATATAAATGTTGTTTGCAGATATCTGAGTTGTTGACACGGTATGTATCAGACAGAAAAGTAAGAGCATCACTTTTCATTATTGGCTCTTCAGAGGTCCTGGTTTCTCATTCGGTTGTGAGCACTTCTCAAATTTTGAAACAACTAAAAATATGTATTATTGTAGTTAAATGTAATCACATTGTTTTTCATTCACTGTTCCTTGAAAGGCACTCTAAAGTTTCGACATTTTGAAAACAAAACTTAATAAGATGATTACATACTGTACCATCCTTATTATTATTTTTATTATTATTAGATAGTACCTGTATAACTAAACATGATAAGATAAAAAAAAGACATATTGTGCAAAAATCTCAAGCATTTAGAGAGCAAAAAAAACAAAGTAATTGATTTACGAAGACATTTGGGACTCCAGTGAGAGAAAAGCAGGTTTCACGTGTGAAGATAACATGTAACATTGATAAAACTGCCTTGGAGTAGGTGGTCTGCCAGCCCAACTTATCTAGAAGGGGACAAATCCATAATCCATAACATCTGAAGTCCTGCAACTGTCTTTATCTAAGATAAGATAAGACTTAACAATTAAGAGAAACCAGGCAAACTCTATGGGATAATCTGAGGGTGACCAAAAGAAAACAAAGGCCTACCAAACAATTGCCGAAGAAGATCTTGATGATTAAGTTTCTGTCAAGGAACGGAATGATTGACCCAAACTATGAATTGTAGAATGACTAGAAATAATGTATTTGGTGTGGTGAAGAGTAATGACATAAACAAAGAAACAGTAACATAATTAACCGGCACGGAGGAATGGATAAACTAATTGGGGAACTGCAGTGGAACTAAATAACAAATGGGAACAAACCAGAGGATATGGATGGAGAGATCAGCATACAAACACGAAGAGCAAAGGGACAAAAGAGTTAATGGGAATGACTGGAGAAACGAAGAGAGCAGCAGGAGGCACGAGTAAAGAACAAGGAGGGACTGAGTACGATGGAGTATGTGACAGTGTTTTGTTTCTATCAAAACCAGTCATTGTAAAATCAACTTATATAATCTTTACATGTTAAAACTGAATGCTCTTGAGCACAAACATATGGCTGTTTAAAAGGCGTTTGTTGTACAAACCTCAATAAACTACAGACCTAAATTGTCTGGAGTTAATCATTGCGCCCCCATCTCTGGGTCTGACCTCACTGATTTAAATGTTTTACTATTTTTTTCTTCCCTTAAAGTTCGTACCTTAAAACAACAGATTGGGGGGTGGAGTTAAAGAACAAGATGTTTTAATGCAGCATTCCACCTCTGAGTAACTCAGATCTGGATATACTTGGTGTACTCAGTCAAACATTTTACAGCAAACGTTAAAGTATTATGTATTTTCCAGGTACATTGTTCCATTTTATAGAAGAGTCAAGTAACTATGATACATTCAGTTGTTATGAAAAGGCTGTATCTAATTATAAAAAAACAACTTGAAAGAAAATAAGGCTTTGCCACATAGCTGTATTTGACACCTTTAGTTTAACCTCTCTCGTTAAAAAGCTTAAATCCTTTCCAACACGTCCTTTTCAACATGCCATCACAACACTGCATCTCCATGCCATCCCTTGATGCTGTTTACAACCGTTCTTGTTGTACCAGTAGTTTCTTCTGTGCAGATTTCCTAAAAACCCAAACATACTTGCTAACACTCTTTCTGGCTTCTGGATACTTCTGGTCCTCTGGGTCATCTGTTTTGATCCTCGGCACCCAGGCCTCTTTTCACTCAACTTCCAGATTGGGACAACTGTGTTGTATGATACAAACTTTGGATGCAAAAAATCTCACAATTACTCACTCTCACCACCCTCTGAACTAACAACTCCTCCTTCTCTCTTCTCTCGTATGTTGATGAATCAGCATTTTTGGGGTGGTTAGAAAATCTGGCTGTTATTTGGATCAATGTAAAGTTACTTTTAGTCAGTCTCCTTTAGCTTTTTCCTCAGAGAAATTTCTACCCTTAGATTTTATTGTTTGCAGAACCAATTTTGCCACTCATCCTGCATCTACCTTAAACTACTCTCTCGTTATCCCTAAATTTAAGAGGATGAGGTTATGTAAAAGTTAATTTCTAAAGTTCAAGGTTTTCAGCCAACTCCTGAGCTATGCATGAGAAATCACCTGAAAAACATGTGCTAATAGCTATAACCAGATTATTTCCTGAAAAAGAGTTTTGTTCCGATGCTTGCATTTGTAGTGGTAACCCTGAAGAGTCAGATCAAGTGAGTCAACCTGGGATTAAATGAAGCCCCTTGGTGTGTGACGTCCTACATTTCCTGGATCTCCTATATTGTTTTAGTCATGTAAGCTCACAATTCTCACACCTTGTTTGCCATTTGTATTGTTTCCTTTTAAAGCTGCCCTTGTTTTCCTTCCTTCACTTTTTTCATCCCGGGAATTTGATATGACCGCACCTTTTGTCCAATCCAATATTCATCCCCATTGATAAGTCCAGAATTAAACCTAGGAGCGGACTCCTGAGTATCGTCCCAGGCAAACTTATCCACCCATGATATCCCATCAAAAATTCCTCATATAAGGTTGTGTGACGGATGAATAGTGATGGGGTAATGAATTTATTTGTCGCAAACTAATGTCAAACTAGGAAACAGGGGAAGTGACTTATGCCGTAAAGCAGTCAGCACATTTGTAGATGTTTTGAGTGCCAGGGTTCCTGCCACCCTCCTCAAAGTTGCTTAGTGCCGATTAAAGCAATATGGACCCCTCGGGCCATAACAGAGGTGTAAATTGATGTATAATCACAAAAGTTATGAGTATTTTATGAAGGCTGAAAAGTTACTTAGTGTCACTTTAAACTAGTTATAATTTACTTTTGTATTTATCTATCAGACCTTTTATAAACATATACATGCATTTAGAACAAAAATAGTTTTCTATCAAATTCAGTTTTATTTAAAATATTTATGTACTCCTTGCCATTTCTCTTGAATTGTTTAACATTATTGCATTGCTTCATTTTCTCACATTAGCTACTCTACAAACTGATATGAACTTTGATTTACCTACCAGCCATGTCAGCCAATACCCTCTCCACTGTATTATTCTCACCAGCTTCTCCTCCCTCAGCAGTCAGACGACCACAGTCTTTGAAAAAAGTTCCTGAACAATCAACAATCCTTTTAAACCTTATCCCAGCATTTGGGTGTGGTTATTAGCTCTGCCTTATGACTCAGGAGTGTGTGTCAGCTGAGAAATGTGCAGACAATTTTACATCACTGAACCTTTTGCCGTGGCAGAAAACCTTAATAGGGTAGTCCATCGTAGTCTAGCCAAGAAAAGAAAAATCCCAGATAGAGGGCAGTTCTTCCAAGTACTGAAGCTTTTGTGGTCTCTCAATTATGCATCGGTTCAACCAAACCAATGATTTGTCATCTGTATATCATATCAATTTTGTGCTAGCAAAGAGATCTGATATTTTCTCACAGATGCTGTTACTGTGGTGGTTTTTCTGTAGGCGGCTGTTCCATGTCAACAACGTACAATCTAACTGGATTTTGCATTTTTTGTTTTCTCTTTTTTTTGTTACTGACAGATCCTCTGTTGCCACTGGAGGAAAACAAATAAAAGGTGTTGCTATCAGTGTTTGTATAACACATTATAAGGTATGTTTTGTTTAGAAACTAGCATTTAATAAACTGACGAAAAAAAACTATTGAGAATAAAGCGAAAGATTTTGTGTGGTTTTGCTTAACTTGCCCCGGAGAATCCTCAACTTAGCAGCCAACAACAAAACCCTGTTATGGTAAAGAGGGGCTTTTGATGTTTCATGTTGGACTGATGTAACATGCCACCTCAAAATTTTTAATAGGCTCACACATGCTTTTTTGTGACAAGACCAAGGCATGCTTGAGTGTGGGTGTAAATGCTTAATTTTTATTCTGTGGATTGAAAAAGAAATCTACAGTGAATGATTGTTACAACCCAATCCCCTACCCTGGAATATTAAAAGCCCCAAATTAATGTGTCTTTTATGCCCATGATGGCAGTTATGGGTCTGAAATGGAACATAACTTGTTGGAAACTCATGTCAGTGAATGCACCATGTACCATTGCTGCCACATCATAGTAACATCAACTCTCTGAGATACAAAACTGTTGCTTGGACTTAACCTTCTCAACAGTGCAAGGCCGTCAAAAATGTCAAGACAGAGGAAACCTATCTAGTTAAGGTAATTTGAGTAGGAATACCCTCAAAACACACCAACGAAACACAAATTACTAGCAAATGATCATTGAAAACGATTAGCTTTAATTCCAACAAGAATTTGTAGTATTTATTTTGTGAAAAATGCAAAGAAACGTCTGAACTAGACTAAACTGCCTAGTATGACTGTAGACTCGATCACCTACTGACTCCAAAATGGTTAGTACAAACTCTTGGAGATATTTGAAGGTGGGTGAATGTGTTAAAGACCTGAACTCCTCAGATAAAAGATGTATCCCTATGATATTGAGATGAAACTCAAAAACCCGAACTTACTAAAGAACTCATAAATGCACTCAAAATTGACCTGATTAAAATGTTCAGGTTCCAGATTCTTTCATTTTGCCAAATTACTTATATACAGAAAGGTTTTATTGTTATATTAGACGAAGATATAATTCCCCACAAGTATCCTGCCTTCTAAAGTAAAGATAAGGCTTTTAATCCTAAAACAGGGTTCTGACTAGGGGCACATAGACCTAAGGTGACGTAATTTGTGTTCCCAGACCAATGAGACTATTTAATACTATCTCATATATTTGTAGCCTGGTGTTTTAGAAAAGTTTTCATTTGTAAATTTCAATTGTCTGTATTAGTTCTTTATCTCTTTCTCTGTCTCTGCCTCTATCTTTCGCTTTTCAAATAAGGTATACTTTAGCCAGAAAATCATCCAAACAAAAACTGCCTCCGCATTAAAACCTTTTAAGAATTGCGAGCGGATAATTTAGAGGTCAGTTAAGTTTTTTTTTACTATATCTTCATCAAAGAGCAAAAAGACAGCTAAGCTCAGAGTGATTGCACTGTAATTACCTAGGCTAATAGTTACAGGGAGGTGACAGTAACCCGAGAGCAGAAATTAGCGGCGTGCATACAGCATAAAGAAAGCACACTCCCATTAAATAAAGATGTGACAAAGGACTGCCAGCAGTTTCAGAGGTAATGCCAAGGACAAAAATAGTCTGACGTAACAGGAATCAGGAAATACTGAGCTATAGAAAGTATATTGTTTCAGAATAGGTCAATGTGTGTTTGACAGAATACAAAACGTCTGTTAGCGATCACAATACTCAACATAATTTATTCCACAAAGCAGGCTTTGGAAAGACTATTCAAATGATACATTCAATCGGTTGACGAAACCTCACATATAGGACCAAAACACCCACAGGTGCTTTGTCTCCCAAAAAAGCACAGGAGCTCTCCTTTTCATCCGTCCTTGCAGTACAAAGCAACAGATTGTCCCTGGAAAACAGGTGGGAGCACATCCTTTCAATGCAATACAGTAGAGAGCAGAGCAGGAACAATGATGAAATACTTTAGATCTACAACATGCTTACATAGGCAAAAGTTTTTCTTTGCCAACGCCTTTGTTCCATTAGCAGTTTTAATAATGCATCAAAAATATCCTCAACAGCTTGTCTGAAAGTTAGGTGTAAAATAGAAACATACACTGAGATTGCCACCCGCTGGGATTCCTTTCCTCCCAAACAGATCATCTGCATTGTCCCATAAAAAGACTATTCTGGTCCTGTATGTTATCAGCACTGTTCAGCAGTTTCTCCTAAGTTACCCGTCTTCTGTTTCCGTCAATAATTCTTGACCTCTTCTCATGAAGCTTTCACAGCATTTCAGTTGTGGGTGTCTGTTGTGCTTTTTGAACATCGCAGAGCAGAAATACTCCATCTACTGTAAGTGAATGCAACATGCCCTGCAGCAAAGAATGAAAATAAGCCAAAGCAGACACATTTGTAATAGTTCCAGTTTTAAACTCCCACCACATAAATAAATAAAAAAGATATCACAGTTATAAAGCGCAATTTCATGATAATAATTTTCAGATTTTTAGATGGGGCTGCAAGACAGCTGTGCAATTCAGATTCTTTTATATTTTTTATTTTTTTACAATATGGCCTCTTTCCAAAGCATCCCGTGTCCCATTTGCCTAAAAGCTAAGTAAATGAGGGGAACAATATCCAAATGGAGAAAAGTGCCGGTGGTAACAACTTAGGCTTGGATAAAGAAGGTTTCTGACAAATTGTATACATGACAACCAAAACACTTAGAGATGGATTTGTTTAACATGGAACCTACCCACAGTTTTCCTAAATAGTTTAGTAAAAGCCTTGAAAGGTGTAATTCACTTTCACTTCTACATTGTAAGTTATTTGCCTAAGGTAACGCCACGAGTGGCAATATATTAGCAAGTAAGAGGTTAAGCTAAGCTTCCGCTCAGCAGCCGTGCCTCGCGGTCATATAACTTGAATGGAAATTAAATGGTTCAACAGGATCCGTCTGATGAAAAAACTTAGTATCTCAGAGTATATCTGTGTGCGCTTTGAGAGCCATGAATTATTCTTCTGGTGTACTTCAAAGCCTTTTGCAGTGAATACGATGCTGTTTTATAAAAAAAATTCTGTCCCCATTATTCGAAAGTATTACAAGTACAAGTATCTCCTAGACTATCTTTGTTGCTGCTTCAGCACTTAATGAATTGTTTATACAACTTTTGCCTCCGAAAACTCCAAATCTGTGCCAGGCAAGATGGTCTGTGGGGCTTTCACAAATACTCCACTTTACTTTTTAAAAGAAGAAGACAAATCCTCTTTAGATCATGTTTATTGTGTCACACATTTCACAAGCTGCTTGTGCTGCTGTTCTTTCATACTTGTACTTCTATTTTTAAAACATTTGTTTTTGACTTTACTCAGTTATGTGTGAAGGTTGTAGTTAATTACAGATTAAGCCCAGTAGATGAGACGAGAATGATGATAAAGTGCTTGGACAAGGAAATTGTCCGCCTGTAGCTACATTTTCTTTGTTAAGTTGGATGAAAGCTGGGACTCGCTGTCAGGTCAAAATAAGATAACATTTCCACGGCTTCCTCATAAACGCATGTCTTGATTATGTCATTGTCTCTTGGTTTTTTGTGTGTGTATACTGTCTCGTGTTACTGTTCAATGTTTTTCTCCCTCCCTGTGTTCTCCAGTTGCACCTGTGCTCTCTCTCTCTCTTCCTAAGTCTACTTCCCTATGATCACAAACACCTGCAATCATTTCTGCAATCAAGTCATTTCCACTGTTCCACTACTCACCCTCCCAGCATATATACCTTGTTCTTCATTCTACTTACTGCTTGATTCTCGCATTATGTTCCTTCCTGCTCTGTGTCAGTTTCCTTGTTGCTCTCCAGTGTTCCTTCTAAGTCCCTTAGTTGATTAATACTGTTCGATTGCTCACTGCCCCTCCATTACTTGCTGACGGCTGGATAGCTCCATTGCAAAGATTTTCGCACTTTGGGCCTGGATTGGAATCAATGCTGGGGCAAAGACATATATCAACAGCATCCAGTTTGGGTTTTTAGGCAAGACCATTTATGCTACTGCCATACATAGTAAGTCGAGTTTGTCCTTGTGAGTTACTTTCAGCTACTTCTCCAGGGGGTCACCAGTGCTCTTCCTCTGCTGGAGCTCTTTCCACCCCAGGTGCGCCCGTTGGCGCTGATGAGATGAGCCAGTATAAGAGGAGTGCTGGATCAGCTATTCGTCGCCTGAGTGTTTGTTTACTCCCTCTAAAACCTGCCTCAGTGCCAATCCCTAGTTGCTTCAAATATTTTGAATGTTTCTCGTTTTGTCTCCTGTTGCCCTTTTCTTTGTTGAGTTTTTATTTGCTACTTTGTTTTTTCCCATGCCTCTAACCTCTGTTGTGCTTACCTCAGGTTACCGTCATCTCCAGAACTCAAACCCATCTCAAGATCCCCTCTGGTTGCTCATGTCCATCTGCTCTCCCCACTCCTCTTGGCTAAGCTCGGTCTGCCCACTCCAGCATAGCTCCATCAGCTGCACACACCCCCTGGACAACTGCCTTCCCATCACCGCTGAAAGAGACTCACCACTCACTCTTCCCTGGCGACAACTGCTCACTCCACACCAGTAAGATTGTTCCATTTAATTTCTTTCAACCGTTTTCTCTCACCCTCAGAGGTTTTCCGGTCTCCCACGTCGTAGACGTTTCCAGCTCCCTGACGTTTACTGCCGCCCCGCTGTCTCCCGTTCCTCACCACTCGTTGCTGTTGCTTGTTGCTGCCCGCTGCCGGATCCCCTTTCCCTCATCTTCTAAAATAAAGATCATTGTAAATATTCTTCTGAGAGTTCTCGGTTCATGTGGGTCAGAAGCTTAAATAATATTTTGACAGAACACTCAGGCCAAGCGGACCCACAAGAGGCTCTCAGGAGGGTTATAACAGACCAATCCGCCATGCTTCATTCCCACGAGTCCGTCCTCCGATCGTTATCCGAACAGCAAGCCACTACAAATCATACCTTGGATCAATCAAAAACCTCCTCCAGAATCTGGTCCCGAAACCCTATGAAGGCGTAAGAGCATCCTTCCCTCCGTCACCACCACTTCTGCATCAAGAGCTTCCGGTTCCAGTTCCCCGAGGAGTCTCACTTCCGCTTCCGGAGAGGTATTCCGGAAGTGCTGGAAACTGCGAGGGGTTTATGATGCAGTATTCGTTGGTTTTTGCCCATTCTCCTCATTCATTTCTCAATGACACCAAGATTGCGTTTGTTACCGGTCAGTTATCCGGTACAGCGCTTTAATGGGCTGAATCCTGTTTTCATAGATATCCTGAGTTTAGTTTGTGGTTCCAAGACTTTAGAAATGAGTTCATGAAGATTTTTGGTCACGAGACCGATTATTTGACTGTTTTCCGTAAGATGCAGAAAGTAAAACAGGGTTCCATAACCATGGCCGAATTCGCTGTACAGTTCAGAACAATGGTGGCCCGGTTGGAGTGGGACCCTCGTGCATTAAAAAGCCCACGCTAGATGAGTTTATTGCTCTGGCTGCCTGAGAGGGTCCGTCAGTAAACACTAGGCAACAGACGGACCTTATCACTCGTCCTAGTCAGTCTCGTCTTCTCCTCCCTGCCACATTAATTCACAACCATAAGACATTTGATCTATCTGTGTTAATCGATTCTGGTTGTGGAAAATCTCTTGTTGCTCAAATCCTTGTAGAACAGTTACAATGACCCTTTTCATCTTTAGACATCCCGCTTCAGGTTGCCGCTCTTGACGGCAGGTCACTACCACAGTTAACCCATATCACCAGTCCACTTCAGTTAGTAATCTCCGGCAACCACAAAGAAATAAGACCATTTTTTGTTTTCTCCTCCTCTAAGCCCCATATTGTGTTGGGGTTTGACTGGCTCCTGGACCATAACCCCACCATCAACCGGTCAGACTGCTCCATTTCCTCCTGGTCGTCTAACTGCCTCTCCTCTTGTCTCCAGGCCGCCGTTCCTCTTAGCCCGCCCCGGGAGGACGTCTCCATCGATTCCCAGGACCTCAGCAATGTTCCCGAGGAATATCTGGAACTGAAGCAGGCCTTCAACAAGAGTAAGGCTTGCTCCTTACCCCCTCACAGACCATTTGACTGCGCCATCTACCTTCTGCCCGGACCCCCATTGCCTTCCAGCCGCCTTTACAACATCTCTGACAAGGAGCGGGAATCGATGGAGACCTATATTAATGAGTCCCTCGCCGGTGGCATTATTAGGTCCTCCTCTTCTCCCCTCGGGTGGGCTTTTTCTTCGTCTCCAAGACGGATGGTTTATTCCGACCTTGCATAGACTACAGAGGGCTGCACAACATCACCATCAAGAACAAATAACATTACCACTCATCACCGGGGCTTTTGAGTCTCTTCACAATGCCACCGTTTTCAATAAACTGGATATCCGCAACGCATATCATCTCGTCCGTATTTGCCAGGGGGATGAGTGGAAGACAGCTTTCAAGACACCTCTAGGACATTTTGAATATTTACTTATGCCTTTTGGTTTATGTAACGCTCCATCTGTTTTCTAAGCTCTTATTAATGACGTTCTCCGTGACTTCCTCAACATCTTTGTTTTTGTTTACCTTGATGACATTCTTATTTTTTCCAAAGATCCCTCAGAACACAGATCCCACGTCCGTCTAGTTCTCCAACGCCTTCTTCAGAACCGCCTCTACATTAAAGCCGAGAAATGTGAGTTTCACCAGACATCCATCACATTTCTCGACTACATCGTCAAGGGCAGGCAGATCCGTGCAGACCCCACCAAGGTTCAAGCAGTCACAGAATGGCCCACTCCAGACTCCAGGCAACAGCTACGTTTCCTACGTTTTGCCAATTTTTACCGCCATTTCATAAGAAACTATAGTCAGACCGTTTCCCCACTAACAGCCCTAACCTCCATCAAAAAGACCTTCACCTGGACCCCAGAAGCAGAACAGGCCTTTCACGAGATTAAGACCCTTTTCTAACAATAATAAAAACGAGTTTGACGAGCGTTAGAAATATCACACAATAAGCCTTTAATGATTACACTTAAGGTATATTTAATCCACAAACTCATGGTTACAGGTTGGGGAAAAAAAGCAGTAAATTGAAATTTGATCCAGTCATTGATTTGATGTTTTAATTAACATTCTAAATGTCATAAATACCAACTGCAAATACAGAATTAGTTTCTATTGTATATCTATACATTTCTATCCATATGTTTGTAAATACCTTGAACATATCTTGTAGACACTGAACCTTCTAGATAAAAAGTAAATAGTTTCAGAAGTATGCCCAAATCTGATGCGTTCTTTTACTGTAAAGAACTAAACTGGCATCATAAATAATTTGACTGTAGCAGGTAGAAAACTCTACAGCTAACATTCAAAATCCCTAACATTTAACCAAAGAGTGAGATCTTGGAGATCTAATTACCTCTTCCTTTGTGCTTTTTCTTCATAGTAAGCAGCTCACAGTTTAATTTAGATAATACTTAACATGTTGCAGTTAGAGCCTCATTTAGAGATCTACTGCCTGGTTTGGGTTTTTGTATTTTCATTTAAATGTCTTCTGTGAATAACATCTATTTAACAATTATTTTTGGTACAAAATACTCATAAACACACACATCTGGGTGTTCATCATAACTTCATGTGGCATAATCATCATGAAGAGAATTTCTTCTATAATTTTAACAGTCTGCCTCCAAGACATTGAATCCAGTTACCCTATTGCTCCTTCTCTTAATGAATTATTTATTGTTTTAAGGAAAACTGGTCCATGTATGTATGAGTGGATGTATTTATTGGTGCAAAGATTAAACTAAGTATTGTAACAGTAGTGCATCACCTATTTAGATGATGAGTGAAAACAGAGGATTTTGAGTATGTGATGGGGCAAATGAATTTACTCTCTGCCTCATGACGGCCTGAGCTGATAATAAAACTCTTAGTTATTTAGAGACCATTGACAAAAAACGGGAAAAGAAGGGACACACTGGAGGAGGAGCAGCTGTAAGCAGTTACAGCTCAAGCATCAACTCCCTGACTACTTTCTTGAGAACTGCAGAGGTGTCAGTGTGGCTGACAATGACAGAAAGCACAGGAGTGTCTTTGAAGCCTTGCTCCGGTAATGATGGTGGTGTTTGTGCATGTGTGTGAAAGTAAGAGGGGAGCAGGAACACACTGAACCATCTTTTCATGATGTTTGTAATGCTACAGGCAAACATAAAAGGGAAGTTTAATGATAGGTGTGGAGTTGAATGCTATGCGGCAGCTGAATCCTGATTTTGAACCAAACATTTATTTTTCCAACTCAAGGACAAAGAAATTTAGAATCATACAGTGCAGTTTCATTTTATATATAGCTGAGTAATGTAAAATCAAGCCAATAAAGCTGATATAAACACTTTTATTCCCCTCATGTTCGTGATGACATGATAGATGGAAATTCAGCTTATATTTTCCCTGTTTGAGTTGCATTATTTACCACCAATCCTTAAACATTGCTAGTAGTGCCAAAGGAAAGAAAAGACAAAAATTGTGATTTTAACTTTGTTTAGGAAGGAATGCATATCTGGCTTTATCATCAAAGTCCTTGGCTGGTCAAAAAATAGCAGCATTATTGAAATGAATCACTATATGTAGATTAAAATCAAGATGTAAATAGGGTCTGATTATTTGAATATGTTACATTTAAAAAATGTTTTTAAGTAAATAGTGGATAGCAACAGTAGAGTTTTAAAGATAGAGGAGTTAGGGAATGGGCATGTGTCTTGTTGGAGGCACTAATACCGACTCTTTAACCATCATTGACCTATACACGTCTACAGTCCATCACTTGACAATACAGAGACACACAGAACAAAGAAACTGGATGCACAAACTCATTTTAAAGAGCAGATAGGAAAAGCCAGTCTGACTGGGGGAAGTTCCTACTGCAAGGTAACTACACCACACAAGATCGGCATCGGGATCCAGAAGAAAGCTCAGAGGGAATGGGGCTTTCATTGTTGTTGCTCCTAAAGTGTGGATTCACTTGGCTTTACTTACTGTGCACCTTCAAAAACCTATTTAATTTTCTTGGCAATCAACACCAGTGTATCAGAGATGGACGAGTAAAGAAGGGGGGTACTGTAGATCGCTTTGTGGCATGTTGTGGGAACAATGATCTCATCTTGAATTTGAACAAAACAAAAGAGATAATTGTAGATTTCAGTAGAAACAGGGTGAGATCAACCTCTATTTCCATCATGGGAGAAGAAGTAGACATGGTTGAGGAATATGAATACCTCTGTGTTCACCTTGCAACAGACTGGACTAGAGACGAAACAGTGAAGCCGTCTACAAAAAGGGACAGAGCTGACTTTATTTCATGTGGAAGCTAAAATCCTTCAAGGTTTGCAGAAAGACGCAGCAGATCTTCTGTAAGTCTGTTGTTGACAGTGCCATCTCCTCTGGCATCATCTTATGGGGCAGCAGTGTCAGAGCAAGGGACCTAAAAAGCCTCAACAACCTGATGAAGAAGGCTGGGTCTGTTCTGAAGACAAATGTGGAATATTTGGAGGCGATGACGCAAGGAAGGATTTTACAAAAAAATCAAGAAATTCATGGACAACCCTGAACATCCTCTTCATGAGACTGTTACAGGAATCTTTTCAGTCAGAGGCTTCTTCAGCTTAGTTGTAAAACAGACCGCTACAGAAGATCTTTCCTGCCCACAGCCATCATTGTCTACAACTCCCTATTTAAATGAGTTACACGAACAACATTCAATTTCCCTAAAGGAACCCAAGAGTATCCTTCAGCCATCTGTTAAATTTACATAACACGAAGAAAGAAAAAAAAACACTCACACTTTGCCAAATATAACCCTTTCACATCTAATCACACATAAAGCTGATAATTAGCAAGTTATTTTTTATGTTTAACTGTGAAGCATGACCAGCCAGATGGTACTTCCCGTTTATTTTCCAACAAACTTTAGGAATGTTGGTGAATTTATTCCACCCTCTTCCAAAGCCTAAAATACCCAGGACAGGTTTCCCCCACAGCAACGCTTTTTTTTCTTTTCTTCGCCCATTCCTTGCAGGCAAAAATAAATAAATAAATAAAGAGTGTGAATGGTTTGATACAGAACAGACTGCAAATGAGGCGATTGTGTGATAAGCCTCACTATTGGATACTGTGTAATGGTTTATGAACAGCTCACCGCGGTACAAACAAATACCAAGCTGCTTCACAAAGTCCAATAATTCATTAACAGAGCCAAACTTTTCAGTCCCTACTCTAAGTCATATACATTTCCAGCTTCCTGCAGTAAAGAATATTGCAGATTACTTTTGCCTTTATTTACCATTAAATGCTTCAGATCAAGTTAAGTTTTCTTAGTAGACAGAGAAAGTATTTGAGTGAATACATTTTTTTGAGAAAACAATAATTAAATATGAAATATTATATTCTGGTTTGGTTTGACCGGACCCACCTATTCCCACCTTTTTTGAGTAAAAAAAGTAAATCCCCGCAATAAATCTGTCTGATAACAAGGAGCACACTAAAATATCTAAGACCAAACACAACATACAAATACATATAAAACAGTTGAGAAACAAAGTCCCTGGCATCCGCCAGCCTGGAAGGGGTTCCAAAGTGTTTGAGACTCCAGTAAACCTTAAGGGAGCCATTTATAACAAACAAACAAAAAAAGAGCATTAGCAACTCCTCCAGGATGTCCTATGGGACCCACCAACATCTAAAGCACGTGAGCTTCCCTTGGCTTGGTTAAGATACGTATATAGCATAAAAAATATGGTTAAAATAGGATTTATAACATTTATTTAACACTAAAATTGTCACGAATTTGGGCAATTTTGCTTTTCTTTAGCTTGCTTTTTATTTATGATCAGCCTTAGTCATAGCTTTATTTCTGCTGTTAAATCTACTTATATTTGTAGTTTTTTTCAGTTTTTTTATTGAGATCTACGTTTTTTATTTTCTCCCCTGCTTGTCCTTTGCTATTCTCTCTCTCGCTGAGTCTGCCTGGTCTCTTCCCTCAGCTGCATCCTCTTCACAATCAGCGTCATGTTTCTGTTTATTTATGAAGCCCCACTCATTCTTTCACTCTTGCCTGGATCCTCCTGTTGCCTTTACTGTTCTTCCTGTTCCCTGTATTTTTATCTGATCCCAGTTGTTACCTGCTCTTTGCTTTTGTGTACACCCTACTTAAAGTCGCTATTTTCTATAAATATTTAACATGACCTCACCGCACCTGCCTGTTCTAAATTTGGTCAAATTCAGTCTTCAGATCATGAAGCCTGATAAAATTCCAACTACCTCTCGTGAACATAATATTGATCTTGTGTTGTCATGTAGCAAAATATACATAACCCAAGCCCTTCCTTACAGTTTTTTTGACCTGATGTAATTTCAGTCCGTCTTAAAGTCTCTGTTAATTGCCTTAGCTTTACAGAGCAGTACACCAAAGGATTGCAATTAAATGTATACTCACAAATAAATTGTTAACATTTAAATCTTCACTATGTGCTGCTCTAGACAATATTTTACCCTTGAAAAAGAAGATTATCAGTAAGGAGTGACTTTCTCCTGAATTATTTCCATCTGTTGCCATAATGTGTGGTTAAGGTAGGACCCAAATGCAGACAATTCGAGGCAGAAGCTAAAGTAACAAGCCTATAATGAGAAATAAAAAATATATATGTATATAAAAACAAGCTTATACTGAAACATGGAAACCTGGCAGTACATCAACAGGTGAAAGAAGATGACAAAAGTGTGTAGATCAATAAAAAAAGAGATTAAAGACACTGAGAGAAGACTGTCATAGGAACCAAAGAGACCAATCAGAGATAAAATACTTCACTATTAAGTAATAAGAACAGTAGGCAGGCTAAACCAGAGACATAGCTCTTGGCGGAGATGCCAGTCAGTAAAGTGAAGCAAACTGAGGTAGGTCAATCCAGATAAAAAGACAACAACTTAAAGTTCAGTCTTTTAAAAGAGCTGAGTTATTTGTTGTTATCCTTTCAAATAATTTTGATAAGACAGGCTAACATTTATCCTCTAGCTTTTGTATAAACAGATAAAATCCTTTTCCACTAGTGAATGGAGTTATGTGGACGTTTTGGCCAGATTTCACTCGTTAACAAACAAACTAATATAGTTTTCAGAGCCGGCTCAAGGCCTAAGCGTACTAAGCGCCGGCTTTGGTCCCCAATGCCACAATGGGGCCCCCAAGAGCATATTATGGAGGCTATATTGAGGAACGACCATGGTAATAGAAGTCAAATGTGAGCAATAATAGTGTTTATTTCCTGTACTTTATTAACTAAATATTTTGCACATAGTTTTGGTTACATAAATTTACAAAGCCTTAAGAGTGACTTCATCTAATTATTCATTTGGGTTACCTCATTTTAAGTAACTTCATCTATATCATTAAGTATTTATTGATTTATTGTTTATTATATTCTGTTTGTTTTGTACTAATCTCACAGCTGTTTATAAAATGATACAATAAAAAAACAAATAAAAAAAACAACTGTTACAAATGTAACAGCAATTGATGGTTTGTGACATAAGAATTCAGAATAAAAGTAAACCAATAATAAAATAAGGATAAAGTAAAAGTACAACAGGTATCTATTATCAGGGGACCGCTGCTTACCAGGCACCAATATTATTGTTCAGCTTTTTATAGAATTAAACAAGCAGACATTATTAGTTGGTTATAAAATGAAGTGATGGATGAGGCAGAAAGGTAAGTGTTACTTATTGCATGTTTTTGTTGTTGCTCTATTGTTGAACATGACTGTTGCACTTTTTTAAACCAAAATGTTGGAATGTTCTGTATATTGAAACCTGCCCACTCCTGTAGCTAGATGCGTTACCCTTTAAGATAAAAAAAAACATATGTGGTAAACTGTAAATGACTTATAATTCTTAATTTGATACTATTCATATTATTATTGCAATTGTATTACTTATGTTTCTGATTACTTTGCCTTTGGAGATAAAGCAATGGCAGAATTTGAAAGTATACCACATACGTGTGTAAAGACATGTCGGGCTGTCAATAGAAATTAAACAACATTGCTACAGCTGCATTAAATTGATTGAAGGTTTACTACAGATGTCTTTATTAACATTGATCCAGTATTTCTGAAAGGAAACTGAAGAAGAAGTTGTTGGTGTCAGTGTGAGTCTTTTTCAGCCACTTCTCCAGTCAACCACTGGCGTTCACCAGTACTCTGATGCTGGAGCTCCTTCCACAGGTGCGCCTGCTTGGCGCAGAAGAGCTGGGCCAGTATAAGAGGAGTGGTGGATCAGCTACTCGACGCCTGAGTATTATCTACAATTGGTAAACCTAGTCTCAGTGCCTCTCTAGTGGTACTCGAATGTTTGTTGTTGCCTCTAGTGTTTTGGAATAATTCTCGTAGTTTCTCGTGTTTTTCAGTAGCATTGAAAATATTCTAAGTTCTCTTGTGGTTTCATGTTTTTGGTTTGTACTTTAATTTGCTACTTTGTTTTTTCCCACGCCCCTAACCGCCATTGTGTTTCCACCTCAGGTTCCCCCTTGCTTCCAGCACATAACCTCTTCAAGTTTCTCTCTGGTTTGCCTCACCGTCTGGTTCCCACTCCTCTTGGCTAAGCTCGGTCTGCCCGCTCCAGCATTTATCAATACACTGTCTGACCTCCTCTGGATTTCCATCTCATCAACTCCGCTGAAGAAGACTCACCACTCACTCCTCCCTGGCGACAACCATTCTCCATCCCAACTAAGATCGTTCCCTTTATTCATTCCTCACTCTCAACCGCTTACTCACCTCACCTGTCCTCACCTTCACAAGCTCCCGGTTTCCCACGTCGTTGATGCTCTCAGTCCCCTGCCCTTTCCTGCTGCCCAGCTGTTTCCCGTTCCTCGCCACTCGTTGCTGTTGTCTGTTGCCGATCAGTCCGGATTCCTTTCCCTACTATCATCCAAAATGAATCATTGTAAATATCTCCTGAGATTCCTCTGTTCATGTGGGTTCGAAGCTTAAATAGCATCATGACAGTTGGAGCCTACATGGTGTCTTTGATTGATTACTTCCAGTTTGTTTAATAGCACTGGGATACTATTGAGATACTAAAGTCTTTTTTTAATGACATACCTTTTTTTCACCTCAATTTGTCTACTTTCCCTTTTTTTCTTATTTTTAATTTAGTTATATATTTGGATAATAATTACTGCTCAATAGTTGCACACAACTAGATAATGTCTTAAACAAGTTAAAACTGGGAATTTTATTTATTTATAACTAATGTCTAAGTTTTATTAAATATTCATTAACGAATGAATAAATACAAATGCAACTTATAATCGTGTGTACTCTGCGGATCCTTGGTTGTAAGAACAACAAATACAGATGGATGAAAATAAATCATGTCATCTGCTGATGTGAGCTCAGCCAAGCAACAGTAAATGGATGTCACTTTTTTTCCGAAAAAAGCCACTAACTGTGGCCCTCATGACTAAATATTACAAAAGGAAATTAAACTATTGCACTTAAAGTATAAACAGTACTCCTGCTGTGGCTTGAACTCACAGTCCCACAAATACATCCGAACAAACCTGAATTGCACGCTTGCTTGTGTGTACTCAAGTCTCAAGGTTTGGATGTTGATCTGGAAGCTGAATTGTAATCCGTCACAATGACGGATGGCCTTGATATTTTCCCATCAAAGTTTAATACAAAATAGCAACAATGACAGAAAATATTCCGTTAAATGCTTCTGGGTGAGTCAGTCATAGTATCTTTTTCCACATCTGGCAGTGTCTTATACTCTAGTGTACCATTTTAATTTTCTTTCTATTTTTTGGATTAGTTGGATGGATTCAACAGTATAAAGACAACCTTGGAATATTGTTTTAGAATATTCCCAGCTTTAAACTTTTCCACAACTTTATTTCTTAACCTGTCTTTTCCATCAATTTGTCAACACGGAGTTGTTTGGTCACTAATGTTTTCCATAAATCTTTAGAGGCCTTCACAGAAAAGCTGCATTTATGCTTAAATTAAATACTGCAAGGTTTATTCTTATCCAGGCTCGGTCATTCTCAGACAAAAGTGGGTTCTACACTGGCAACGCTTTAAATAAATAGGCAGCAAAAACAGACTGTAAGGTAGAAACAATGCATGGACTTGTATAATTTCTCTTTCAAGTCACAATTACGCACTCGTTCGTGTTGTTCTATCGTAAAATCTGTTCTCGTACACCAACGTCGTGTTACAGTACATGCTTCCAGCATTCCAGAGCCTCTCAACCAAGATCCTTGTACAGATTTTTATCACAGCTCATCTCTTAGGTGGGAGTCCTGAAACCAGCTTCTGTAGACAGCTACAGGATCTATACTCCCGTGTTTATGGAAGGAGATGGAGTGCTGCGGGTTAATCCGTGTCCCTGAGTAGTCATCCGGCTGGGCCTAGAGCAACAACAAAAAAACAAGTGGTTTTTCTCTGTTAGCCTCCCAGTGGATGCAAAATAGTTCCTATTTGGGAGCTTCTCAAGACTGCAGTAAAGACGTTCAACTGATGAATTGGCTGTTCTGAAGTCAGAAGGGTGTGTGTTTTGGCGTGACAATAACCAATTCTTGGTATAAAAAGTTATTCAAATAGGATCACGCAGAGAATCAGCTGATGGGATTTTCACACCCAAACATATTTCTCTTTGCAAATTTATGGGGGTTTTCCCACCATAAGCATGTGCTGTTGATTGAGGAGCAATGCTATTATCGATGCTTTTGAAGAACTAAACGCCTTTTAATCTTGGTTTGATTGTGCGGACTGTTAATAGGGGAGTTTATTGTGAACAACCTGGGAGTTTGTCATGGTGTCTACCTGGTGAAACAGCGGACTGCGCGTGATGGGAACCCCAATGGAAGTGAGGCACCTCCCCAGGACCATGTCATCAGGGGCGTCATTGCTGTGGCAGCTGCAGCCACTCGAGATCAAGCTGGAAACCGCCTTCCTACTAAGTACCATCCTGCACATGGGGCAAACAATTTGTGAGAAGAAAATTAATATTCCCACAAGAGAAGAAGAACAGGATTTACTCAGACCTAACTTTTGTAGTTCTGCTTCAAGTTTGTTTGTTTTTATTTAAAATGCTCCACCACTCACCATATACCTTTTTAATTCATTCTTAATACATCTTTGTTTTTTGGTATTTTTAACCTTATCTTTGCTAAATTCTGAATAAAATGAACTGTTTAGTTACATTTTAGTTAACCAATGACGTTTCAACACTGGCATTCAATCTCAAGTTGTTAATATTAATATCCGTGAGTTGTGGGAGACAATAGGTGTTTTGTTTTTTTCAGTTTACACATGTTTGGCAGACACCGTTTTTCTTTGATGAAGATGAACAAGCCGGCCCATAAAAGCTTTCTCAATGATGCGCATCTCCAAAGTACCCAAAGTGTCCGGCAGACAAAGGCGAACTTGTTGCAAACGAAGCAATGCCGACCGTGTTACTCAGACAAAATAGCACAACTTCTGTTGTTACCGTTGTGGTTTCAACATGTTTCCTGAATGAACAAGAGTTTTAGAGACTTCCAAATCCACGACAACACGTTTATTATATAGGCATATTACATATTACGCTTTCTTAAAAGTATGCACATGCTTTAATGATCTAATTTCTGGTATTTTATACATGCGTAAATCACAATTGAGTACTAATTTTGTCTTCATTTTGAAATCTTTTTTTAAAGCTAATTTCTGTCTATCCCTCACATTCAACAGAATTTGTGAACAATTTAAAACGTCAGCATATCAGAGTTTGTCTTCTGCTAACTGATATTTAGACATAGCTGATACATTGGTTTGATAATGTAAAAAAAGTATTGTGCATTGTTGCAATTTGAGTAGTGCAAAGTAAAAAAGTTACTGAGCTATAATCCACCATACCACAGTTTTATTCATTGTTAGATTGTTAATACAGTTCAGTTTCCGGAAAAACAATTTTTGTATAGTTTTAGAAAACAAATCTGTATCAGCGGGTCTTCACAAAATCTCTGTCAAGTCCCTCTTTGTTTTTCTCAGTGAGTCAATATTGCTTTTAAATCAGTTAAACAAGACTTCACACAAGCGATCTGGTGGTTAAAGTATTTTGTTTTTTGTGTAGTGTGAGGCTTGAAGAAAACCATTAATATAAAGTGTATGAACTTACTCTGCTACAGAAAACAAGTTTACAACAAAACTGATGGATACATCATACAATCCTTGCACCAGAGGGTTCTAATAGTCAAAGACAAGTTAAGTGAGCATTATGACTCACATACCCGCCACCTCCTGTTGTGTAGCTGTATCCGTTCTGCATCAGACCGTACCCATATCTTTCTCCCAGGCTCACTGCTTCCTTTGGGTTGTAGCATCGCAGGAGGCGCCGTAGCCGGGGCAAACTAAACATAAACAAATAGGAGAGACACTAACAAACAAAATAAACCGTATGCACGCTCGGCAAAATCACACTAAAGGATACATAAAAAATTATGAATTAACAAAACATTCACCCTTATAAACCTGCACAAATGTATACTTGGGTATAAAGTGCAAAGACAATTGGACAGACCTTTTATGTTGTTTGATAAAAACATTTTTTTGTTATTTCGAAACAAATTAGAGAAATTACTTTAGGAGAAATAACATAAAAGAAGAAAACAGAACCATTAGACACTACAACACGTTGCTATGATGTGTATAATGACTGAATTTTTCAGCTTTGGGGTGATTTATTACAACCAAGAATAAAAGCTTTATTCCGCGGTTCATTTCTTAACAGTCCAGCAACAGTACGACTCTGCTAAAGCGAGAAATCGATTTACTTGCGATGCTTCTCAGCTGAGAGCCCAAAGGTTCAGCAACAAGGGTTCTCAAAAACATGTGATATTTTTATTGATACTAAGAAAATACCAAAAACTTTATTTTTGATGCACTGGCAACATTTTTTAAAGGCAGAAGTTCCTTTTTTTTCAAAATGTTTCTTCTCACCAGCTATGATACTAATATTTTTGAGTTTACATTAATTTCTAATTTTGACTCAAAGCACCAGTGGAAACATGCACAAATCTTACCAGCAAATATAAAAGATGTTTGAGGTATCTGAAAAATAAATAAAATGAAACCAAATGGCGCCCTCATTTGGACATTTCTTGATGTATTCTAACGACAACACCGTCACTTTAAGGTTCCTTACCCTTTTTTTAATAGCACTTTATTCCTGGACCATAAGGTCAAATCAAAACTTTTTTCTGTGTTACCTGATAAGAGTATCGTCATCAGCAATAAGAAGCCAGTCAACCTTCGGCACGGCTTCACTCAGAAAACGCCTCATGATGGCAAACGTCTTCCCACAGTGCCCTTTAAAAAGGCAAGCAGAGAAAAAAAACGTTTAGGAAAGGGAATGCCATGTTTTACAAATGATTCACAACAGTGGATTATCATAGTTTTGACAAGGATTCAAGCTGGTGACAAGAGAAAAGAAGAGGCATGTGATGATGTAACGAGGCCCCTGATTTTTTGCTGCGTTCTTGTTCATGGTCTGTTTGCAGTAACACTGCATCGCCTTTCTTTTAAAATTATACAAGTGCATTGTGACACAATTCATGGGCCTGTTGATTTAGGATATTGATTTAAGCACGTCATATCATTCCATAAATGAGCTTCAATAAAAACGCCAATTTCAGTTTTAGTCTCCATCTGAATTACCCACCATCTTTTGTAGAAACCTAGAACGCAGCACTACAACTTTTCCTCATTTAACATGCATAGATCTAAAAATATTCAAATGTCACTTTTTTTCCACCAGCACCTGCTACTCTATTACACGTGTTTAGTTATCATACATCTGGTCATTGGCACAAAGAGGCAGGTTGAAATGCTTAAAAGTTTCGGCTTTGAAGCTGCTGTCACATTGTTGCTTGCAAAATATCCTGGCCACTTGCGTAACAGTTTGTCAGCCCTCCTCTGGCTGTTAAAATAATGCCCTGACCACTCGAGACATGGACTTCCTACAGATGCTTGATTGGTTTAAAATGTCAAAAAAAAGGGAACTTAACTTCTAAGTAAGGTGCATGATTCTATCAGTCAGTATCAATTTGTACAACGTTTCAAAACATAGTAGGTTGTCCATTGAATTGACCCACATAGGCCAGGCAGTCTACACTCCCCATTTGAACCACTGAGTCCTGGAAGCAACTGACCGGTTACAGATTATATCTGATACTCAGAACTGCACTGTGAACGCCGTAAAAAATTCAGAAATGTTTGTAGTCGTCTAGCCTTGACAATCATTACAACAGTCATAATATTATGCCTGAATCTCTTTAACAAAAACGTGTTCTAGAATGACACAAAACGTATTCAAAAAAGTTTTTGTACCCAAAACTCTTGTTTTTATGCAAGAATGAATCTAAAAGCTGCGAGAGCAAAGTCTCTCAACTTCTGTGTGGACACGAATTCATGTGTGTGGGTACGAATAGAAGTGTTATAATGACCTTACAGGGCGGAGTAATTATATATATATATATATATATATATATATATATATATATATGAGGTGCTTGCTCATCTACCATGTAATCGCAAATTGATTTTTCTGCCATCGATTGCTCCATCATTTTGTAGCAATGGAACAAATTTTACGTTTATGTTGTGTGTTTGAGTTGCAATGCTTATGGTGGCTAAAATCTAGATGATGAGATGAACTTTCAAATCCAGGGACGTTGATAGAGCAATTTTTTATGTTTACATATTTTCTCAGCACTGAACCACCAGGCAGTTTTGTTCTACAGAGATACAGATAAAACCTTTTATTTTATGGGAAACTGAGTGGTTAAAACCTGAGGAACGTGAAATTAAATAGCATTAAGGTGGGTTTAAATGTCTTGGTAAAAACTCCCATTTGTGTTTAGTGCAAAACACAAAGTTTACTGGTTTGATTTTATATTTCTCCAGAGTCCACTTTAATACTTCCTTTCCACTCAAATTTAAAAAAACAAAGGGAAATATAAATAAGAAATGACACATGCACAACGTTGAAAGAGCCCCTGTGGCCAAGACATTACATATCTGGAGCCAGCAATTAAATCCCACTGCTGTTATAGTGCCTATATTCATATGTTATGTATATGTATATCTGAGTTAAGTAAACTGGTTTGTTTTTGATTAGCTCATTCAAGCTGCTTGTTACTCTCTGAAGCCAACAGACATTGGGGAAATAAAGCAAAAAAAAATAGTAGGTTACAAAAGTAAGTACAGAAAATGGGAAGGAAAGAATACTAGAAAGCACAGAAGACGTACGCAGCAGCTGCCACTTTGTCTCGCCCCTGCTGTGTGAATGGACTAATACTCAGATGAATGGACACTGATGGAAGTTGTTTGGGATCTGTGGCAACCGAAGACAAGAAATATGCCTCGTTTCTTTTTCAGTGTGGCTATTTTTATGGACCACTTCTGGATATAGCCCCTTTTACACAGAAGTTCAATTGTCTATCATTTAATCTCTCTTATAAACAGTTTCTTGATTTGATTTGTTTCCTACATTGTTACTAATTTGCTTAATTCATTTAATTCATTATTGTTTATGCTCATTCAGGCAGAACCCTTATCTTTAATGGGTCTGTTTGCACCCTTTGTTGCAATAAAATACCACCACAACAAGATGTGGAATTGAACAATAAACAAAACTAGAGTGACAACAATTTACAATTATTGATTTGGAAATTGTAGAATGAATAAAGTTTTCACACGAATTAAAAAAAAACTGTGTTATATGCATAAAGAAAGAGTTTCAAATTTCATAAAGAAAAGGTGATATATTTTATAGTGGTCCCGGAACAGACCCCAGGTCAAGACCATTAGAAATGGGAAGAAGCAAACAATTCCTGTTTTAGAAGGGTACAGTAGCTTTTAAGTCCTAGCTCACTTTTGTTGTCCAAATTTAATGATGACAACTGATGTTAAAGGAGTTTACCAGAGGCAACGTTGTTTTGAATTTATCACTTTAAACACCATATATGGACCCAAATAGGGGGGGAAAGGGGGCAAAAAGCAGTTGACAAAACTTGAACTTTAGTTTGTACTTGATAATCCCAGGTCGCTTAGGTTTAAATTTAAGCTAAACTTGGTTGTCCCAATGTTTTGAAAACCTAAATTGTCATTCTTCAGAATGTTTCATAGTCCTATTATCTCTTTTCCAGCTATTTGGAACTGAATACCCCCCCCCCCCCTTTTATATTCACCTGCTGTTTCTTTCCTAAAAAGTTTGTTTCTTCATTTTCGTTGACAACAGTTCTGCCAAATGCATCCTCATTCCCTAACTCTGAATTGTGCTTGTCCATTTCATCCTCACTGTTTCTAACAGCTAGGCAGATAATTTTTTTCCTGTTTGGAATAAATTAACCATATGTGTTTGACTGTTTTTTTTAATTATTATTATTTATTTAAGCTATGTGCAATCACTTTGTCAGACATTTCGGTATTTTGCCATGGCAACAACCAATGCACAATTATACACCTCATGATGTGACTCATTTGTTTGTTATTTGTTCAGGTTTTTTTCAATTGCTCCTATTGGTGTCCAGTGCCTAATGTAGCGCTATCTAACCCTCGGTTTCAGGCCCCACTGACCTGGGTGTTCTACATGTGTTCTTTAAAGAATGATTGGATGAATTACAATTAACTTCAAGAGTAATCAAGATCAGTAATAATAATTTTAACACAGAATAAAGATTAGCAATGTGTAAAATTATTTCATAATTACCCAAGGAAAAAAAAGAATGTTACATTTATGTAATAGCAACAATAAGAAGTAGGTTTTTTTGTTTTGGTTTTTGTTATAGTGATTGCATGTAATACTGATAATATAATGTCCAGTATAACCAAATAAACATTTAACTGGAATTAAAAGGATCAGATTTTACATAGAGTATTTTATTAAGTAAAAGTAATAAACATCATAACAGCGGAAAATTTCAACAGACACACCTGAAAATATGTGATAGAAGGTCATCTTTTATGCGCTTCAGTCACTGTAACTGTAAAACAGGTTTTTACAGTAATTGCCATACTTCAGTTATCTTAGCTAAAATTTGCTGCGATTTAGAAAACAGGAATTTATGTTCAAATACGATTTATATTTACGAAAAACAAAAAGTTTACTTTTAGAGCCCTATTTGTATTTGGTGCTGACAAGTGTATTATTTTCTACTTTGGGAATTACCTTTAAGCTAAACAACAAAACACAAAAACCAAAAAAATAAATAAAAAAATGTATATTTCTGTTTACACCAATAATCCAACTAGCAGCTGTTGGAAGATTACTTAAGAGCCTAAGATAATGATAGAGGTTTGATTTGATTTATACATATTCCCTTTTATTTTAAGCTTTGTTATAATAAGTACAGTGAAAAACCTCACCTGTCTCAGCATTGGGCACTCCAAGGTTGATTGTGGGTATGGAGGCATCGGTGACGTCACTGTAATACTCTAAATGAACAGCATGTTTTTCCCAGGTGGACTTCACCACCGGTACTGTGAGGAAGTGGAAAAGAGCAAAAGAATAAGATATCAAATAGAACATCATGCTGTCTGAACTTCAGAGTGACAAAGACCTCTTTAGTGACTGAAACCCAGATTAATGGCTGCCAGTTTATAATTAAACCTCTTAAAGTGTCTCCCTAAAAGGCTTGTTTCTATAAATCCAAGAAAATTGATTTTAATATAGGGGCAGACAGGATAATGCTTCATCACTGCAGACTGATCTGGATAACAGAATTGTCTACATAAAGGCAACAAATGGCTTTCAATTATACTTTAATCAAACAAAATTAATTTTGATCCATCGGAAGAGAAACCGATCTTATATTAATTTATTCTTAAACACATTCCTGTGTTGTCAGAATAAAGAGAGGACAGGGTGACGCAGTGCTATGCAATTCTAATAAGCTGAATTAAAACCAAAGCACAGAAAAGTTAATGGCAGGTTTTCTGTTCTGCATCTAATTATGTTAATTGCTTTAAAATTGCCTGTCCATATCTATTGGCTCTTTGTGACCCTAAAAAAACAAAAAAAAACACCAGTGTTTTGGATAATTACACAAGCGGCTAAAGTGTAAGCTGGCAGTTTAGTTGGGGATGTAAATTACAAATGGTGGCCTGCAACTAACTGAACTGTTTAACTACAGACACTAAATAAACAAGTAACAAACCAACAAAAGGTTATTGCAAGCTAAATGTTCAGTATACTCCACTGATATCTTCCTGTAAGGAATAATGAAAGGAAGGAAATCTTGTTTAAAATATTCTACTTTCAAGATGAAAATCACACTCAAGCAAGAGGACCTGAGCAAAGAGCTTAAAAAGTTGTTGTTTTTCTTTGCATCTGTAAAAATAATAACAAACAATCTGTAAATTGTTATACAAAATCAACTGATAATACATTTTGGATTACCAGGAGCAAACATTTATGAACTACACATTCTGATCCAAAACCTACATTTTCAGCCGTTTTACTTTATAAGCAATATAAGCTTACAGCACAATTTGACCTCTTGTCACAATAAACAAGCTAGTTAACATCTGCCCTATGCCTCCAATCGAAGCCTTCAATAATAGGGCTGTCTGGAAAAATACATTTGTGTTGTAAATTGAAGCAGACTTACTACATAACTTCCAAATGGAAAGAGTTTTGGAGAGAATTTGCTAAATGCAAGAATTAGTTAGACGTTCACATCTTATTGAAGAAATGGTGCCGCTCAAGTTGTTGGCATGTTGTAGCAACTCTCTTTTTTTCTTTTTAAAGTCCGAAGTCCCATATTGTAGATTCTGTGTAGTCAAAATCCTATTCTCTTATATTTCTTTAGATTTTATTGTATTATTCTTATTTTGTAGCTATTTTAAAATTGCTATCAGGGTGTAAACTGGACCGTGGGATTAGAATTTCGTCCCACCTCATTTACCACATGTGATGTGATGACAAATAAAATTCCTTGATTCCTTGATTAAAATCTTACATTTCTCTGCTTCTGGCAAAAAAAAAATTTTTTAAACATTTGTTATGATGCATAACCATGGCAACAAGTTAGTTTACAACTGGAGTAGCTAATTAACATCACAACAGCTAAAATAATACCTAAACCACAAATCCTGTAACAGTTAAAAAGCAGGCATTGTGGATCCAGAGGAGGCATGTCAATCATCAATTACGGATTACTAGCTTTCAAGCTACATTCTGTGGACCCTTTGGAGATTGATATGCAAATGAATAAATGGGATTATTTATAAATTATAAAAATTGCGGAAGAAGCATCCTCTTTAACAGACTGTTCAACAACAACAGTGTTTTCAGAAGCGTCCTAATCGCTGCAGTAATACAGACTGCTACAGGAGATGCTCCCTGCCTAATAACCTTGTCATCTACAACAAATATTTGAAGAAACTTTGAATAAATTAGTTAACAACATCATTTAATTTCCCTTTGGGATTAACAAAGTACTTTTGTATTTGAAAAGGACCTCAGCTCCGAAATGCGAAACCAAAATCCTACCAAGAATCCTAGCAAAGACCACGGATTTAACTGAAGCAATCAGTATTCAATTGTATAAAAGCCAACACCAGTCTGAAATTTTTTCTCAATTTGGACAAAAGGCTGACCTCTGACCCTTCAGCATAGTTTAGGAGCTGAAGAAATAACCTGCTTCTTTTGAATTTCCACACTTGGGATTCATAACAGCTATAAAACCCACTTCGTAACTTCCCATCTGCTTGTTATACAAGTACAAAATATCTATGACAAAGCTCAAATACGAACAGCAGGATCAATTGCGACTAAAACAGCTCGTGCAAAAAAAGTCTCAATTATTTCCTGAACACAAGCCTCGGATCATGATTCGTTAAAAACCTCCAGGATTTCTCGACACGAGCTCCTATGCCTCGACACAGGAGGAACTATGGCTGCTAAATGATCAAGCTTAAAAACTGAAATCTCACCTCGCACTGAATGGAACTTTTCACAGGTCTTCACAGCAACAAATATATCGTTCTTTGCTACGGGAGCCCCCTGAAACAAAGACAAAAAAAAAAAGAAGCAAAAAGTACGTTGGTTTTTACTAAAAAAGGTTCAGAAACAAAAACTTACAGAAGTTTACAAATAGTTTAGGCATGCAGTGATTTTTTTTCAAACTTTATATTTTCTGTCAAACAGGAAAGTAGAGGTCATGTGAACTGTTCTAAGAAAACTGCAGCAATGCAAACATGCAATTTTAACATATTGGCTCTGATTTAAAAAAACAAACAAAAAAAACAAAATCTAAACTGGCACGACAGGTGGAGACAGAGTTGAACATATACCTTCACTGTGATCAATAAGTTATAACCCACAATTATCAAGTCAAAATGTGTCTGGGTAAACTACAAACTTCAATGTAGTTTACTCGGTTTTGCCACTCTAACACACTCTAGCAAATAATTGTAAAGTTGAAGGCAATTTTTTTTTTAGATGGTTTGCGATTTCTGAAACGTTTACAGTGTATTCTCATTCATCTTGGCTTACCCAACATCCAACAACACAATTTATTGTCCATCACTGTGTAATTCAGTTTAGGAAAATTATAGCTGGCCTGACACCTTTATCAGAAACATTGATTGGCTGTTTTATGTGGGCCTTTCCCACAAACACGATGAAGGGAAAGTACCTGAATGAAGTGGCATGAATTTGTATTAGGACCCTTTTAAAAAGTTAATTTTCTGTTTCTGTAGACATTAAAATCTATTTAATCATGAACAAAATAATATGTTTTAAGATTTTATAAGTGCTGTTGTACAGTTGACCAGTCCCTGGGTGTATGTGCTTTTTTTAAGCACGCATAATCTCATCACCTATCAATCCATTAATCAATCCATCCATCCTTGATGAGAGGTTATATAACTGTTTTGGTCTCCTTCAGGTCATCTTTGTTACCCTGCTAGTTTTTGTCTCTTATGTTTTACTGCTTAGTACATAATGTGCTCAGTGACTGACTTTGCTGAGCTGAAAATGAATTCCCACTACAAAAAACAGCTACAAAAAGGATTCAGCAAAAATAAACCTTAAGACATATGGTGCAACAGTGACTGTCTTGAACTGTACATCATGTTATAATGTAATTCTCAAGTTGGTTTATCTCATTTATGCATGTTTGAGCAATGCTTGAATCCCTCTCAATTAACATGGATTGGTTGACAACCGGATTGGTTGATAGATGTCGTTGTCAACCAATCCGGTTTTGTTTTTTTTGCAACTGAGTAATAGGTGATCGCAATTTTACCTGGAGTAACACAACGTTGCCAACCTCCAACAACATTGCTGGAGTTTATCATTGCGAACGGCAGTCAATGCAGGGATTTGGCGAAAAATGGTTAGACATTTTCAGTGGGAAACATTAAAGTCTGACACCTAATACCCAGCGCATTTAGTGGGCCTGATATTATTTTCAAACCCCAAATAGACCCTTGGAAAATGCTGTTACTAATGGTAAGTTGTTTTTGGTATATGCAGCACGTTCATAATAACTGAATGTTATTTAATTTCCCTTTGGAATAAAGAACGTATTTTTGATTTCAATTGATTTGATGTGACATAGTTACTTGATTGTGCCATAAAATTACACTATGTGACTAGATAATACAATATACCCCACCTTTAAAACCATTACTTGCAAACCATTTAAAAACAAGTTTTACAAACTTTAAACTTTGTGTGGTTTGCTTCAATTACTTGTTTTTTTGCTATATGGCTTCAAAGAACATTTTTAAATTAGTCTATCCCGAAGGGTTTAAAACCAAATAAAGTGATACGTTTTGCACCTTAAGTCGTTTAAACTGCTTTAATTTCTTTTACATATTTTTATTTTTTAATACCCATATTTGTTTACGGCGTCTGCAAGAGTTGCACATACACAGTTGGGCAGATAGGTTGTGAATTTCGTTGCACAGCTGTCTCTTGTCTCTGTACAAAACTCTGGGACTGCTGTCAGCTTGGGACCTCTTCCTTCGTCCCAGATAAACAGAGAAACCTATGACAAAGAAAAAAAATGAGACAAACATAAAGAGGAATGTTTGGTTTTTTTCGGATTAATATGTGAAACGGCAAGATTTGATTTACACGTCATCTAATGGGGACTAATGTCACCATTTACAGAAGCACAGATGGACAAATCTGTTCTCTATTTGTCAAACATGTGCACAATTACCTACTTTCTCTGAGTCATCCTTTAGGTCACTGGAGGCTTTCGAAGCAGAGAAGAGTTTAAAATGCAGAACATCTTTTAAATGCATGCTCTATGTTTCAATTGGTCAATTGAAGTCAAGTTTCCTACGGGCAAGAGGCCACTTTTTTTTTCAGTGACTCAAGGCGCCATTTATTGGGAACGTGTATGATAACGTATCATAACAATATAACATATGTATAACATTTAGAACATATTTTATAACATACCATTTCATTTCTATTAAAAACAAAAATATTAAATATTATAATTATGTTCACTTTTGAGAACGCAGATTCACATCCGTATGTGGAGCCGAACATTGTAAGGATGTGCACTTTCTGTCCACTCTGGTTGGAACAGGCGGTTTTTCTGTCCGGTTTTCTTTTTGGAGCAAATTTCGAGCATGCCATTACTGCTCCGGTCGGTAAACGTGTGGCTGCTGCTGAGAGAGACTGTCTCGAGTTTTGGAAGGGCTGCAGAGTATGGCGTTATTTTTGTGCCACCAGGTTTGCACGCACAGAGCTATATGATGGAGCAATAATTGTGAGCGTGTGCATAGGAATCTCAGACGCGCGCACCTCATAGGTGCTCGGACACGCGCTCAACTCTGAAAAACTGCTCGCTCGCTCAGCTCTCTCTGCTCACACTCGGGTCTGTGTCTGCGCTCGCAACTCTGCTGAAATGTTAGTGAGTCTGAGAGTCTGAATCAACTTTGTGCATTTGGAAGGAATAATTTAATTGGATGAAAAAGGCCAGTCTTTGATTAGCTGGGAGCGCGGCTCATTTATATATATATTGTAGAGTTGCGAGTGCAGACACAGAGTGAACTGAGCGAGCAGTTTGTCAGAGTTGAGCACGTGTCCGAGCACCTTCGAGCGAGCGCGCGCACCTGAGATTCGTACGCACACGCTTACAATTATTGCTCCTTCAGATAGCTCTGTGCCCGCAAACCTGGCGGCACAAAACTCACGGCATAGTACAGCCTCATATTGAGATTGCGGCGTGTGTTTTAATTTATTTTTTATTTTTTATGATAATTTTTTAAAAACGTTCAAAACAGCTCAAAGGGCCACAAAAGGCCTGCGGGCCGCTATTTGAGTATGAGGGATATAGGGAATATATAATTGTTTGAACAATATTTATACCCATTTAGTCTCAGATTTTGAAACTTACAAACTTCTATGGTTCTTTTATGTATGTTAGATATTAGTAAAACCCCAAGTAGTAAATATCTTCAAAGTGCAATGAAAATGAGACAAAAAATAAATAAAATTGTGAAACTGTAAAACTGCGTCTGCCTATCACATAGTGTCCCAATCATATACATTTGTAGTTCATGGTTGGAGCTTTAAGGAAGGCGAGAATAACTTATTTTACAACCAACTCATCTCCACTGGCAGCCTGATACCGCAAAACTACCTTTTCATGGTTGTTTTCTAGCAAATCCGCGGATAAACTTCAGCTCATTCCATTAGGAATTAACAACATAGGGGTTAAAAAAAGCTTATAAACCCCCCGGAAATGGTTTTAAGTACCTCGTGTGTCAAGTCAATTGTAAACTCGGACTTCAAATTCTGATATTTAATCCGCTCGGCCAGTCTGAAACACAAAAGAGATAAAAACAAAAAAAGAAAGTGGTCACACACTTTTACTGCTGGTTTAAACTGAAATTAGGCAGTGAAAAGCTCATGGGATAATGAACAAGATTAACACAATGTTTGATGTGTGGGAAACGATTGGATCAAAATGACTGGAACAGGTCATTGAAACACTCTCACACACCGACGGTGCAGCGGAGCACTTAAAGCCCAACCTGCTGCCGGGTCAGGGTAACTAAAAGACGTGGGGTCTTCAGAAAAGGCATAGTGGTGAATGATGGAGGGCTTCTTGTCGTAGAGACGATGACCCAAAAACCACTCCTGTAAACAAGAACAAGTAGTTGATGTCCTATGGATCCGCTTCATTTTTTCCACATTTTTTGATGTTACATCCTTAATCCAGATGTTATTAAACTAATGTCTATCCTTTAAATTATACATAAATACCCCCTTATGACAACGTGGAAATACATTCTCTGGGATTTTACCTTTTTTTTCTTTAAACTAGAAAACTACAAAGTCACATTTACGTAACTATTCACTGCCTTTGACGTTAAGCTCAAGGTCGAGCTGTTTTTACTGATCTTCCTTGAGATGTTTCCGCTGTTTAAATTGAATCCATCTGTGGTGTATCCAGATTCTTGGAGTTGATCTGAAAACGCAGACAACTTCTCCTATTTAACGGTTAATGTCAAATACAATGCATCAAATCACAGCAATTTTCTGTTGTGATCCATAACAGAATCGTCTTGAGGCACAAAATACATTGAAACATTCAGTGGCTTTGAATATAAGACATTTGGAATCACCAGGAGTCTTCCCAGAGTTGGGAGGCTGTTACTATTCAGCAAGGTGAACATTAACCAGACTGTCACTCTTTCAGAGCTAAAGATTCCTCCGTGGAGAGAGGAGAACATTTCAGAAGGACAATCGTGTCAACAGCAATCCTCAAATCAGGCCTGTAGGGGTAGATAGACGAACGCTCAATGCAAGACCATCTATAGTTTGCAAAACGGCACCTGAACGCTGACAAACCATGAGATACAAAAATCTGCTCTGATAAGAAACCGATTTAAAGCTTCGATATGAATCTATAGAAGAAAGCAGGCCAATACATCCCCTAAACATTCACGGCCACAAGCAAAGGGTGTGCCTGATTAAGTTAATTTCTTGGTTTTCTATTTCCAATAAATTTCTAAAAATCTCAAAAGTGTTTTTCCTCACTTTTGTTATGAGGTAGTGTGAAGAATAAGACTTTAAAATACAAAAACCCTGTCAAGTTTATACTTTCCGGACGCACTCTATCAAGTCTTTAATCAACAAGCAGAAAAAAATAATACAACTAAACATTTATTAGGAAAAAGTCTGAGGTCGTGGGAGCAGTGTGTGAGTCTTACCTCTTGGACTGGATATCTTTTAAGAACGTTTGGCAGAACACCCAAGATGACCCTGGTTTCCTCTTCCACGAAGAGAAACCAGTACGCCGATTCCCCATAAACAGATGAGAGACTGGAAAGATTCCCAGGAAGTTCATAGGTTTTTCACAACATTTCCCATGGATGAACAATTACAACACCACACAGGCAGATAGCACACATTAATGATTTTATGACTTGTTTACTGCTGCGATTGGCATATTAGACACTCACAGCGGAAGCACAGGAAGAATGCTCCAGTTTCCCTCATAATCTGACAGCTCATGGAGGAGGAGAACCACTGGCTTCCCCTATGATAATCAAAATAAACACATAAACAGACAACGTATGTTTCATTATTCTTTCTCTTCATCCTGCACGTTTTGATTATCTTTACAAAGTTTATAGTATGATTTATGCCTCTATGCAGACTCTTTGAGGCTTCACCCTTTTACAAGCGTAAAAGTTACAAAACAAACCTCTAATTTAGTGTTTTATTACATAACTTGGAAACACTGGGCATCATTTATGAAATACTGACAACCAGAAAACAGTTAAAGGACTTTGATCATTTTGTTTCAATCACAACCACTTTAACATGAACCATAGATCTGAACAGAAGAAAGAAGGAACATTTTACAAAATGATGACATGTTGGATTGAATCATATATATTGAACCAAAAGCTGAGATAATATCTTTCAAAGTCATCCAACAAAGCACTTCACGTCTGATTTGGATGAGGAGACCTTGAGCCAGTTATATTTGAACTGAAGCCACTATATTTGATCGCCTTTCTTACCAAACGACTCGTGTGGAAAGAACTCACAAGATCCCCTCTCAGTCGCCGTTTATAGGCCTAATATTTATCCGAATCTAATAGGATGACGTATCTGCAGCTGAATATAGATCTAATGAATGAGAGAACGTCGCTTTGCTGTCTGGGCACAGAGAAATGTGCCCAGACTCCAGGACGTGGCTTTGCATGGATAAAGGAGGCCTTCCAGATGGCAGAGAATCACAACAGGCATATGACAAAACAATATCGCACTGAAAAGGCTTGAAGGATCCAAGGTAACAGATTATGACACATAGTCTATTTTGTTCTGTGTATTTTGGAACTTCTCGCATTTGTTTATGTTAACACAAGTTCTTTCAAGCAACAAAGACATGCTTTGTTCACCTCGTCGTTCCACTCTTGACAAACTGGTTTTAATTCGTCAGGTTACATTTGTTTAAAAAAATTGTCTCACCTTCCAGTTGAACGCATCCAGAGATCTACATTTGATTTAAAAGGGTTGTTTTTTTTGTTTTTTTTGGTCACTCGACTTGGTTTACAGGGGCACGAAAATCTTTTAACAACAAACTCATGAAGACTAAATGATTCTGCTGAAGAGATTTTTGATTATTAGGTTTGTTAATTACAGCTGGTAATGCGTGAATGATCCCGATTGGAAACAGTGAGGGAATGTGTTTTGTTACAAATGATAAGCAAGGATGCCAGGAAGACAACTATATGAATCAAAGCTTTAAATCTAAATGAGATGATGCTGCCACGCGTATTTTAGTGGCAACATTAACGCAGCAGTTTTACAGCCCATTAACGAAAAGATAAATGACTACATTTCACATTTATATTCCGCATGAAGTAAAAATAAACATCTAGTTAAATTTGTAAGTAAATGTACACAGCAAATAAAACCTGCTCTACAAGGGAGTGTCCATCCTTCAGAGGATGTTATTATCTCTTGCAAAAGCTGGAAACCTGGTTAAGATATCAAACTCTTGCTCTGAAACATGCACATGTCAGATGTGGTAATCATGGAACTCTTTGGAAGATGTAGTACTTATTAGCACAGTTTATTTACATGGCGCCAATTTACAACCGATGTCGTCTCAAGACACTTTACAATAAAATCTATTCAAATCATAGATACATCATAATAATTCAGTTTTTAAAAAATGGATGCAGAGGAAACTGCTGTGTCAGCTTGTCTGGCAGAGCTGTTGTAGCATCCATTAATAAGACAAAGCAAAAAAAAAAAAAAAACATTCTTCTCCTCAATCTACAACTTATAACAAACAGCAAAGGACTAAAAAAATAAAAATTAAACCTTTTTGGAGCTTTTTGAGATTTTTTGTTTGTTCTTAGCAAATTTCTAGACCTACATGAATTAAATGTTAATCTTTTCATATGATTGGTCTGCTTTGAACATGCTTTATGCGTCTGTATAAAATGCTACTTTTGTCTCCTAACATAAAAGTTTTTGTATGGTATCAAACGTAACCATCACTGGGTTCATGCCCTAAAATAAGTAAAAAGGAAAGTTCAACATTTGAGCGATTATTTACATTTCATTAAGGAAAGCTAAGCTTTTTTTTTGTTGTTGTATATTTACAGAACATGCGAACAAATAACATTCATTTGTTTGGCTCGACCGCAAAAATGATTCTTGGTTATTCTCGATCCCCTAAGTTCAAGTCCTGTGTCTCACATCCCAGGATGTTCCGTGTCTCAAGTTGGTGAGTAAATCTCCAACAGCATATGGCTCGGCACAACAAAGACGGTCCCCAGGACATCGCAGCGGCAAAGCTATTCAATGTTCCTGAAAAACAAACCATATGCGGCGGAAGGGTTTCCAGCTGACAAACCGTATTTGTTGTTTACAGGCTTCACTGCCATTATTGATAACATCAGCTCACAGAGAAGTTACGGGAGTGTGTTGAACTTTCGGCAGCTAGATATGACATTTTTACGATTGTTTTTTTTTCCCAGTTGTTGAAAATATGATGGAAAAAGATCTACATGAATGACAAAAAATAGAAAAATAAAGGGATACACCACTTAATGAATTATGTTTATTAGAAGTAAAGTGTGAAATAAAATAAAATGATATATATTTTGACGGAATATATATCTGAGATATATAGATATACCCATCTATTTGATAATAAAGCTTTGGTAGTCTGGTTTGATCAATGTAGTTCCGGACTTGCTTCAGCCTCGGTCGAATTTTGACTGATGTATGTCTGTACGCTGCTGCACTGCAGGGTTATAGAATGACCTGAGTCAATCCAGAGTTGGTGTGAGGGGGGACCTGAGTGGATGTAATGTAAATCTATGGCTAGCCAAACACGTAACCTTTCTCACAGGTGTAAATATTTCAGCGCTTGGAATCAGACTCTTGTTCGTGGAAACACTCGGAACTGAAGGGCGATGTTTGCTTTGATCGAGGCTGCCATCAGAGACCTGATTACTCCATACTTTCCTAACAGAGCACTTCGCTCTTAAACCGCAGGTTTGCTGGTGGTTCTTAGAATCTCTAAAAGCAGAATGGGAGGTTATCAGGCTCCTCTCCTGTGGAACCAGCTTCCAGCTTTAGTCCGTGAGTCAGACCCCCTGTCTAGTTTCAAAGCTATCCTTAAAACCATCGTGTTTGATAAAGCCTATCGTTAGGAAGAGTTAGACAGATGGTTCTCCTTTGCTCTAGCATCCTCATGTCTAACTCCACACGGTAAATTTTTTATGGCATCACGAGATGTGGAAGTTAATTCTGAGCTGAATGTGATTGTGAACACCAACTTTTCCAGCAAGTATGAACAAGAAGGATATGGTAATTCATGAAAGTTTATAAAATATATTTTCTTTTTATTAGTTAAGAACTGTAAGAGGAATTTATTGACATCTCAAGCCCACATCAAGTTCCAAAACTATGAATCATTATTTTTTTATACAAAACCTTACCTTCCCAAGATGAGCTGCCTCCTGCAGAATCTCTTCCTTCTTCTGGTAACCTCGTTCGGCATGGTAGGAGTTCTTCTGACTCTGGATCACTATTACCAACTTCTCCAGCTCTGCCCAGAGAAAATATGTCCAGAAAGAACAATATACGAAGATAGAAGTCCCGTTTCACATTGATCTAGGACAACTAACTTATATTTAAAGTTTTAAATACAAACATCTGATAAATACTTTATGAATCCCAATTTAACATTCAGTAACAAGGACAATAAGTTTATTTGTTACATGAAACACAGCAACAAAATTCCAATAGGAAATTAAAATGCTGTCAGTGCTTTCCCTAAAGACAGATTTATTTTCTAAATGACTGTTTACTACAAACAAACCATCATATAAACCGTAACTAAATGGCAGACTCACCAGCAGAGCACTGCTCAGGAGGCTCCTTGTGCTTTAAAGCCTGCAGTGAAACCCAAGATTGCTAGTAAAGCAGGAAACAAACCAAAATGAGTCAAGGAACACGTTGTCTTAATAACTTACCTTTACCATATTAATGTATAAACATTTATTAGTAACACAGTAATAATACAAAAATCAGGTCTCAAAATTCAAAAATCTGCGTGAAGGATAAAGGATTTTTATTACAAATGTAAAAAATCTCTTTGAAAGTTAAAACTGTAAAAAGAAGGGCTATCAGATGCAACGTGTTAGTTATAGTCCCATGTAAAAGCATTTTTATCCATTAAACTTCTTCAACAGGCATGCTCTAAAACATGAAGATGCCTTGAGCTAAAAAAAAAAAAACAACCCTCCATTGTAGCTCCTTGTGTATGTTTTGTTTGTTGCATTCGTGTTGAAATGGTAAGATGGGATTCATGTTAAAAAGCCATCTGCAAGGGGTCACATGCAGTGTTGGCTTTGAGCGAAAATGTAGTGTTTGGCAGCCAGGACAGAAAATTAAATGTTTACTGATTTTCCATCTTGAGTTGTGGATCCCTGCAGCTCCTCTACAGTTACCACCAGCCTCTAAGCTCTGTTCCTCAATGCCAGCCTCACGCAATATTATTTTAACACATATTATTAAATTTTTTTTTGCTGGAGTGGTAAATGCTTTTAGAAACAATCCACCACATATTGGCCATACTCAAAGCCTTGAATGTTTTAAACTAATCACCAATAAGAGTTAAACCAACGAACAATTATATTTAAAAAAATAATAATATTGTATCCTGCAAAAAAAGATTTAAATTTGACCCCCCCCCCCCCATCCCCCCCCAAAAAAGAACTAGTTTAGAAATATCTAAACTAGTTATTATAAAAACGTTTCAATCACATAATTTGGGCATAAATTGCTCTTGTGATTTTATTAATTGTATATCGATTAATAAGATTCGAAATGTTCAAAAGAAAACTTTTCCCATGTATTAATTAATCCACGAATTTCGAGCTAACTTTAATGACGACTTTAATTTTGAACCTCGCATCCCACTTCCGGTCACAATCAGCCAACCTGCGGCATTGTTTCCAGCTTGACGGAGGCGGGTTAGCTGGTGCTGTCGTGCCACCGCAGCCTTCACTGCACTCACCGAGCCGAGGAAGAACCACAGCGACCAGTTTACCGCCGGCATCCGAGTAGTGGCGACACGTGGCCGCCGTGGCAGCTGCTTCGTCCGGCGGGTGGAGACACAGACTTGCTGGACTCACTGAGCCGCGGGTCCGTCCGCCTGCAAACTCACACGGTTCCTGCGATGCTGCAGCGACCTCTAGTGCACAAAAAACGCATGAATGAATTGCTCTACCGCTTCATTTTAAGGCTTTGAATAATAAAAGATATAGAAATAAAATAAAATAAAAGCCTTCCAAAGCATTTAAAACTGTTATTTTTGATTTACTGCACAACAACCGCCTGAGTTAATGATTTACTGAGAAGGTGCTCAGGAGTACCACAAGGAGCTGTACTCTCAACCTTTCTTTTCACCCTGTACATCAGAATCAAAAAAGAAATGGGGGGGGTTCTAAAATACGGATATAAAAATATGTGGAGCAAGTATTAACTCATAATTATAAATATGGATTCAACCATGTGCATTGATTGGAGTGTGGAAATAGCATCATTGTAACGCATAGTGTGGCGGGTGGAGTGTTGTGTTGTGTCACATGTAAAAGGCAGAGGTGGAGTGTGGGAGAGAGTAAGAGTTCATCTTTAATAATAATGTATCTTTATTTGTCACACACATGGTCACACACAACTCAATACACAAGCACAACTGCAGTGAAATGCTTCTTTGTTGAAACCACACCGAGGCAGGTAGGCAGTAGCGCAAAGGGTCTTGCCTAAGGACCCACACTGGATGCTGTGGTATATTTTTGAACCCATGACCTTCCGATTGGAAGACGGGCGACATTCCTCTTGATGATGAGGATATGCGCTTTTCACTTAAATGACACACTTTTAACTTAACAGTCTTATTTTTCTTATCTTTTTTAAGATTGAACACCCTTTAAACATACAAGACGAAATGATTGGCTGTGGTTGATTTATTTTTGTCATTTATAATGTTTGTGATCGCCTGCTTTTATTTTGTCAGCACGCTTCCGGAAGTTGCGTCGCGCCACGTGCTGTCGACGCGCTTGACAGCGGCTATATAGCCGCTCTATGGGAACAGAAGCAGAAGTTGATCCCAGACTTGAAGCTTGAAGCTAAATCATGCCAAACATCTCTGGTCTGCAGGGAACAAGCGTGACGGAACTGGGTCAGTTCCTGAAAAACCCACCCAAGGGTTTCACTGTGGAGAGCCTCGGTTCGGTGTGTCGGGTCAGCTGCGCGGAAGAAAACCTGGTTTTGATCGATCATTTCCATTCAGGAGAATTTGACCTTGTTTCCAGGAACCCCCTCGGGAGGTGAGGAGGTTATTGCACAGAATAGAACAGCCTGCAAATCTGCACAGATTAAAAACAACAGCAAACATCTCGTGAGTTTTGTGTTCGTCTGTTTTCAGGAAGGTTGAAATTCACAACCTGTAGGAGTACACCAGGATCAGGGGGAATCTGCTGTCGAAGAGGATCTATGTACTGGTTTGTCTCTGTGATAAAAACGTCCTGCAGAGCAACAGGAAGGAGCCCGCAGAGCCCAGAGGTAGCTGGCCCCTGTATCCTGGTACCTCCAGGGGTTGTTTTACTGGGCTTGTGTGACTCATGCTGGGTGGAGTATGGTCACAACTTGGATGCAGCACAAAACTGAGGTTTCTCTGGCATTTTTTTCTGTCTGACTGCAAAACTCCTTCTTGTTCCTAATTTAAATAATGTGTGTTATTTTATTTTTTTTCCAGTTCTGCAGGAATACGTGTTGTCCATTGATTGTGGGAACCCGCTGACGAGGTGGCAGATGGAGAGAGGCTTGGACTGGACCATCTCCTCGGTGGCTGGAGAGAGCTTCAAAGTGGAGGTACGCTCAAGTCCCGGTTGGTCACTGAGTCAGAGCTGCGTGTTAAAGTTGGTCCGACATTTAAACGTGGCTTTTCTTCCATTTCAGATCGACTTGAGTGAAATCTTGTAGAGCTCGGCTGCTGAGGGCCTTGTTGCTGAGAACCTGATGAAACATAGCCCGACGTGGAAGGACGCCTCCTTCATCCTGAAGTACTGCTCCGATGCACTGTTCGACTTCCCCTACTGGTTTGGCCGCAGCAAGAGATCATTTCAGGTAAGTCAACTTTTGTTGTTGTTGTTGTTAAAAGCTCACTTTTGTCGTATTTTAGTGCATTCGTTTAATCTCACGATGTCTTTTTCCGTGCAGCTGAGTCTCATAAAAAACACACGAAGAGAACCGGGAGGATCTTGTCTGCAACGCTTTCCCGCAGCACCTGTCGCTTCATTTTAAGGCTTTAAATAACAAAAGATATAAAAATAAAATAAAAGCCTCGGACTCAAGAGGAGCAGCCAGGTGTTTGTTTCACTGTTGACAATGACCTGACATGACAGACAGAGGAAGTCTTGCCAAGAAATAGAGTAGATGGAGAAATGTCCTTCAGATAAAGGAGACAGAAGCTGAATTGTTTGACTATAACATACAGGGCAGAGCTAAATGTAAAGCAAACACATCTTATCAGGACAAACGCTTGGGTCAGACACACTAATAGATCGATAATGACAGGTGCTTTTTTTTTTTTTTAAGGCACAACCCTTGAAGGCATTGAGTCAACCATGTACTCCACATGACTCTAGAGACGAATGTAAAGACATCATTTCCAACATCCGACCATGGTCTATATTAGGCAACGCGACAAAACAATTGTTTCATAAACCAGCTGCAAATCCACGACACAATGGCTGAAGAAGAAATCTAATCAAGGGGCTAAAGTGGTCTAGTCAAAGTCCAGACATCAGGTTCACGTTTTGTTAACGTATAACACACTTAGTGAGGATAATGTTGGATGTCACTAAAAACATAAAAGAGCAATCAGCTCATAGAGTTTATTCCAGTTACTACTGGAAAAGGTAGTTCAACACAGTGAATCGTTGGGTGTGTCTTTATTTACAAAGTGTTTCTGGATTCTTGTTTTGTGTTGGGTTTGTTTGTTTTTTTTAACATTGTGATTTGTACATTTTTCTTCATGAGCCTCAACAAAAGTAAACAGGAGTTTTCCGTACTCGGGTTTTGGTTCCCAAAAGAGAAAATCTTACTGATTAAGAAGCAGAACTGTAAATAAATAATATCGCTAATATCAGGGATCTATGGTTAAGCATGGATTGTCCCAAGTACTGGGCTATGTGGTACTCCATAATCAACTCTGTTGCTGCATTTTCCAGAAACTGAAGGAGTATTTATCTCATCCCGATCGGTTTCGTAACTCCGTTTGCTTGCCAGGAGTTTGGGGTTTGAGCTGCTGGGTCCGGATTCAGCGGGTTTAAACGCACCGAAAATCTGGGATGCATTTTGAGATTATCATGTCGTGTTGCATGCGTAGAAACTTTGCATATGTCCATCTTTATTCCCATTGGTTATTGGTTTCCAGTTTGTTTGTGCTGTACTGTGATTGATAAAACAGGTCATGTTTGGAGTCTTTGCTGAATTAAAGGATAAATATAAAAAAAACACCTCTGAAGATTTTTTTTTTTATTAAATTTTCTTCTTAAACTGTAAATGTGTGGTGAAAAGTGAGACATTAGGTATTGAACAAGCAATTTTTCCTCAGTAATGGCATAAATATGCACTTGCACTGAAGCTTTGACATATAACGAACAGATATTGGTACCAACTCAATATGTTCTACTCAGAAATCCTTGTTACAAGTTGGTCCACATGTGATGACCCTAAGTGTTAATGGTTTACAGCTCCTATACACAAAATTCCTACCTTACATTGATTAGAAAGGACTTTAACGATTCCGAAAAACATCTTTTATACATCCTGAAGTCCCGTTCTATTTTTTTTGGTTTGACTCTATACTAGACCATTCAAACGTGTTTGGATCAGTACCTCAAAGGTTGTTTTTTTCTCTCATGAGTCTTGCAGAATAAACATTGCTAGCTTTTCTTGTTGATTTGCTAATGCCAGATCAATTTTCAAGTTTATTTTACATCTTCTGCCAGAAATCTTGTGAGGAGCTCTTAACTATTGCTGGTTTATGGTAGCAAATCTTTTGGCTAAAATTAAGTGCAGTAAGCCTCAGTTAAAAACGAATTAATCAATGCCTCCAGTGTGTGTTTTAAGATGTTGGACCTTTTTAAAGGATATAAACAGTAAATGAAATATGTTTTATAAAGAGGAAGTTGGCTTGCCAGATTTCAGCAGCATTTTTCAGTGTCAGCGCCTATTTAAGTTTTTTTATCAGTTAAATTATAGACATATTGTTCTTTTATTTTTCTGCAAGTGTGGATCATCTGGGTTGCTACCAACATTTCCCAAAAGTCGATGAGCCTAATTATAGAAAAACATATCTGCTGTGAAAAACACTGATACGTTCATTACCTAATTAGGTCCCTCACTGTATGTGAAAAGCATAAGCTAAGGCAGGAGCAGGAGAGCAGATGCGGCGCTGGTAATGGTTTCTACGTAGTCCTTGTAGTCGCTGCCGAAGAAGCGCAACAGCAGGTGGTTGAAGATGCCCACAATGCACATCAGCGACAGGAAGAAGATGATGCGTTTTCCAAACAGGTAACCCGGAGTGCTGTGTAATAAGATAATTAGTTAAAAGCAGCTTCAAAGGACAAAAAAATAGATAATGTGTTTAGCTAAGATCTATGTTACCTTTGAGTGCTCTGTCCCAAGTATCCGATAAAGTACTTCTGTCTGACAAGAAGGTAGATGGCTCCAGCAAAAGATGCAGGCGCTTCGTGAAAAAATCGGGTAAAGACGGTTTTATAAAACACTCTATATTGAAATTTATCCAAAGATTTTTACCCCTGTAAGGTCTAATGTAATGTAGAAAAAATGAGTGTGCAATTTCAAAGAGCTTATAAAAATCAAGGAAAATTATGAAACATCAGCTGGTGTGAAATGTTCAAACTTGCCGGCTCCTTTTGTTTTTAATAAAATTGTTGATTCTGGTTATATTAATTCTATTTCAAAAAGGTGTACATTGAAGATTAAAAAGAAGAACGAAAAACAATGTACCTTTGTGAGAACTGCAAAAAAGAAATGCTGCAAAACCTCAATTCTACTTTGTTTCTGCCACTGACATAATAGCTAATTGCATGCTATCTGCCTAATTGCATGTAAAACAGGTTGTTGTAACCTAAATATCAGATATGCAGACTAACATACCAGATATCAAGATTTTCTATGAGCTACGCACAATGAATTGACCATTATGCCTAAAGAACGTTTTCTTCTCTGTGTAATCTTTAAATGTAAAGAGAACACGACGCCGGTACTCTTTGTTATCACGGCCGCTCTCGGATGAATCAGATGACATAAACACTGCGCCTTTTGTGTAGCTTTAAACATTACCTTGACTGAGACAAAGTCCAGCGCACCACATCACTGCCAGAAAAGTGGGATAAAGGTCCATGCAGTTCCGGCTGGGATAGAAGCAATTTGTGTTTGTTCATTTCCATTGTTGACATCAGGGAAAAATCTTTAGCAGTGATAGGCTGAATAAAATCCTACGTAATACTAAATAACTGCTACGTGCCATTAACTACGAAAACATTGGTATAAAGTCAAAGGATAATGACGAGTTTGATGGAAAAACTGAACCTACAATGACTCGGCTGTTGATCGGTCGAGAAAAGCATGTTAGGTAGACGAATTGTTTGTTTTTGGTTTTTTTAGCCAAGTTTTCTGCTTCTGCCATTTCTGATGTGTTTTGGTAACTAGTTAGCTGTGACCAGTCCTAACGGGAAACTTCTCAAGTGTAGTTTTGGTGTTTAGACCGAGTCATGGGGTCTGTGTTCAGCCAATTATGTGAAATGAAAAATAAATGAAAAACAACCCACACAAAAAAACGGACTCGTGAATCGATGTTTGCCGATCTTCCCCTACCAGTCCAACGTTTAGACACACTCTCTAGAACAACCCCAGGAAGTACCAGGATAAATAAGCCAGGTTTACATTGACACAGCGTAACAACGGCTGTTACTTAAGTTTGTCCGAGCTCTATAAAATCACTGACTGCATGCAAAACAAAGCCAAAAGTCTTCTGGATAAAACCTCTAAGCTGGGGGTCACGAGGCTAAAAACTATGTTTGATTCTGTCGATATAAACGTTTCTAAGCTAAGCAAGCCAGGAGAGGTGGCATCATGGTTTCGAGGTAATGACTGACACAATTTCAATGACCTGTCTCAACCAGATTTCTACAAACAATGTTTGTGGCTGAGATGCAACTAACTAAGGGACAATTAGATAAAGTGTAATTTTGGGTTTTATATATATTTTGAGTCTACATGTATAATTTGTCATGCATTTGACAAGAGGAAATCTACAAATTTTTGTAATTCAAATTCAAGTTTTGGTTTAAAAAAAAAAAAAAAAAGTCTCGAAGACAAAAGAAAGGATGTGGCTCAAACATTTTCAGTTAAAACAGGAAGGTGGACTGATGGAGTAACCGGACGAAAGACATTGATGTAACTCCCTCCCGAGCAGTATATGTAATGTTCAAACTGTAGAGAATATTTAAAAAGGATCCCACATTTGTCCATATATCTAAATTTTGTTTGCAGTCTAATTTTTTTAATAAGGATGTTATTATTTGGAGCATATTTTCTGTGTTTTTAAACTTAAATACGTTTAACTACACCTATGGCACTATTATTATTAGCTTACATTAAAGTCACGATAATAAATGGATTTTAGGTACTTCAACAAGCTCTTTGCAAGGCACTTTTTGTTCTTTATTTTTGTTTAGGATACTAGAAAAGCCCCTCCCTTGTTGAGTAAAATTTAGTGCAATAAAAAATCGACTGAAAAAAAACAACAATGATGCAAAGTAATTTCTTGGAGACATATTGAATTTCCAACATGAATGTCATTTTATATTAGCGGAGACATTAGAGTTGAGTAACAGGGACTCACTTTGCACAAGACAGTCGTTCAAAAGCAGGCGCGTTCATGTTACGGTTCTTGCATTCCCTCTCAACCTTTTGAGCGAAAAATACTAAAAACACAAGCAGAAATGTGTTATTTCCTAATTTCTTAAAAGTATGTTTAAAAAAAAAAAAAAAAACTACTATTGTATTCTCTCACCATTCTGAAGAATGCTCATGAGCGTGATGATCACCAGGAGGTAGATATTTTCCACCACTTTACAGGACTCCATGACAAAATCGTGCAGGACTCTGAAGATGAGGAAGACAATGCTTCTCTTTTACACTGACAAACGTCTATTTACATTCATAGGCTTATCCTCTCTTTTTACGGCACCGTGCACGTCACCGGCTCACCTCCAACAAACACACATAGTTTTTGGCTTCCTCTTTATGTAAATGATGCTCTGGCTCAACACATGTGTCTGTGTGTGTTTGTGTCTGATAGTAATTCATCCTGTTTGTTTTTCAACTTGCAAATTTTATTTATTTCGCGAAATGGTTATTTTTGTTTTACTTCAGGGGAAATTTCTAGAGAATTCTGTTGATGTTAGACGATTTTGTCTTTCTCTGATTGTTGCTTTTTTTATTCCCATAGACTTCCCTTACTACAGTTAAAGAAAGATTTAAAAAAAAACTGATTCATGATTTAGAAATAGATTGAAATAAACAAAAATAAGTAAATGATTTTAAAAAAAAAATCATTAAAATGACTAAGCTTTCACATGGCTGATGGGAATTCTGTTAGCTTTCCCTCTGTTGATCATCAGCCTTGCAGCTTTTCTATTGAGTGCATGTCTAACAGATTCTCCCATGTGAGCTGCCTCTTAAGTTACCATTGGCCCACTGACAACATTTGAATAATGCTCACCTTCCACGCTTTTCAAGATTCGGCTGAGTGGGGAAGTTTGCCATTGTGCAATATTCTTTTTTACTTTAAACAACATTCTCCATTTCCTCTCTTCAGTACTCCTTGAGATTCAAAATGCTTAGCAATCCTCAGTTTAAAAAATGCATGAATGTCTTAAGATACTGACCAACATGTCTGTTTAAAGCAACACGAAGTAATAAATAAAATATCTTCATAACTTTTGGGATTATCTGTCGACTTAAACCCTGTTGAATGACACCTCTGTCAGGGCCCGAGAGGGTCCATGTCGCTTTAACCGGCACTGAGCAACTCTGAGGAGGGTGGCAGGATCCCTGCACGACTACAAATGTGCTGACTGCTTTACGGCATACGTCACTTCCCATGTTTCTTATGTTCAACATCATCATATGACATTGTTCCATACAGTTATCATCGCTATTCATCCTTCACACAGACGCTGGCAACAGAACTGTACCTCAATCCAACAGCAGCCGACTGGGAGATCAGGATTTTATGACACTATGTGCTGGTCCTCATGGGAAATGCAGTACTCTTCAAGCAAAACACTACCGCTTTGTCCACTGGCCGCCAAAATCGAACATTTGTCACCTAGACTGATAAAGGAATATCAAACTAATGTGAGGTGCTTCTTAGAGGTTATTCAGGTGTTCTGATGCTTTCTACAAACATGGAAGCAGCATCATGTCAATGCGGACAATATGATTTATTATTGTTGGATGAAACATAAACAGAAATCCTGCAACTTTTTCCTACCTGAAAGCATGGAGTAGCTTTTTTTGTTTTTGTTTTCAAATATGTTTGATTCCGAGCATAAATAATAGATTCTTCGAAAATGAAGCATTTACCTTCAAAGGACATGTGATCTTTTCTCAAAAAAATACTCTTGAACAAGACTTGTTCTGGTTTTTGGAAGGCGCTATATTAGTTTCAGTGCTACTCCTATGGAGAACTCAGATTAATGGTTTTATTAATGACAAAGGGAAAATAAATGCCCTATTGTTTAAGCCTGTTCAAAGATTTATTGCCTTACGGCTTTGGCAGGAAGGATCTCCAATAGTGGTCTGCATTACAGCAAACCTGAGGAGTTTGCTGAACAGAACTAGTCTCCCTTATCAGGGGTTTGTGATACTGGATGAAGAAACCTGGAGAAATGTGCAGTTTCATGTAAAAAAGAAAAAGAAAATAATTTTGAAACCACCCCTAGACGTGGGACCCAATAGCGCCTCAGTCCTATGAAATAATTTTGTTCTTATGGATTCTAGTTTGTCCCAATAATTTCAATCAGCCTTCTGCATGCTTTGTCTAAGTTGCACTGACTCTACAATTGTCAGGTGTATAAGAGATGAACAGAAGCTGAGCACAGTTGAACGGGGGCAATCATTTCATCTGAAATTTAAATACAAAAACAATGAAATTGTTGTAAATACATATTTTTCTTTAAAACAGGATAAATTCAAAACCGTTTCTACCATGGATGTTTATGCGGACAACAGATTAGACTGAAGATGCAATAGTGAAGATGTCTACAAGAGGGGAAAGGGAAGATTCTATTTCTCTTTACTTCTAGTGTCTGAACATGTTCTGCAGGTCTTCAAACCTGGGAATTAAAAAGGCTCACCAGCCTGATGAAGCGGACTGGCCAATTTGCGTGGACTACAATGGAACAACGGCAGGTGGTGATTCAAAAAAGGATCTTACATTAAATCTATAAATTATGTACAACCAGATGGACCTTACCATTAAAAATTTGTAATCAGTCAGGGGCTTAATTTATTTGCTGTAAAAGAGACCACTACAGAAGAACCTTCCTGGCATAACTATTTAGAACAGCTCATAGAAGAACCCTAAATAGGTTTGATTTTTTTTCAAGCACAGGAGAAATCATAGTTTTAGATTAACTTAATTGACATTGTTTGCAGTGGATTTTTTTAAGTGATGCTTTGTTTGTGCATTGCAGCTGAAGCTGGTTAAGATTTTTAGTAAACTTTTGAGAAAATATTGAGAAAAGCCACATGCGAGCACGATCCCATATAGGTCTACCGCTTAGGATTCCTGGTTTTCACCCAGGCGGCCCGGGTTTGACTCCGGTATGGGAACTTCCCTTTTGCTTTACATGTATATTAACTTAGTACTTCAATTGTAAATACAATACACAATGTCTTTAAGTCAAAATGCACTGACTTTCGCTTTTTGCATTTTCTTCCTTCCACCAAACATTCTGTTTTGCATAATAATGCAACCCAAAGCAAGCTTATTTTATAGAAATAAGGATTAACCTGCATGGGGACGAAGTTTTTATGTCAGCTCCAAACTTGTCGGGGCGTGGAGCAAAACAAGACATTCTTGAATTAAAAACGCTTAAAAAAAAAATATATATATATATATATATAAAAAATCATATCCTCCCCACACAATCAGGTTTTCACCAGATAAATATGATCTTCATAACTTACAGTAATAAAGTTCTTCAAATATATTTGGCTTTGATTAAAGAATTTAAGTTGATTTACTGATAATCTTTTTGACAGAAATTCACTTCCAAAGATATGAAACTACACAAAATGTTAAAGTTAACGGTGACATTCACAAATGCATAATGAAAAAGAAGCTATGCAAACTGATCAAACCAGAAATGTATTCATCTTATGTTACCGCTAGCTAAAGTACACGTAAGTTGTATAGCGCAAACAACCAAAAACAAGAGATTTGAAATATTTAATAACAGTAAAAAACTCTGTTTCAAGTAATTTGTAAAAACAAAACACAAGAAAAAAAAAACAATAACAGTCCGACTTTTTACCCAGGCTCCCGCACAAGCCATTTGCATACAGTACAAAAAAGACAGAAAAAAAAGTGCAATGTTTGGAAATGGTGAAAACATACAAACGCAAAGATGTAGAACTTTTTTTTCTATTCATGATTGAATTTCCTTGCTGTAAAATTGCAATCATAGACAAACTTAGTAACTCCTATGAAAGAGACGGTGCAGGCAAAACAGTCTTACAGGACATTCTTCTACAGTTAACTGTGCTTGTAGCTTACCAGCGTTAATAAATAAAAATGGAGCAAAAAAATTAAATAAGTGCACCAACGCCCTCGATTTATGCAAGAGGGCTTTAGAACTGCGACAGAAACTCCTCGAGGAAGTTGTGATCTTCCTGCTGGTTCGTTTGAAAGTTAATTTGAGATATTCCTCCTGCACCAATCCCCACGCAGTCCAGCTGGTTTGCCCGGTTCTGGCCGCCCGCCAGCATCTCCAGGAAGTCGGTGCTGTCGGGCGAAAGGTTGCTGGCCGTTGTCGCCGGCGTGAGCAGCTCGGACAGAACGTCGTCACAGGTCGAGCCGTCGTAGGTGCTGGAGCTGACCGTGCTTGGGGAGTTCAGGTCAGTGCTGTCCGGCCTGAACTGGGCTCCTCCTCCTCCTTTCGCCAACAGCTCGTCCAACTTCGCCAGCTTCTTCTTTTTAGCTTTTAGTTTCTTCAATAGCTTGTATCTGAGGGCTTCTGTATCGCTGAAAACTGGAGGAGCCTTCGTGCCGCACGGCTTTTTGTGTGAGATTTCGGTGAGCAGGGGTGGAGACGTACCGGACATCCATGTCGGCGGTGATGGGCGGCTACCAGGGATAGCCGGAGGTAACTGAGGGACGGGCGAAGGAGATGGAATTGGAGTGACGGGGCTGGAGCTCTTGGCCCCAAAGCTGCCGTACATCTCTGCTGCTTTTGGGGGGAGACCCTTATCATCGCCAGTAACAAGCGGCACTTTAGGGGGTAGTCGGGGAATCGGCAGCTTATTGAAAGGGTGCGGAGTGGAGTGAACGGGATAAAATAGCTTCACCGTACCGTTTAGGGTGGAAGGAGGATGTGAAACGTTTTTGCTAGCCTGAATCACACGGTGTTTGCTTGTTATGTAAGACCAGCGATCATTCTGGCTGCTGGAAGGAGGCGAGTTGTTGGTAGAAGACACCATGGACGTCTGCTCTGTAACAGGAGCCGTGGTGTTTGGAGCAGGATGGATAGGTTCGGGTGGTTGCAAGGGTTCTGGCGGTGCAATCTGTGGAGCGTCTTTGGACGACGCCTTTTTGCATCTTTTCCCGCGGCCGGTTTTCCTACGGTTAGCCTTTCTCCCTCTTTTTCTTTTTGCGTTGGGCACAAACAGCGGATCGCTCGCAGAGTCCTCGACTGACTCCGAATCAGATGGGCTACTAGTCGGAGCAGGCCGAGGATCGGCGTCGGGAAACAAGGTTCCACCTGCCGCAAGGATGGAGCTGTCTGGTGAGGAAACTACTTTTTCAGTCGTCAAATGAGCACCCGGGTCTTCCGTTTGCTGGGTTTCCTTCAAAGGCTCCGTCTCGGACTGAAGGGATTCGGGCTGCGGCTCCACCAGAGTCAGGGTGATGATATCACTGTGTGTAAGGCCCTCGAAGGTATCGAGCAGAGTGGTGGCACCTATCGTCCTGTCGACATCGGTTTCAACTGTCGAGTCTAAATTTGGGCTATAGACTTCTGACAGCGCGCTGACGATGTCGGTGTCGTTAGGAGAGGCGAGAAGAGTCTGATCTGAACCCTGAGCTGATGGTTCCTCCGTGTCTTTTAAACCCGCAACCCCTTCGGCCTCAACCAGTGGAGGGTCCAGTAATGAGTTCTCCTCCACCTCCCAGAACACAACGTGGATCTCCTGAGCAGGGATCTGCAACTGCGGTGAGGTTTCACAGACGGGGTGTTTTAGATCATCGTACTCCAGCCATGATCCTGAAAGAACAAACATGGCAATCACACATGAGGTTGGTTTATATAGAAGTGATCCGATAAAGAAGGTACCATTTAATAGTCCTGATAAGATGTTGCTAAAGTTATTTAATAAATATTCTAAAGAAAATTGGAATACATAGAAGCTTCCTTATCACATTTAATATTGCACCACTTTCCTAATACGCATCTGTGGATGAACATAAAAACTGATAATGGGATTTCAATTAGTCGGTTGCCCAACATGATAAAATATTATTTATGTAGTAATTGGCGGCACTCCTGTAGTTTCTGCTGCAGATTTTCTGAAACACCAAATAATTTGTTTTTTCTGTGAAGTAGAGAAAAGTGTTCCTTCTTTCAACCAGCTGACAATAAGTGTCTTTTTTTCAGTTTCCTCTGCATTTATTTAAGTTTACCTGTCTCTTTAAACCCCCAGTCTGTCGTGTCAGATGGCTGCTTGTACTGAGCCTGGTTCTGCTGGAGGTTTCTTCCTGTTAAAGGGGAGTTTTTCCTCTCCACTGTCGCTACATGCATGCTCAGTATGAGGGATTGCTGTAACGTCAACGACAACGCAAGCCATTGTTTCGGTCTGCTGATTCCAGAGGAGTGAACGCTGCAAGTCAATGACTCGATGCAATATGCTGGGGTTCTGTAAATGTCCGTTCAATTATATAAAGTGATTGTAGGTTGTTATCCATAGTAACCAGTAGAGGGCGCTACAGTTTAGTTCACATTGAGTTAGTGCCTTCATTTAAAATAAGAGGAAGTGTTGCTAGTCTCCTGTCAGTCAGTACTTTGGGTTGAAATATGTACAAGAGGGGGCTATTCTTCATCTTAATGACTTGGCTGGAGCGCACTTTCTTCAGAAAAGGGTAAAGGCAGCGCAACACGGACTTTACCACCATAAACTTTGCAGCCCTTGGACAGCGGAGCGAGGTACATGTTTAGAACTGTATTAGTTTGTGAAGTTAGTGTTACCATGTAATGTATACATGTTTTTTGTGTCAAACAAAGGCACTTAAGCAAATACGTTTTATTTTCTTTCAATTTCACGGTGTGTTTGGTTTCAAAAGAAGTAAACACAAACTTCTGCACCCGTCGAAATTCTCTGTGTTTTCTTAGGTCTGAGGGACTGCAACAGGCTCCTTAGATAAAAAAAAGTAAAGTGTCTTGTAAAGTGCCTTAATAATAATATAGTGACAGAATACCTATATAGAATATTTATATAGCGCCGATTTACAACAGATGTCCTGTTGTAAATTGGCACTATATAAATAAACCTATTCTTGAAGTGTGCAGCAAGGACAACCCGTCTCATTATATGTCGAAGAGAGCTTTCCATTCGCCACTTTATATATTGTCCTGCAGAAAATGATGCTTTAAAACTATGTCTGAAATTTAAGGAAAATTCTAAATAAAAAAAGTCAACTAATTCTAGGAATTAAAATGAAATACTGCACTGAAAATCCTTATCATTGTTTAGTTATAGCTGCTTTTACACTCCAAACAACATTTGGGTAATTTAGGGAGTTTAAAAGCTAAATTCCACATTTCATTTTTTACCCGTTTTTTCTATCAGGGTCAGAGTTACAAAAAAAAGCCATGCACAATCCCAAATTATAGACAAATTGATGGATGGACAGAAAAAGGGCCGGATGGGAGATTAGATACATAGATCTATCCATCCAGTATCTACAGACCTATCCAATGCCACCTTGAGTCAAATTTAAGAGCAGTCAGACTTGAGTGTATGCCAGAACACGCATTGAGTGATTTTGTATGCCATTTAACTGCTTAAAGGCACACATGATGAAATGTTGTTTGTTCGCATCGATATATGCCCTCATCAGTCTCAACACCCGCTCAGGTAATAGAACGCCAGGGATGCACTGAATGTTTGTCAAATACAGATTTCCAATATTGACATGGATTATTCACATCCATACTATCAAATGACCAAAAATGACCCAAGTGATCAATGCCATCCCTCTAGAAACACTAAAAAATAATCTGTAACTAGCAAGCATCTATATTTGTATTTTAGCATCCTATCTATTATTCTAATGAATAATCGACTTAGTGGACGGAAAGCTTAACACATTCTTCTGCTTTTCATTAAAACGATTTAAGATTATCTCATACAATAAAATAAATCCATTAAAATACTAATTAAAAAAGCAAAGTGCCTGTTATAAGGAAAATTGGCATTTTATCATCTAAGCTGCAACAAAATGCATTCATTTAGTGTAAACTTGATCATTCAGATTTATAAGAAATGTTCTTTGACTTATTTCCTGTTGAAGCTTAAGTATTCTTTCAGCAAAAGCCAATCTTTATAGTCTGTAGGCTCCAGTTAACGATTGGTTAAATACTAGTAGTAACTTAAGTACTTGATTTTTTTCAATGACATCATCCTAAATAACCTGACGTATACACTAGTTGCGAATATCGCCCCAGATGTACTAATGGATCTGATTTTGGCAATTTAAAAAACAAATACACAAACACTGATTGGTACAGATGCTGAAACATCGTGAATTCCGATTGTATGGAGGAATAAGCTGACCGACTAAAAGATAGATTGACAAATAAATGGACAGAAGAATGATGAAAAAAGTAGACGACAAATTGATATGCATAATTGGTCCGTTAGACCAATTATGCCACGAATAGTCAAAAAAAATTTTTTTTTACTGAACTGAACAACTGAACATACCATCCTCATTGTGAATCCATGTGACAAAATGCTTAAGTTGACGGCTGTACTGGATGACGGCGGTCACAGAGTAGCGTTTCCCTTTAAAAGTGAAAGTGTAGTTGCTGAGGTCATTGTGAGGAAGCCCCTCTACGAAGTGCAACGCAAACACTGAAGGTAAACTGCAAAAACACGGGAGGAGAAAAGGTTAACATGTCTTCACAACATGTTAGAGAACAAATCAAGCTACTGAAACACTTCAATAAATCAGGAAGGTTTTTCTAATAATAATACATACAAAATATCATGCATTTGTATTCAGGCCCAAACACAACATAAATGCAATTTAAAAACAAATATTGTTTGCATCTATAAATGGAGTCATTTTAAATCAGGATACCTTCAGTTAGGCTACCTCTCAGATATATTTGATAGGAGCTCACCTTTCCAGTAACATCGTCCTCATCTGGTTCTTCTTGTGGCAAACGTTACATGGAGCAAAATGAACTGCATTAAGAGGCGTCCAATCAGGCACAATGTTGGTGAAAGTTGGCAGAGTTTTCAGGCCCCTAAAAAGCAAAAAAATGTAAAATAAAGAAATAGATTTAAGGGTTTTAAGGATGTTTCACTTTTAGGCTTCTGTTTAATTTACTACATAAAAGAAACAATCAGTTACCTTTCCCTTGTGGTAACTTTGCATTCACTGCATTTAAACTCCCAGAGATAAGTTGTTTGGAAGAGATTCTCCACCCAGGGGTCCAAGGTTAGCAGAAGGGGCATGGCAAAAACAGGAGTTTCCTCCTGACCTGAAACACACAGAGCAGGGAGGATTGTGACAATCCAAGTCAAACCGTAAAATTTGCCATTTGGAATGCTTTTATAGTCATACATCTGAACAGTAATCTAACCAATATACCTACACCCAGGGATTATTTTCTTTCACCGTCATTAGTCAAAGACTTTCGCTCAGTACTCGTCTTCCTTTAGTGCTCCATCCTGGATTTTCTCCAAATGAGCTTAAATTTTCTGAATGGATTTTATCAGGGGCCAATCACAGAACAGAAGAACAAAGTCAATTCCCTGCTCCGCTTTGGGATACTTGGTTGTAGGTTGGCAATGGCAGCAAAATAAGTGAATGAAGTAATCACGTTCATGCAGGGAGATGCTTCAAAATATCAAGCAAGCCATCTTGTTTGACCGTGTTTAGCTAACTTTAGCAATAGGGCAGAACCAAAACCGATCATGTAAAGACGTCTGAATTAGTGCCTCCGTTTAGCAACTGTTTCTACAGAGCTGAGGATTTAGACGTTGCTGTACGAAGCAACGCGTAGAACAAGGAGCTAGTTTTTAACCAGGCTAGTTTATTCAGACCTTAACTATAAGGTGTGAATATCCGGCCTCTAGGGGACAGCAGTACTCAGACAAATCAACAGGCTCTCGAGTAGAATCATGGAAAAAACATACTTTGCTCCCTAGAGGAGGCATGACAGAAAAACAATTGACCAACATGAACCGAGTCGAGATGGAACACGTTTCATAACGGCTGCCTGAAAAGCTCAAAATTAGCCTTTTATAATTGCACAATGTATTTTGGCAGAATTTCTCTAAAAACCGCGACGTCTTTTTCTGCCACTGGTTTCGTTGGGATAATGGTTTGCGAAAACTTAGTGTAATGCTTTGGTAGACTAATGCAATGGAAGAAAATGCATGAGAGATTTTAAAATAAGTGCTGGTTGGGAGGTTTAGGAAACATTTAGCAAACCGACCAGAGCTGCAGAAAACAAGTTTAGCGCAAAAAAAACACATTTAATTCAGCTCACATCGTTTATCCAGCTTTTTTTTATGTGAGAAACTAAAATTCTGGTTTTACCTTTGAGATTCTTAAGGAAGGAGTAGCAGCAAAACAACATGGAATTTCTATGCCAAGCCTAACAGAGCAAACGTCTCGTTTCAAATCTATAAAAATGATTTAACTCCTTTACAAATAAAAAAAAATGCCACACATATTTCAGCACTAATTTTTATATTTGGCAAATTTCAGAAAAGTGAGGGTTGTTACAGAGCGTTGCTGGATCAGAGATATGATTCGTCACAGAGAACACGTCTCAGCTGCTTTAAAGAGCAATGACGACGTGCTTCAAAGTGCATCTGACACTCTACACTGTCACAGAAGCCATTTGGAGACAAAAATACAAATATTTAGAAGAGTGACTCAGTACTTTTAGTTATGTTGTGGCTCTGCAGGGACTAAAAATACACAAATATCTAAGAGGTCATTAGATTTTCTTCACTTTGCACTGATTTCCACATTGACCCTGATCAACACTGCTACTTAAGACCAATATCCCAAATTTTCAAACTGCCTCCTTTACAGGTCCGGTTAATGAACGCACTAAGAATTCGGGGCAGATTTTTCGACATTGATCAGTTTTTAATAGTAAATATACCAAAAAACAGAGAATTTTACGCATCTTAGTTTCACATTTTCTATTTCTGCTACCTCTTAAAACAACTAGTTACATATCTGTTAACATGAGGAAATGAAGATTTTGGGGAACGTTACGTCTGGTGAGGTTTTAGTTATCTCGACCACTGCACTTATTTAGGTTTCTGTATGTATAGATAGAATTAATATTACAACACATCACTTGAAAATTTCTTTTACGATGCAAGGACACAAAAATGCTATTCGAAGCTGTTTTAAACCAGCTCTTACCAAGCTTGCAGCGCAGTTTGGGCTCCAGTAATTTAAAAACTGACATTCTGAGACTCTGCAAGTCGTCATTGGCCTTTTGTAGCACATGGCTTGGCACCGTGGGAACCGCGTCTAGCCAGAAACAAATTTCAGTCAGTAAAAACACGACATGTTTCCTACATGGGTATGTTCACACACTGGACAACTCAAATATATACAAAGATGAAAAATGCGCCCCTAACATTGAAGCAATAACATTATCCAAAGTCAAATCCTGCTTGTGTATCAACGGAGATTCAATAATAATGGAGCACAGGATGCATTCAACTATCAAGTTAAAGTTAGACTTATATATGTAGAATTCTCATACTTCCACATCGTTTAACAGTAAATACAATCACCTGTACCAGTTTGCTGGTGTGGCTGAACGGCAGCACAGATGTCTTCATGTTCTTTCAGCAGCCGCCACACCGACGAGCCCTCAGGCTCATCTTCAAGCCTAAGTTTTCTTAAACTCTTGCAGTTCACCAGGAAAGCTAGCAATGAGTCCAGCCAGCACAGGTTGTCCTCGTTTCTCCACAGAAGCTGTTTCGGAACAGAAACAAGCTTGTGGGATGAGCCCTGGCTCTCTGAATGGAAGCTATTAATGTCTTCACACGCGAGGATGTCCTTCTCTGCAGTAATTGCCTGCATGGAAACTGTTCTGCTGCATCTTTTCAATGTTGAAACATGATTTGTTTTTGACACATCGGGGGAAATACAGCGAGGAGAGAGAGCAACAGCTTTAGAGAGTCCAACATTACTAGAGCAGGCAGGAAGAGCAGAATCAACTCTGCTCTGGACTCCATTGTCCCGTTCTGCTGTCTGGGCACCTGGAGTTTCCTCTTGGCACCCATTCACCTTCACCTTGCTTCCAGTGTTTGGGTTTCCATTGTGGCCATTTGTCACTGGGTTTACAAAGCAATGCTCTAAAGAGCCGACAGGTGAGCACGAAACAGTCTCTGGCAGGAGATCGCCGCCTTTGTCTGGCCGCTGCCGTTTAAGTGGACATTTAATCTCCTCTTCTTCTTCCAGAGCGGTGAGACTTCTCCTTTTGATTCCAACTGTAGGATGCACAGGATCCAAGCTAGCCAACACATCCTCCAAGGGCCGAGTGACCAGCGGGAAAAGACACTATATGAGAAATTGAGTTGTTGAACAAAAGGTTAAAACAAACAAGTAGGATATGGAATATATATGCGTGCATAGATCAAATGACATCCCTTGTAAAAGATGCACAAAATGCAGAGAATATTGAATAATGCCAGTTAAATAAGATGTAAAAACAATAACCACGTTTTGATTGACGTCATGCAGAATTATCCAGAAGTCTCTATTTATTACTAAATAATAGTAATTGTCCAGACAGAACACTGTTGTTAAAAGGAAGACTTTCTCTCGCTTCTGCTGGTTTAACGATTAAGTCATGTACAGGGTTCTCCCAAGCCAATTACAATTATAAAGCTTGCCTTCCTCATTTATGGGATGCTGGTTTTTGCAGTAGAGTGTTGACAGCCATCTATGTTGAGAAGCTTGCCAGGTACACATAAAAAAAAATATTCCATATATTGGCGTGAGTCTTGAAAACAGTGATGGCAAGAGATGAAACCAGAGTAAACAAGTAATCAATCAACCCTCAACTTATCTAAGTTATAAAACTAGAATCCAAAAACGTTCATATTGTGGGCTCATATCTGACTTTTATATCACCCACCCCGGCATTTACAAGGTCATAACTTTTAAAATCTCCACATTGTGGGTTATATTGGGTAGAGGACATCCCTCAAGACCAGTTGGCATGTTTTCCTGTTACTAATCCAAAAGAAACAAAAACAGACACCTGGGACGACTTACTTTAGCCCATTATCACCACATGGAGCGAATTTCCAACCAACCTACTGAACACTCTCACGTTCAGCATGTCGTCACAAATTATTAAGTAATCAACAGGAGCACATCAGATACCTAAAGGATTAAAGGATTGTGTTTCACTGTACGTATAATCTTACTATTATAACTTCATTAAAGCCTAATTCCTTAAACAGTGTTTTCCACAAATCAAGTGAACTGATTCAAACAGAGATACAAAAAAAAAAAAATCTATATTGTTACATTTTTTTAACTTATGGGCTGAAGTTTCTTAGGACAACTTGGATTTCTGTAACTCTGCTGGGAAAGAGTTAACCATGACCATGCTGCTTACATAGCTGGGCAGTGGTATTTCAAGGTAGGGCTCAACAATTAATCGTATTTTAATCGTGATCACGGTTTTGGTGGCCACAATTAAATCAACTTGATCGTCAATAATATTTACATAAAAACTGCGAGCTCTGCTGCAGCGCCTGCATCTCTAATCACATGTTCTCGACCTGAAGTCTGCCAACCACCGGGGGGCGAAGGCACAGTCAGGGTCATTTAACTGCCGAATTAACAAGTGCGCAGTCGCGCTCACCTTTCAGTAACCAAAGAGTATATATATATCGCGGCATAATCGTACCAAAACTCCATAAACGCAAATGACACATTGCGCCAACAACAAGACGTCCGACGGCGTGCGCAAGCTTTATGCAACCGTCATAAGTATAGATTACCACGGTGCCAGGTGGAGCGTGTTTAGTGAGAGCACATCATGTTGACTGACGAAGAAACAGCCACATGTGAGGAGCTTGTACCACAGGTACACATCCATTGTCTGGACTTGTTTCGGATTAAGGGCAATCGACATTAAACATAAAGAAGTTTTATGCAAAGAGTTCAACGGAGTTGTGTCTGCCCTGCAGAATAATACGACTTGTTCAACCACCTGAAGAAACATCACAGACATAAATCCGAGGAATGCATGAAGGCTAAAGCGAACGCTAATTCACAAAATCCCCATCCGTGTCCAGCAGCAATCCAGACAACCATTACAGCAACACTACTGTCCTAGATACGTCTTTTCTGTATTAGCTCTTATATTTTCCATTTTCGTTCAAGTTGCACTTTGAGATTGCACTCTGCACTAACATGTTCAGTCAGTAATTTTAAATTTGGAAATATTGGATAGTACCCACTATTTATCAACTACATTTTAATTGCTGGTGTGTAAAAATATGTTTTTCCAGTCACAATGAATAATCATGATTAACAATCGGGATTACAATATTGATCAAAAATAATCGTGATTATTATTTTAAGTTATTATTTTATTTAACTTCGCGGCCATATTTCAGTGTAAAGGCAGCACATTTGAATTTTCAGACAGGTTCAACACTTAAGCACAGTTTGATTTCTGAATTTCATGTTCTCCTTACATATTGCTACAGCTCTCCATAGGCAAGCTTTAGGGTTATTTTTTCCTCTCAGTTACTGTCTGTGCTCACTAAGGGAGGCAGCAAGATAAATATAGGTCAATATACAGCCTTGTGACCAGTAGCAAAAATAAAATCGGTCTCTATATCACATCATATTTGTTCCCCGGCAAGATGTAATATGCATTACTAATTAGACGTTCTTTAAAAAATGTGTATATAAAGAAAACTATTTATTAAATACTTTGAAGATTTAGATGGACTTAAGTTGATTGGTTAAAGACATTAATATTGTGTTAAAGTAATTTACATTTTGGTCTGTATTCCAACAGAATACATTTGATGACAGACTGATTACACTACTGTAATAACAGATGGCTATTTAAGGATGTGTGTTCATGCCCATGTGTTTGTGTGCAAACAGAGCCGTCATTCACCTGTGGGTTTGTGCAAAGCGTAATGGATTCCTTGAGATTGATGCGGTAAGAGCGTAGAGGATAGGTCAGACCTTTCGAAGTACACCAAGGACAATCAACCAGTGAAGCGGCTCTTTCCTGAACCTACAAAAAAATAAAACCTTCACAATCACTCACTTAAACAAAACTGTCAGGTTAAAGTGGAAGGATTGAAAGGTGGTTTTTGGTTTACACTCTTGGAGTTTGAAGTGGATATAGGAATAGGTCATGTTTGTGAAATGATGGGAAGAACATCAAAAGAACATAAGTCACATATTGTAAACAAACAATCTTTCGCCTTTTACAACCAGAGATTTCCAGTTATGCTTCTTTCCAGTTTTCTTTCTTATTTTTGTTTTAAATTTGGATTGGTACTGCCCAGTCAGTCTTTTTCTCAATTACAATTCAGCTTTGCGCAAGTGACAACAATGAGAGGAAACCGTGAGTTTCACTGACTTTTCCCAAATACCCCGCCTGGGGTAAGGCCAAAGCCTCCAAACCACTGCCTTCACCAGTCATTGGCAAAAAGCTGTCGCTCCTCGGTTCCACGGTTGCCTGCAGCCAGTCAACATATATCACCATCTCACTGAGGCCCGGTTCGCATTCAGAGGTGCTGAGAGGGGAGGATACAATGGAGCACAGGTTAAACAACTATGCGGTGCATGGAAAATAAGTTTAGGTTTGAAAGATGAAATGTAACCAGTTGGCCACTCTTGCTACATGCTTGTTCAGGTGGAGTAACAGTTGCAAATTCAATGACTCGATGCAGGATGAACTAAAAACATCTTCCCTACTGGAATATTAAATTGAACTTGACAGTGTGCATTTTGTATAGCTAAGACAAACTTTTAACACATGTAACTCAATTTCAATCAGTCTATATCGGGGCTTTGCAAACTTTTAAAGCTGCGATTTAAAAAATAACTTTGCCAGAGACTTGCAACCCCCTAAAAATACATGTAATTATTTCACAATATTCATTTAAAGGATATAGTGGACTGATTATACATTTCTTTTAAAATGTGTGTTTAATTACAACATTTTCTCATTTAAAAAGATATATTACATCATTTTATGAGATACTTAATGGTATGTTTATTAATTTGCTGATGTATTCATTGTATTTTGGCCTCCATGATGCATTTAAATTAAGTTGAACGCACAATTATTTCCACTAAAATACCTATAAAAGCATTTCTACAATAAACTATCGCTATGGTTCATGAATCAGTTACCCATAATAATAATTATCCATTACGTTTGTTGAATGTGTATATTTGTAGAGTTTTAATAGAGTTGTTTATCATTAATCCATAAAGACATACATTACATCCTTTTTACATCATGCTATTTATACAAAATGTAGTATAGTGTGTGCATGTGTGTTTGTATTGTTTGGGGTTGCATGTACAGATGCGTGTAACGTGACTTACATTCTCAATATAAATAAAAGACTTAAATATTCTTATGTTGTTTTAGAGTTATATCCAGGTTTTACTAACTGTTAAGTTCTGACCAAATCCTTCACATCGTCTCAGCGTAAACTATATTGCCCTGAATTCCATTAATTTTACTGTATAAACGCATTAAGGGATATTTGTCCGTAACTGAATAAACCTGAAAATGTTACCTCAGCTGCAGACGCGGCAATGAAAAGTCACTTTTTACACGATTTTTACACTTACTGTTGTAGTTTAAATTATTTGAAATAAGTAAGAATTGATGAATATCATTATATCATATAGTTAAAGGGAACAGTTCATTCGTCTCAAACACCGATAAACACGCTGTTTTGATAGCTAGCACGATGCTAACCTGCTAGCCTAGGTTATCTTCATGCATTCTTCGATGTTTTCACGTTAAAATAATCGAAGCAATACATACCAGAAACCCGCGTTGAATTCATTTGAACTCGGTGGCGTTTAATAAATGAATCCATACATGCAAAGTCTGACTATCCGTGTCCACCGGTGGAGCGACTCCATGTGCATCTTAAGACGAGTCCGTCATAGAAACGTTCTGCTTCCTCCCGCCGCCGGTGGTGCGTCGCTTTTTGTCTTCCTCACTCGGTGCAGGACAGCGACACATTGACCCCTACTGGTGGACACGCGCAACTGCAGGAGCTCAATTTATTTTTCATAACAATTTAGCCCCGCACATCAAACCAGCGCCAACCGGTTTGCCTCATTTAAAAAGGCATAATTATTATAAATATGACCGTGTACTTTTTTATAAGAGCATGCTATATATTTCCTTTACATTTCTGATTGAACAAACGTGGAGGACATTTAAAAAATATATTTTACAATAATAGAGACAATTTATTTCATATTTGTTCACTTTGTTAATTTACGTGTAAAAAAACGTATATCTTATATAGAAAACAAAAGCCTTCATATCCCCTTAATATCTCTGTTTGTAAATGAGAAAGACTATTTCCTTTTTTTTTTATTGGCTTTAGAATCTGTTTTAGAAAGAGGGATATGTGGGGGTGAGATGGGGTCCACATATGTTATTCACTATGTGTGTCTGCTTCCATTGCTGCCCCCATCACACATTTACTGACAGACGTGCAAACTCACACAAAACACCTCCCATAACCCAATCCCGCCTCTTGCGCTCGCCCTACTCCATGGAGCCCCTCCTCTATCTGCATCCCTCCTGTCCTCTATTTTCTCTTGATGACAAAATGAATTTGCATATTTTTCCAAGGGGGTGCTTATTAGAATGCATAAACATGAGCCGGCTATAGCTTTCTGCCGTGGCATCTCCTGATGCAAAGTGAGACACAGACAGGCAGCATCACAAGAAGACATTTGGCCTGGGTCTGGGTTGTGATTGGCATTTGGATTCAGTTCATTCGTCTCATTTTTTATTCAAGGATATGGATAAAGTCTTTGTCAGCCATTTTTCTTTGTTTCTATATGAGCGGTTAGGAAGAACAACATCCATTTGGATTTATTTGTTACAGTGCATGAAGACATAAGGATCAGTTTTAAACATCTAGTACATGAATGAACATTTCAATATAATTAGAAAATCATGACTGACTATCCTGGAAGCCGCACAAAAACAATGCAGTGTTCCCTTATTGTTTGTTTCCGAACAGCTTAACTAATATCAGGGCTTCACATTGAAAAATCTTTTGTTCTAAATTTTAGATGTCAAGAGTCAGTACCAGCATATAGATATAAAATACATTAGAAATGGAATTAGAAATGCTTTATTAATCCCCAAAGGGAAATTAAAGATATTTGACTATAACCCAGTTATACAGTAAAATATTATGTCATAGACAGTGGACTCCTTTAGTAAAGTATATCCCAATTTAAAACTTCAGTAGTGTCTTTTCATTAGGTCCCATGTCTGTTTTCGACCTATAAAAATATAACTAATGTTTTGAAACAATACCCCTTTAATTTAGTTAGTAAAGTACTTCCTTTAAATAAGATAGCTATTAAAAAAAAATTAAAATTACTTAATAAAACTTTTGATGTCCATTTGAGGCCACTGAATGTTATATGAAAGGTTATAGAATACAACAGATTAGGACCAGATCAAACAGAAATAACTGTAGGTGACATCTGGCTAGTAAATATTATATACAAGAGTAATATAACAACAGTTCTTCATACTTGATTAATAGTATAGTAAAGAAACATACCCAACAGTTAAAGCTCCCAATCAGTGTTAACATCTGTGCTCAAGGTCAAATATTACAATTATAAATGTTGTGTCGCTGAGCTACACGTTAAACCCAGTTTGGAGTCGGAAACCAACCTTTACTATCAAGGAACAATGAAGAAGAGTTTTTTTTCCCTTATAAAATGATGTTTCAGAAAAGATGGTGGTGTTTATAAGTCCATTAGATAACCTGTTCCTCAAAAAGTTTTTCATACGTTATAAGACTGACTTTATCTTTGTGTCAGATTTCGGCAATGATAAGTAGACTATAGCTTAGATAACTGAAGCTGAATCTTGACCACTCCTCCTTTCAAAAAAATAATCGCCTCAGTTTGATTCAAATGTTTAAAACGTTATACCACACCCTTACATTTTCTGTTCTTTTTTGTCTTTTCAAAGACAATGTGCTCGAGGTCAACTGGTGTCATTTAAATGTAGAGCTGTCTGTAATCTACCCAACTATGGCACTTTACAGTGAAAGCAAAAAAGTAGTCAACCCCGTGAATGTTTGACCTTTTTAATTGCATCTACAAATCAAACGTGATCAACGAAATTAGGCTTTTTGACAAAAGAATAACATAAAAAAAAGGCTCAAGTCAAATCTGACTTCTAATAAACTATGACAATTTAAATATATATATATATATATATATATATTTTTTTTTTGCTTTGAAGACACTAAACTAATTAAAAAAATACATGCAAATGATGCTAGTAGTCCCAAACTGAGTGGAATGGAAATGAGCTGTCTCTCAAGTGATTGCAGTATAAAGGCTCTTGTCTCCAGAAGGTCCATTCTGATTAGTCAGTATTACTGGATAATATTACAACGGGAGGACAGGAGAACACTCCAAGTAAATCAGAGAAAATCTTATAGAAATACTATAAATCAGGAAATTGAGAGAGAAAACATTCAAACGTCTCCCTGAGTTCAGTTACATCAATCATCAAGAAATGGAAGAAATCTGGCGTAGGTAAGTCTGCCAGGATCAAGCTCTCCTTACAAATGTATTTATTTTGCAATAGGAAGCTAGTAAGTGAGGCAGGACACCAATGACCACATTAAAGAGCAGCTGAGACGCCAGGGACCAACTCTACAGCTGTTGCCCAGTGAAAACTTTATGGAGGAGAGAAAATCATATCAAGACTTGACCAGTGTTTGCCAAAAGACAAGTGGCAGTCTCCGAAATCAAGTGATGATTGTTCTTCGGTTTCATGAGATCAAAATGCAGCCCTTTTGGCATACCATTGCAGATCAATATCTACACACAATGACCAAAGGGTGATTAATTCAATGACCTAAAGCATGGCTCAAAAGCTTCTAGAGTGGCCGGGTGAATGCCAAGATGCAAATCTGATAATTTGTTGCAGGATTGTTCACACAAACCCTACACAGCCAAATAGGGTTTCGGAAGGATAAATGGAGTAAAATTACAAAGTCCATATGTGGAACCCTGACTGAGACTATCTACGCAGACTAAAATCAAACTAAATACTGACTTTAAGAGAATGAATATTTATGCCATCCCTTATTTTGTTTTGTGCTCATTGTTTTAGGAGATTACGTTTCCACTTTGGAATTTACTTTTGGAGTCTTTTGTCAAAAAAAGCCAAATTACATTAATATTTGATGTGTTTAAAGCTATAAAAAGGTAAACCATCCAAGAGTAGAAACACAACTACAAAGCATCAAAGCGACTTGTCAAGATATTGACTATAATTGTTAAAACAAAGCGCTTTCAGTTACCTTATTAATCAATGGAAGCTCTTTTTTTTCTTCATTACTCTACAAAAACATTAAGACAGTTGGTCTCTAAAAAATGTAACCTTTTGCATCTTTGATCACAAAAACCAAACACAGAAACATGACCTTTTTAGTGCCTCTTGATTAACTAATTAATTCAACTTGTGTAGCAGCAGTGTATCAATGTCTGATTCTGGGTTATTTAAAAAAAAATGTAACCATCACAATGTAAATAATAAAGAGCTGAACCCCTTTGAAAATATTCCATTATTAAGGTAACATTTGATACACCATTTAGTGAAGTTATACTGTTGTTAAATCTTCAATATTCAAATATATTTAAATCAAAAATCTGCTATATATTCCTCATATTCTATGTCTTCATGTATTGTGTAGTAATAGCTTGTTAAATATGATTTTACTTGAATTATGAGTAGTTTAGCTCGTATAAAGTATCCTGTGGTTCTGTCTCCTAATTCTCCATTTGTCGAGGTGAACTTGGCAAAAGTACTTCATAAATGCAAATACATTTAATAAAATCACTTAAGTCAACAAACTCTGTGTCATATGTTACATACAAAAGTTGATACACATGCATAGACTGCACCGTTTACCGTTTAGGAGAATGTTGAAACAAAGATGCGGGGAACTATGTCAGGGCTTCACACAAAGCAAATTTAAAGCAAACTTTTTTCAACATTCGAGTTGTTGTTTTACATAGGAAGTGACACAAACATATGTTTAAACGTAATACAATACAAAAAGGACACCAAGTGTTTAATCTGTTTTTATTAACATTTTAATAAATGAAACTATATCCAAATAATATATAAACACATCTCAATAAATCAGTGGACATTTTGTTTATTTCAGTAATCAAACCCTGAAATTCAATTAAACACTCTAAAATTCAAGTTAATTTTCTGCTTTCCACTCAAAAAAACAAATGTAGCTTCCAGTCAGAATAAATATGTTGATAAAATTAAATTATCAATAAATCTGTTAGGAGTATGAATACTTTTAGGCTTAGGTTTATATCAAGTTATGCAATTAAAATTCCTATAAACTATATGAATTCTACAGTATAATATGGTTAAGAACAACTAGGACTTCTAATTAACCCTATTTTATATTTGATTCAATTTAGGTATGGATATGAGCATAAACAGACATAGCATACAAATTAGAAATGTTCCTGGATGAAAGAAATTATTTTCTTCATGTAAAACCCAAACTGAGATTTACTTCTTCGATCCACATCCGGTTATTTCCTTCACTCTTCGGACCCGTCTTTATTAGGAATTAGTACTGAGTTACCTTTCAGTCAGCCACTGTAAAGGTACAAATTTTAACTTTTGTGCATTTATTGTGATCGTTATATTACACGCTAAACTCCATCAGGGATTTTTTTAAATGTTTCAAATACAAATTTATTTTTGTTGACATGACACAAAGCAATGTGTTATTAGGACTAGTCAATATCCAGATCCAAACCCAAAAGAGAAACTATGGGAAGACTTGAGCACTGATGACCACCAACATTTTACTAAATATGACTACAATTTGCTCAAAATAATTAGAAATCATATAAATGTACAAACGTACCCCAGAGGCATTTCATCTGTAACAGCAGATACAGGGAGTCCTACAAAATATTGACAAAGTGGGGTTGAGTACATATGTATGGCACAGATTTCTATATTTGTTTTCCAGAAAAGTATTTTCAAAAACCAAAAGTTCATTTTCCCTTGATTTTTTTTTTAATCACTGCCTAAACCTTGCTATAAAACAAAGCTGTTTTCTTTTTTTTGTATGTATGACATAACACATCTTTATAAAGGGGCATGAATACCTTTTCAAAACAAGCTAATCTTACTTGGGTGTTTGCTTTGGTCAAAGGGGAAGCAAATATTAAACATTTTGTGCTCATAAAAAATCTTATCTCATTTCCAACTAAATGTATTTATCAGTACTTGTTGGGTGCTTGTACATATTTGAATACATACATTTGAAATCAAAATGTAGCTTTCTGGCTCTCATTCAAGACAAATCACCAAACACTTCATCCAAACACAATTTCCACTGTAAAGCATGGTGTTGGCAGAATCATGCAGTGGGGATGCTCCTGGGCATCTGGCCCTGAAAGACTTGGAAAGGTAGGTGTAAAATGCTTGCTCCAAAATACAGTCCTGGAAGACAATTATTTTCCATTGACAAGAGAACTATGCCTTTGGATAAAATGTATTTTCTGGTGGGACAATGGCGTGAAGCATGATGCAAAAACTGCATAATAATGAAAATACAGTTTTTAGGTTATACCCATTACAAAAATATTGATTAAACCTTGCTGTGAAACACACTGAAGTTACTAGTCAGAACATGATAAGTCTGTATAAAGGGGTAGGAATACTTTTTCAAAACATGCTTCGAATAATAAACAAAATCCATTTCGTGCTCATTGAAAAAAAACTTGACCATGTTTGCCGTGGTTATTTATTACAGACTGGTATATATTTGAATCCGTTTGAATCCATGGTTCTAGGTCAAATCGTTCCAAATGCTAAATATGCATCTAGAGATCCTAAATATGTTCAATTTGACTCAAACCTGACGTTCAGTTCAGCTGCTGTGCTAAATTTCTTTATATGCTGGGTTATGCATGAGGATACAAGATATTCAGGAACATACTTTGATTTCACTTTAAAGCGAAAAAAGTCTCATTGTATTTTTTTTTTTTTAATCGGGTGAATTTTTATTACATACAGGGTGGACTAAACGAGTTAATTGCAACCTTTGGATAAGAACACGCGAAGCTAGTTAATCGCATTTTGAATAGCATAATTAACATATAAACATCAGGTGCGTTGAAAGGAATGCACGGTTGACTCGTTAGCTTGAGGGAAGCTAAACCCCCTTCAAACACGGCAGAGCAACATTCAGCCGTTTCCCCGTCCACCGACGACGAGCGCGCCTCGTTCTCTCGTTCATTTAGCTCGCCTACTGTACACTCTGCTCGACGTAGTGAATTCAATACTATGGCGAACACACTACACTACTACCAGCTTCGGCAGCATGCTCGGAACTCCAATGTTTTTGTATCCACCCGCGTTGCAAAAATCCGATGACGTTTCACAAAAGACGACCAATGGGAGCTCGTCTTCTATTAGGACAATGAAAATCCTCCGACCAATCAGGACGGCGGCACACCGGGCTCTGGCCAATGGCGTCAAAGCCCCGTCGAGAGTAATGTTGAGCGAGCCGAGGACTGAAGACACTGCGTATCGCCTGTGTTCCCTCATAGACAGCCATTGCAGAGCATTGAGATCCAGTGATAGTCAGTTGGTAAGTATCGTACACACGAATATTTTGAGTGTTTCAAATGATGAAGATGGAGATAACAATCCCGAACATCTTACTTGGGTGTTTGCTTTTGTCAAACCCGAAACGATGTTGTGATTTAGAAAAATGTATATTTCGCAGGAAAGCTTTTAAAAATAATTGTAAAATGAGCCGGCTTTATTTTGGTAACATCACGCTACTCTGCTTTAAAGTGTATGGCAGGCGCTCTGTTTTGAAAAAAAGGAGGAGATAAAAATGAACCCTGGTTGAATTCGATGAAAAATGCGTATTTTGGTAAATACGAATAATTTTGTATATTCCAATAGTTCCGTTTATATAGAAATCAAGCTGAAACCAATTGTAGTTGTCGTGTAAAAACTCGTGAATGTCTAGCGGACATACACGATAGGCGACAATGGTAGGAGACTCACCGTTAGCTAGCCGTCGGCTAACCGTTAGCCGTTGCAGTGCATTGCGAAGCTCAACGGCTGTCACGCGAAGACTTAAGAGGAGAAAATATCGGGTATAAAGGCACGAAAAAATAACAAAAGCACGGGAAAATTGGAGAACACCTCGAAATACATGCGGGGGATAATTTGTTTGTAAATTTTTACCCGAGAAGATGGTGAAAAAATTACCTCACCCGATCTGCGCTTTACTGTAATGGCTGACTGTATTCGCATAGGAAACAAGGCAGCGAGGCGAGCGACAGAGAGGCGCAGTTCGCTGCAACTTTTTCTAGCCGGCTTTTCTCGAGAAACAAACGGGCAACTATTAGATTTAACGGCGGAAAAATAAAGTTCGATCTTTCGCGAGTCCAACCACGCCACCGGGGTATTTTTCCGACGTTTATAAGGGGTTCAAATCGGGGCTTGAAGCGAGGCGGTCGCTCTGCCCTCTATTGCATGCAGCGCAATGGCTGAGCGCTGACACAAAGAGAAGGAGCCATATTCTCCATGTTAGTGGATGAAGACGAGCGGCCATTAGGAGCTCATAGAAACCCAGTCAGTAGCACAGCCCGCTCATAGACACAGCACAGACCCAATGTATTACTATACCAGGCGGCTATTGCAATAGGAATCAATCGGGGGAAAGATTTTTGTCAGTTTCGCCGGCTTTTCGGACGAGTTTGTCGCGTTTTAAAGCGAACTGGGAGGAGGGAGGAGACATTTGAGGGGGACTTTCTTTCACGAAGAAGCCATTCTCACAAAATGGAAGAAGAAATATTGCCGTCGTTGTTGACCTCCTTTTCCTCAACGAGAGCCTGACGTGCGCCATTATTAACTCCTCTCAACGCAGCTTAGTTGGGACTTACAGTAGCGATTAATGGGCGCAAATTAGACGCTCTTTAACACAATTTAGAGCTAATTAAACAAAGGGAAAAAATACAGGGCTTTGTTTTATCACACATTAACGCAATTTTAAGAAGAATATACTTAAAAAGCACGCTTTTTTTTTCTTTTAAAAATCACTTTTGTCCAACTTATTTCTTTCAAATATAAAACATTAAATGATGTAACATAGGTTTTAAATTTCGTATAAAAAAATACAAAATTCCAGGTTTTAATCCTTAGTTGAACTTGAGAGAAACTTTTGCTTTGCGGGATAAGAAAGGACATTATTATTGCTCCAATATCGACATTATTAGTGTTATAGGTGATTTGTAGGGCACGTTTTAGCCTCCATAGGGAGCGCGAGAACGACACTGAGGTTATGTTTGGGGCCACCTGTGCAGATGTTTGGGGCCACCTGTGCAGATGTTTGGGGCCACCTGTGCAGATTGCGTCAATAAATAAGTCATTTTGTTCACATCAGCTCAGTCATTGCTGAGCGGTTTATTTCAGTGGGCTGCTGTTAAATGGTCCTAACTCGGTTTGACAGCTGGGGGGGGGGGGTCTTGTTTTCAAAGGCTGATGGGAGTGTAAACAATAACACAATATTTTTATCTTTTACCAAAATGTACACAATTTAATCACCCATTTAATTTATAATTTATCTTTGCTTTCAAATATATCTGTTTTCCAAATGTATACCTTGATCATCAGGTCACATAGTTTTAATTAATTTTTAATAATTTAATAATTTTTTTCTTCATTAACTAAATAATAAAATGTATAATCAAGCAAAAAGAAGCAAATTTGGAATTTCAAGCTACAAGTATAATTGGAATATCGGATCATTTATTTATAGATAACGTTGCCAAGATGGGGAAGGATCCAACTAAGCCGAGGGGGAAGATGTCCTCCTATGCCTACTTCGTCCAGACCTGCAGAGAGGAGCATAAGAAGAAACACCCTGATGCGTCTGTTAACTTCGCGGAGTTCTCCAAGAAGTGCTCCGAGCGGTGGAAGGTAATAAACATTTATAATGACCCATGTTATTTGTTACTACTTGCATTTTAAGTAAATTAACTTTGACGCGAGCATTAGGGAGCTTGTTGTTCAAAGGTGGGGCGATCGTAAAGTTACTTTCCTGCTTTCAGACTATGTCTGCCAAGGAGAAGGGCAAATTCGAAGACATGGCGAAGCAAGATAAGGCTCGCTATGAGAGGGAGATGATGAGCTACGTGCCGGCTAGGGGCGGCAAGAAGAAGAAGTTCAAGGACCCCAATGCTCCAAAGAGACCCCCGTATGTAGTGCACATGTAACTTTACCTCAGCCAACTTGGTTAAGCACCTTTAAAAAAGGGTTTAATTAACCAGCTCAATATTATTATTTTTTTTGTCTTCCACAGATCTGCTTTCTTCATCTTTTGCGCAGAGTTCCGTCCTAAGGTAAAAGTTGAGACCCCCGGCCTCTCCATCGGAGATGTTGCCAAGAGGTTGGGTGAGATGTGGAACGGCACCGCCGCGGAGGACAAGCAGCCTTATGAGAAGAAGGCGGCTAAACTGAAGGAGAAGTATGAGAAGGTGAATAAACAGAAACTCACGTGTTTGGATGCGTTCTACTGACTAAAGTCCAACCATGAGTTTAATGTATTGACGTGGTTTATACCTACGTAGGACATCGCAGCTTACCGCGCTAAGGGCAAAACAGGCAGCAGCGCACCAGCGAAGGCCCCCGCCAAGGCCGAGAAGGACGACGACGATGACGATGAAGACGACGAGGAAGAGGACGACGACGATGAGGACGACGACTAGAATGGCTGGCAATATATAGTGGTCATTTTTCTTGTTTATAAAGCATTTAACCCCCTTGTCCACACTTCACTTGCTAAAAGAAAATACAATAGTAACAGAGGGGTAAAAAAAAACAACAACAAAAAGAAACAAAACAAAAAAAAATAATGCCAACATAAAGGCTGTGTATATCAGTTGTTTTTATGCTGTACAGTTTTTTTTTTCTTCCCTTTTTTGTATAGTTAACACTACACAAGTATGGTGTCTGTATCCTTCTGCCAGTCTTACTTTCCTCCCAGTGGTAGCTTTATTTTTTTCTAGACCACTATCCTGCCTGGTACAGTGTAAAGGGGTGGGCTTACAGTATTTCCCTTAGCTAGCAGTGCACAGCACATAAAAACGTTGGAGTTAGATTCAAGTGTTTCCTTCGATTTTATTTTTCTCTGTGTGTTTTTCTTTCGAACATGTTATCAGAATTGACGTATCACAGTTTTACTGATCTTTATGTACCACTGTAATCCTGGAAAAATACAAACACAAAATAATAAAAAAAGCATTGTTTATTGTTGAACTTTAAATTGCTTCTGATGTCAATAAACTTTTTTTTAAATAAAACGGGTTTTTGTTGTGTTGAAAACCTCATTAACGCATCTCTGAATGGCTCAAAAATAAAACAGTCCGTTTCTTCCAGATATCCTGAGATCCCAAGTACAATTTAAAGATGACAGAGCAGTGGCCCTCCATTGATCAACTACATAAACCTTAGACTTAAGATCCATTTAAATGTTAAGTATATTGTATTCTGTCATTTTATAGTTTAATTATGAATTAATTTGACCCCATAGTTTTGTTTGTAGGTCATTTTATGAACTATTGAGATAATTGTCTAAAATACACAGTTCTCGTATATTTCTAAATTCCCTCTTAAATTTCATTTTAATTTATTTTGTTTTATATAGCCTAGATATAAATGATAGATTACACCAAACAAAAACAACCGGTAAGTGACCACTCCCTGGTAGATGGTGTTTACTGTAGTTGATCAGTATGCTGGTTACAATATAGGTCAGTTACTTTAAGACACTGGCCAAAAATGAATACAAAACACCCGCATTGTGATATAAATTGAAGAAATATTTCTAAATCTTATGAGTCCTAAAGATCCTAGAGCAACCACATGCATGTAGATAGTTATATCATTTATAGGAGTCACAATTCCACAGTTGCATTCTGTAAGCTATAGACATAGCAGTTGGATGAAACATCTCTGGGGTTTCTGTGCACTGGAACATTTGATAATAAACCAGAAATATACCGAACTGGCGAAAAAACATTAGCAAGCACAACTTGAATGTTGGTACTTGAAACTTCATTACCTACGAGAATTTGCATTTGTTCCTTCATTTTTTGTTTCTGATATGACACTGTGAAACTTGGTGGATGCAATCCAATTGTCTTTGTAAAACAAAGACAACAAGGCCGGGCACCAAGCCTTGATGTACTCCTTCACAAATCCTGCTGATTAAATGGGATTTATAACACTGTTTACTCCAATATATGTTCGACTGACTAATTTACATGATAATTATCAAGAACCAAAAATCCTTAATATTTCTATTACCTTGTTGATTCTATGCTATTAAGAATGAAGTGCAGCGCTGGGTTTCAGGAACAATTAGAACACGTAAACTAAACTTTCGCTCTTAATTTCAAGGTTTTAATCTATAGGCCTATATTCTACTACTTCTTCTTACTGCTGTCTAATGAAGAAAAGATTTGTATGATATTCTAACACCTGGGAAAGACTAAAGGAAGCAGGAAAGCATCTAACGACCCTGGCCTTGATAAACTCCTCCTATGAAGCATGACTCATCACCACAGCTGTCAGTATCCTGTGTTTTAGCTCGCTGTGGTTGCATGCAAACGTGAAGCTTTGCCATTCTTCCCTGCCGTGGTGGGTGGCTGGTGGAAAGGGAAACGAAAGTTGCAGCATACTTGCATGCCAGCATGCATTGCCGGCTTGCTGTTTTTTTTCTTTTTATGTGGCTGCGGCAGCTTCATCTCTCATCTGCTCTCCAGGTCCCGTCCAGGATGAAAACAATAAAATAAAATAAATAAATAAATAAAGCCATTTATATAAGAAGGATTACGTGCCTTGCAGTGACATAAGTGTACAAGACGTATGTGCAAGCCACTGGAATGCAAACCATGAAAAGCATATAAACAAAAGGAAACGTGCTGTTTTGCAAAAGATGCAATTGTTTCTTTAGTTTTTGGTCTAAGATGATTGCAGGCCCTCTGACAGGGCCTTGGTAGCATTGTAGGCGAAGGGACGTGCGCACACACAGTTACTGACCTCTGCACTGCTTTGATAAAGTTCCGTGTGACCCTGAAGGTGACGCCTCCTCTGATTATTTCTCATAAAAGAAATAAAAATAAAATAGAACCAATGGAAGGAGTCATAAGAGAAATCCCACGTGGATTAGATTGGCTGTCTCTACAGTGTCTGTTATTGTTTTACAAAGTTAACTGGAGGCAAACATAAAAAAAAGGCCCTGCTGGTTATTTGTGTTCCTTAGGGACTAAGAAGTTAGAGACCAAGAGAAGTCAGTGTTGTTTACATTTACACCCCTAAGAATCCATTTCTACATTGTAGTAGTTTAGGACAATGTTTTTTTTCTTCTTTATTTTAGGAAGGGAGGGATAAAATAAAACCAGAGCAGAACATTGTGCTTTCACTCAGCTGTTGATCAGTTCCTGTTCAAAAACAGGCATTCTGTGAACCAGGCAGGCTTTAGCTATTGCTACATCCCAATCCCAGCTAGAACAATATCTGGTCTCATTGTGACACCTAGTGGTCGCATTCTGAAACTACAACACCCTCCACACAAACCATTACACATAAATCCATCTTTATAGTGCCAGTTTTTTTATCTTTATTTTTTTGTGCAAAATTACAGCTGACATTACTTCTAACTCCTTTGCCAGTTTGACAGTAGTTAGTGGTGTCTTGTTGAATCATGTCTGCCTTCATATCATTCTTCTACTGAAATAACAAATAATGACCCAATTTCACTTTTCTCCCTGAAAAAAAATACTATAGTTTTTTGAAAAGTTCATGATGTGATACACTCTCACACAGTTCCTGAAAAGGTCCCCAGCATCACTATACGTTATAAAGGCCACCCACTGGATCCTTCTTACATATTCAGACTGTAATGTCTGGACAAACTCAGCTGACACGTGTCTGATGGAAAAGAAAAAATCTTGGCCTCATTAGATCAAAGCAAAACAGTTCAAGTTAAAGTTACGGCACAGTTTTATAAACTTCAGATGCCAGTATTAGGTGAAATTTTGTATTCCATGGAGATTATTTTAGCTTTCTTACATAAATAGTTCACCAAATGTGTTGCAAAAATAGAATTGGATCCTCCTATACTGACCAAGACACTTAATTTAAAAAAATGAATCTCTAGTAATATTACTTTTATAGAGGTTGTTTGACGTAATAATACTAATAATTTATTGACACAATGTACAGAGGTTTAGTTCCCCTGAACTCAAGTATGTGTAGGACCACCACACACGTTTTAATAGATAATATGTTTAAAAATATATTGGATCATAATAAATAAAAAAATAAAACAATCTCTTGATTTGTGTTATAAGTGATCAATTGCTAGCCTTTGCTGTTTGTAATTATACATATAAAGATGGCATAGGTGAGGAGTATAGAGGAACTAAAACAGAGTAGAGGTTGAACATTTTGAAAAAACAATTAAAAACATAATATATATATGCAGATTATATCTACACAGTGTATGAATACTTTTTATTTTTTACGATTTTAGTGGTGCAGGGGGTAGCACTGTTGCCTTTCAGCAAGCAGGCTCATGGTTCAATTCCACCTTGGGTATTTCTGCATGGAGTTTGCATTTTCTGCCTGTGCATGCGGGGGTTCTCTCCGGGTACTCCGGCTTCCTCCCACAGTCCAAAAACATGACTTTTAGCCTGACTGGGAACTGTAAATTGTACTTAAGTGTGAGTGCGTGTATGAGTGGTTGTTTGTCCTGTATGTCTGTGTTGCCCTGTGATGGACTGGTGACCTTTTCAGGGTGTACCCCTGCCTCTTGCCTGTTGTAAACTGGAGATAGACGCCAGCAGACCCACCTGACCCCAATAGAGGCAAGGGTGTACAGACAATGGGTACATCTAAAAAAAAACCTCAGAAAAACATGAGTTGTTGACAGATAGCCAGTATAGGTTCAGAAATAATTGACTGAACTGATAATAAAAAATACAGAATTGATCAATAAAAAAGATTTGCTGCAGGATAATTTTCAAGTTTAAAGAAAGCTTTTGATGTTTTCAGACAAGATGACAGAAATGGAGTAGTAAAGTTAAAAAGCTGTGTGCTAAGGTTAAGGTCAATTATTCAGCTGTGCTTGGGTTGTCCCTCAACAGCTATTCTGGTAAGTTTATATTTGCTGATACGTATTGTATTTGTGTGCAGTGTTTTTTGTGGGTGGACGTATGATATCGCAGGAAAATAGTACTCAGCTTTTAACTGTCGGTCTAAAATCTTTTGGTTATCCTTTTTTTATCAAATAAAAACAAAACAGTGTTGATATAAGTTTGACATTTTTGTCCTAATTGATCAAAGTTGAGCCATCTGAAAGCTCCTAGTTACTAAAATCACCTAATTATGTGACGACAGGACGAAATACATTCACTTTCACCTAAGGATTGATTTAATGATCAGTTACTGCAATTGCATTATGTTAAGATGGTCTAGCAATATGTAATTCCCACTAGATGGTGCAGTTGCTAAAGAAAACCAACTGCACATGCATGTGTGTCTTCTTTAAAGAAGATGCAGATTTATTTCCTTCAGGAAAAAGCCGAAGAAAGTAAGCAGGTTCATCAGCTTTAGGACTTTTCATAAAACAAGCAGTGAAATCATGCTTGTTTAATATTTAGGTTGCCTCTCCAAAAAATAAATACGTATTTAAAAACAAAACATGTACAAAAAAAGGAAGGTTAAGGACAAAATAAATAAAAAACATTTTGGGGAAAATAAATAAAGGCCATACAGAATAGAAACAACCTATAAATCAATTTCTTTTAACTCTCGCTCTAGATTGCTAATAGATTTGAGTCTGGAGTTTGGATGGGCCATTCTAAGTGGTTTTACTATCAACTTTACATATATTTAGCAAAAGTATTACAAACTAGTGCTTTAAAGATTCTCTTTTTACGTATTCTAAACGTTTCGTTTGTTAGTACTACATTACAGTTCTAACCTCGATCAAGTCAGACACCCTATGAATTGATTCAAACATTCATATTTTTATGCATATATTTCTACATAGTACCAGAGTGAGTTGGAGTTCTCTTCCTCTTTAATGAAAACGGTTGAGCATGTGGTGAAAGAAAAGATCTGTTCTTGTGAAATCTGATTTGTCATTAGATGCCGTTTGCTGTGTTTCATGGGTCACCTTTGTTTGTGTCTCCGTGTGCGCACAAGTACTTGTTTCCGCTATCATCCTGTCTGTCAGCATTAACTCAGAATTGACGAGGCTCAAGCATTTTGTAACCAGTTCAAAATAATTTGAACGTCACCTCATGCTGGTTTAAAAAAAAGTGTTATTTAAATGACCTTAGTTATCTCTTGAAGTTGATTCGTCACAGAAAAAGCGCATGCTGCTGCAGTAAATCCTGACACTACGACTTTGGTCCTGCTTAAAGAAGCCCACAGGTTCGTGAAAGATTTCAATCCGAGTTAAACAACGTGTTTAAGGTTAAGAGTTTTCCCAAAGGTTCTTCTTGGGACTTAAATGTGGGAGGATTTGCTTAACGACATCTCCCTCCAGAGCACAGACATATTTGTGTTGGATTTCTTTTGAATCTGTATTCACCAAAGGCCTAACTAGATTACTGGAAAGTGGTGCCCCGCGTCCATTAACCTGTGTTTGTGGTCACACCTGTGACATAAGATTTTCTTGTTTCGTAGACAAATCTTCAATACAACACTTACTAAGGCATTCCACTATTTTAATGTGTACTGAAGTCTTTCATGAGGCTTTTTAAATTTCCTATCAATTATGCAGAGCATAGGATTTTGGTTACTTTCTGATGGACTCTATCCCATCAAATTTACAAAATAATATTATAACAAAAGCAAATAATAATATCTTATTTATTTATTAAGGAGACACAAAACTTGATTGTGTGGCTTTTGAGCACATAAGTGCTGTAATGTGATCGTTCAGGTTAAACAGCACTTGATGGAGGAGCTGCGTCTGTTGAAGCTTAAGCTCCAGGGAGCTTGCTTGAGAAACCAGCATGACGTCGTCTCTTAAGTGCATAAATATGATTAAGCAATTGTTATAGCAGCCTCCATGTTTGTTGGTCAACGCAGCAAAGATATGTAACAAACATCAAAATGAAAAAAAACCTCACAATTATCAGTAAAGAGTTGTAAAAAATTGTGCAATTCTTCTTACATCCATCCGCAATTCTCCTCATAATGTGTGATAAGGAGATAAACTTGGGTCCTTCTTTGTATTTCTTCAATGGCATTTTTCCCCCTGTCTTTCTCATTTTTAAGTCTCTCAGACTTCTCACAGTAATTCTCCCTCATGGCATAATTTTACACGTCTTTTTGTCTGAAAACCTTGTTTAAACTTCTGTCTATGCTGACGTGTCTACATGTTTCCCACAACCACCACCGTCTTCTCTTTGCTCCTGTAGTTAGGATGAGAACAGCTGTGTTTCTCAGAAGTAGAAGCAGAAAGCATTAAGGGAAGCTTGAAAGTATACTTGCACCAAGGTTCTCCACAAACAGCCTAAGTTGGTCTGCGTCCGGTGGCTCTAGATTTTTTACAGGTCCCGAAAGGAGTGCTTGTAAAATAATCAGTCAATGTAACGGAAAGGACACCTTGGCTTCACTCCTACTTCAGGCTCCTCTCTGTCTTGAACAAAGTCTCTGCTTTCTCCTGTTTTCTCTGCATCTGCATGTTCTTACCAGCCGTTTTCTACACAATACAGCTCAATAAAGTCCTCCCACACCCTGCTTGTTTATTTGCTTATATTTTTGGATTTATCGGGTGTTCTGATTAACAGTGCACTAACACAGATAGATACTGTACAAGAAAAGAGGGAAATGGGTTGGCTCACTTGTCAGACTTCGTTTAAAAGGATTTTGCACTCAATAAACAAGATTTGCACTCTATACTTAGATTTTGTCTGTTTTGTCCGTTCAAGACAATTGCTGCATGTGAAAAAGAAATGTCACAATGTATCTTCTAATCTTTTCTTCCGCTTTAGAAACAAACGCATTTTAAGATATCGCTTTATCGTTAGCCACTGATTGCTGTGTCATATTAGTGTTCAGTATTTTACCTACTTCACTTCTTGTCTGATTTCCTATAGGAGCTGCTAGAGCTGTAACATTTGCATGCACAAAAATTTAATGGTTTTAGTTCCGTTGTTTTTATTTCAGTACTCCATCATAACAGTTATGATCCCCACTTTTAAAATAAATTGTTGATTGTGGCATTTTTGTGCCTTTGCATGCAGGACTAATGCCCTTGTGTCAAACAGTCCACGGGTTCTGCAGGTGTTGCTAGTATCTTGACTGCAAACTAACCTTTATTGGTCAATTTAACTGTCTTTTTTCACCTTAATGTTTTTGTTTCCTCGCTTCACCTTGTGGGCCTTCTGCCTCAGTAAAACACAGACAAATCCAATTTCTATCAGTTTGTCGGAATTCAGTTTGGTTTTTACTTTAGACACCTTCTTGGAATATGTGCAGAAAACAAAGCTGAAGTTTGACCATAATAACCTTGACAAACAGTGCAGGGACTGTACCATATACGGTCATAAAATAAATTCAGGGAGGCTGATAAAACAAGGAAAATTTGCCTTGAAATACACTGTTAACCTTACAATGGAAAATGGCGTTTCTGCATTCTCATCTTGTCTATCAGTTTGTGTTTTATTGAGAGCCATCACTGTTCAGACAAACAAATCAAGCTTGAAATTGAAATGTCAAAGGAGCTGGCGAGCAGCATCTTGATTTAATTCCTGGAGAGTAACCACAGTAGATGGCATTACCAGGAGAAAGTGAGCTGATACGGAAACGACGTGTCCATTTGCTCTCCCTGCACTGATGTGTAAAAGATTGTAGCATCACGTCCGCTTTGTTCTGTGCAACGTGTTCCGACAGAACACCATCCAACAACAGGTTTGATTTACACTGATCCTGTTTTAAACATGGTGCTAATATTCCACATCTGGGAGTAGTAAATAAGCTGCTTCTGCGTTTAAGCAATTGATGCATTCTTAATAAGAAAAATTACCTGTCCCTATGGCATGCTGCATTTTTAAAAAGGCTGAATAAACAAGTCATTACAGAAAGCGACAGGAAGCTTATCACTCTTAGCAAAGACAGCAGGAGCTGTTTACATGAATATATGCAGAGAGCCTCTTTGCAATGTTTTAGAGAGCATTCCATACTGCAACTATCATTACCACTATATACTATATAATATAATAGATTTAACCTTGGTTAGGCACTTGCAGAGACCAGAACACTATGCTTTGCAAGAGCAGCCTTATACAACTCAAACCGACAATTTAAAAAGGATTTATTCCAGATTTGGGTTTTAATTTGTTTTTGCATATACATTTGACGAAATTTGATGTTATTCAGCAATCAACCTCCCTTCAGTCAATATTTTGTAGAATTGTTTTAAACTTCAAGTCTTTCGAGGTATGATTCTGTGAGCTTTGAATTTAAATTATATTCTGTGCAAAACACCCCAAGCTCAGTTAGGCTGTATGGATGGCATCAGATGGCATTTATGACAAAAAAAGCTATAGAATAGTAAACTACATAAAACTTGACTAAACACTTTTCCTTTACTCCTATTAAAAGAGTCTAATGGACCATAGATATGCCCCTGACCTGCACCGTTTAATAGACAGAAGAAATTAGAGACTGTATATCCTCTGCGATTCTGTTTGGTGCGCTTTATTAAAATACAATCTCTTTTTCTTCTGCTTCCACCTCAGTTATTGGTCAGCTATTGATTGCATTTAATCTTTTCCCATATATAATGTAGTGTGTGTACTGCGATCAGCATCTTTTCTGTGTTTGTTTTGCCCTGTTTGAAGTTAACAAATCCTAAATTCTGCCAGCTTTACCTTACCTTTAGGAACAATTTTTAGGAAAGATTTATCTTTAAGGAGTTTACTGAAGTGAATGTGGTGTAAAATTTTATTTTTGTTATCTTTTTAAGAGACTAACCACCATCAACCACATTTTTTCTTAGAAGTTGTCTAACAGCATATAGTTTAGGCCCTGAAAGGCTGCAGCCTCTCTTCCTGACTTCACAAACCCTAGGCCAGCTTCAACCACTCTGTCCACACTCTGATTTTTACTGGGAGTCATCATCTGGTCTCCCCTGCAGAGCGACATTTAGCTCCTACCAATGACCCTTGTGAGTCCCTCCCAGAGCTGCAGAGGTCTCTCTTCTCCGAGCTCAGCTGCTGTTACTCCTTCTGTTACTAAGTCTGTTCATGGGTGAGTTCATATGACATTTTGTCTCTGAAATTAGCTGGACACCAAGCACATTGAGAGCCTCTTTCAGTCTAAACCAACAATATAGTGTTAGAGTCAGATATAAATAATTGAATTAATCAAATAGCTTAGCAGCATGCAAAGATTCACTAAGAGCAGTAATTTCTCCATCAAAATGAAAAGGATACAGGTCCTTTATTGAACTATTTAAAGAACAATATGACCAGCCAAAAACTTTAAGAAAAAATTGGAAATCCTTGCAAGTTTACCATAAGTTCTACTAATTGAATAGTTATAGCAAAATAACAATATTTCTATTTAAAGTTTTACAAACGTCTGTAAAATTTTAATGTTGAGGACAGAACTGAGAAAAAAAGGTTCCCTCTTCTACAAAACCTTTTTGCTACTGTTTGTGGAAACAGTAGCAAAAAAGTTTAGAAAATTTGGCTTTCAAACACCTGCATGATTACCCATGTCAGGTTTGGCAAGAACTAGACTAAACACATTAGCACCCAGTACCAACTGTCATGTAGGAGTGGTGATGCTTTGTTTTAAAGCAGCATGAAGTGGGAATCCTGTTGCCCACAAACTCCCCAGTACACAAAGTTTTCTGTAGATCTAAAAGTGAAGACATCTGTCTGAGGGATTAAGCTTGGCTGAAACTGGGTCATTAACAGATCCATTATCTAAACCTTTGAAACAACTTTATTTGCCAGGTACATACAGGACATACTAGGAATTTGATTTGGTGTAATTACACTGAGGCAGCCATTTGCAGCGCCAGGTAGGCAGTAGCGCAAAGGGTCTTGCCTAAGGACCCACACTGGAAGTTGTGGTGTATTTTTGCCATGGGCTGGATTTGAACCCATGATCTTCCTTTGGAAGTCAGGCAACATACCACTTGAGCTATCCAGCCGCAAAATCAACGTGTATCAGCGAACACACAGAAGAAACAACCATACACAATCCTGAAGGAAATTTAAAGAGGGAATTTGGAAATAACCACAAATTTTTGGTCTGTGGCACAAAGGCTGGAGTTCTGTGCGAAGCACGAGTGGTTGCCAGTTGCGCCACTGTGCGGAAAGATTGCCATCACTTGATTGGCTCTCTGTTGTTTGGATCTCTTGTTTGATTGGCTGTCTCCACTGTCACTCCGTAGAAGCTAACGTTTCAATCATCTGACGCGCTGCTGAATTTGGTCTGTGATTGGAAGGTCATGGTGCTGGAGTCCTGAGCGCTATCGTAATTATGACTATATGGTGGCAAGGTCTATCTATTCAGCTTCTTGATAGTTGTTGGATTTTAGAGAAATCGTAAATGGTCCAGGAGTTACAGCTTTAAGGAGCACGCAGTTTGGTCACTGGATGGACTCTGCTATTGTAAGTTTGACATATGTTTCATGTCATGGGTCGGGTAAGCCAGAAGGGTTGTAATATCAGATGTATTAATTTACGCTAATCTTTGCATTTGTGTTCATGTGCCTAGCAGCATGCATTAAGCAACATTTCTGATAGGATCAAGCAGTTTATGAGATATATTAATTAGTTCTAAGCCTTCCTGAAACATGAGCAGTATTGACAGCTGTCTGGTTTCCAGTACTACTTTAAAAGTTGTGGTTGATGACGACAGACACATAGTAGGTGGAGAGGATTTTACGACAGCTTTTACATCATACCCGGCCTTAATGTCAGTGAATTCGAGTAAAATGCAGACTTTGCTCATCCTGTGCGAATGCGCCACAAATAACACAGAGCTGGGGGGTAATTGGTGCGAATAGGCACTACAGGATTAAGAAAAACATGATAATGTTTTGCTACATGCTTAATAACCAGTCAAACCAAAAACATGGTGAACTGATATACAAGAGTTTAAAAAACACACGTCCCCCCCACCTTTGAAATCAAAAATTCGTTCATGCTGGTAAAAATGCGTTGTGTACACGTCTTGCACACCTACTCTATGACAGCAAGGCAGTTTAAAATGCTGTATGTTCATTCATATATAGCCAACCTCTGACTATAATAAAAGCAGTTTTTAAAATAGAAATGATCATTCATGTTGTTGTAAAAGAGGAGAACTGCATGTTTGTTATAATCATGTTGTAATGATAAAAATGGAAACACAAGGACTGCTTTGTGACTAAGGAATAAGATATATTTTAATGGAAAACATTAGGACATTTTAAAACGTATGCCTGCAAGATGGCATGTGGCCATTTTTCCTTCACAACCACAGCTGAGCCACTGCCGGCAATCAGTGTCTAACCTTAAGCATTACCAAAGTTGCAATGGTACTTAATAAAAGCGTATTAAGAACTTTCAAATGTTTTCAAATACTTTTCTGAGGATAACAGCAAAGATGCAGCTACTTTCCATTGATACCGAAAGCCTCAGCTTGAAGACACTCTTTCCTACCAACTGTTCAGCATTAGCACTTTTGTTAAACTCAGAAAAGATGTGTTACATTTTGTTTTCTACTTACACAAAGTGACATAATATGTTTTTCTGTTGACAACAACAACTAACACGCTGTTTATTTTCAACAGCTGGCTCGGGAATAACAACCTCATTTACTTGCAATATTTGAAAGAAAAAGAAAAACAACAAAAGAAAAAAACATTTGCTGCACCATTGACCTGTATTGACATTTACAGGCCTTTTTTATACATGTAAAATTTAGCAACATGTACCTCTTCTGCATTAATGTTATATATATGCAATATTTATAGAATAATTGAAAATATTAGAAAATTCAAAGCAACTTTATGCAGTAAGAATTTTGTGTTCTCTCCATGATCTGCCACTTGATTGTTCCAATTTTAAATTCATTGTTGTACCAATTGTTTTAAGTTTTTTTGGCTAATTCTCTCAACTCTAAATTCTTAATTTTGCTTAAATTTGCTTACTGACTGAATGGTGTTATTTACCAAAGTACAGAAAACTAACTACACAGTAAATTTTAACTCTGGTCAATTATTTTCACTAGTCAAAGTAAGTGCATTATTTGATAAATTCATAATACTCCATGTTTTTCTTACTTTATTGAACTGTTATCAAATTGAAATTCCACAGTTTACAATGAACAAAAACATCTTAAATCACACCACAGGTATGACTAATGTGGCATTTTTCTCCGTCCGTAAGGACACGACGGCGGCGCACCAAAGGTTGCAGTGGCTATGGGTTTCCCTCACCCTGTAATTTTGTTCGTGCTCATGTACCCCATGTGTTGTGAATGACAATAAATTGTTTCTGATTGTGATTCTAAATACCCTTATACTACAGTTAGTTCCGACCCAGTAATCTGATTGGACGAGAGACTTTCCGTGAGTGCTGATATTCACCTATAACAGCACTGAGACTGTTCACCTGTGTATCACTCCGCTACACCAGAATTCTGACAGTTAATTTTAAATGATACAAAGAAAAACTATTTGTGTTGGCGGAGTCAACAGATCATCAAATAAACACATAAATCACCAGCTTTTGTGGTTTAATATGGCTAACTAATAAAATATGTTTGTAGAACTGTTGTATAAAAGCAATATCACACTCAATTTGTGGTATATCGGTGAATATCGGCACGTGTGATTGTCTGCGGCACTCGGCCTGCGGCCTCATGCCTACGTCCGAATCACACCAGTGCCGATATTCACCGATATAGCACTCACTCTCGTGTGATATTGCTTTAATACAGCATAACATTTAACAGCCTAAAATAAGTTAACAGTGGAGTTCAGAGTATTATCTCAACAACTGTAACTGTAACAAAAACCAAGGAATATACACATACTGATATATATATATATATATATATATATATATATATATATATATATATATATATATATATATATATATATATATATATATATATATATATATATATATATATATATATATATATATATATATATATATATATATATATATATATATATATATATATATATATATATATATATATATATATATATATATATATATATA
>JAVLVB010000205.1:1228414-1248852 GCA_032876305.1 Orestias chungarensis
TTAGCTCACCTTTAATTAAGCCAATAAAACAATAATAAGAACATGTAGGCTTACACATACAAGAACTCTAGCTACAATCAGCAGAGCAATATCCAACCAATTTTAAAGAACTGATCTACTGTTGAAACTGTTACACAAACTGCAAATACATCCACCGTAGCCAAACATATCTCTAATTTACTGTTAGGGATATGTTATTTACTCAAATGCAGATTGCCAGAGTTGAAAGCAAGAGCTCGCACACGCTGTGTGCAATCAGAGCCTATATCCACGAACATGGTTTGAAATGTGTCAAAAGTATACATAAGAGTATTTGGGTAGGAAATATTGAGAGCATAGAGAAGGCCAAAAAGATATGCCAATGCAAACAAGAAAAAAAGAAAAAGAAAAAGCACAATGCCTATTTCTTTTATATTATTTAAATAATTTTTATTGTATATTTTGTCCTTTTACGATGAAGTATCATTTAAATTTAATCTATAACACACTGTGTTATTAATCCACTGTGGAATGTGTGAGTTTCTCTCCAAACACAAGCAGACGCAGATAAGTCTATACATGCATATGGATAAATATAAGTAGAGGTCAGGGGGGGTTGATTGCTGCCCCGGCTTCTAGCTACTCCGCCTCTGCTAAGAGAGACAGGGAGACTCGTAGCTTGCTAAGACGGCTAACGCAAAGCTAACGTAGAGTTAGCATGTTTGCGTGCTTAAACGCGCATCAATTTGCTTGCTGGTATGCGAATAAAAAAATAAACGGACGGATGGGTGACGTCATCTGCTTCCGTTAATGCCGTGCGATCGACCAGCACACCTCCCGCGATCGACGCATTGAGCAGCTCTGATCTATATTGTTGACATATTTATAGGAGCTATTTCATTATGATGAATGATAAGGAACAAAACTATGTATTTGAATGAGCTCTCGCTACTGCTTACTCGTTAAGAAAAAAACGATAAAGAGAGGGATATGTATAAAGTATTCTTGTGTTTGCGCATTTGAGCGTTCATGCGAGGGAAAGACCAGCAACCTCATCGTCTCTAACAGAGTATTGAACAGAGTATTGCAAGCTACGAAAAATAACTGAAAATAAACACAGATGATAAAACTCAATGCAGATGTAAGGTGGGATAGTCCATTTAGAGAACTTTACTCATGCAGTTTAGCAATGGTAATTTCTGATAAAGGGAATTCTACGAACGAGCAAATTATGTCAAGGAATCACTGACTGCATGTAATGTCAAAACGTCGTTCACATTTTCGTATAATACTTTCTTTTATTATGTTCGATGGCGCTCACGTTGAAGTTCAGCAGCAGTATCACAAACATCAACCACACGACGCGGTCAGACGGTTCCCTTCGCTGCCGACTTGGAAACCCTGTAGACCAAGCTGCACTGCGCATGTGCTACAGCTACACCTTCAATTTAGTTGTACCAACAACCAATTTCAAATCCAGTTTATTTAACAAAACACATTTATACGCTATTCAACTCTGCCGTTGTTTAAATCCAGGCTGAAAACAGCCCTATTTAACTGTGCATATAGCAACTGAGAATATTATTACTATTATTATATCTTTTAAATTCAAAGCTGATTTTATTGTTTCATTCTCTGATCTTTTTTCCTTATGCAAAGCACTTTGAATTGTCTTGTACACGAAAATGTGCTATACAAATAAACTTGCCTTGCCTTGCCTATTTTCTCGTTGATACTGATCTATTTAAATTTTCATGTCAGAACAATCAAGAATATAAACTCTTCTCAATATATTTTATTTTTATTTTTTACGATGTATTTGACCAGGAAAAGTCAAACTCACAGATGGAAAAACACATTGAGAAGAGTGCTCTGGACCATGCAGCAGCAAAACAAGATAAAATACAGATATGAAAAATTAATATGCAAATGCAGAGCTGCTTTGATATTTCCCTTTCACACACTAGTGCTGTCAGTAAATTTGTTAAAACGAGTCAAACATAAAACCTTTTTTAAATCCATTCTAACAAAGGATTGTTTTTTATTTCTGGCTACCATAATTATGTTAATCATTTATAACTTTGTTTAAAATTTAGCAACATTTTTTAAATTTACATTGATTAAACATAGTCTACTGAACCACCATCTTCAGATAAAGTTTAATCGAAATGTTTTTACGTGCGTATCTTCTTTGTTCTTAATAGATTTGGGAAAGGTTTGAACAAGAACCTTGCTGATATACTCTAATCACATGCCTTATGAGTGCCTGTGTTTTTTTAAATGTTTTTATTTTTGCTAGTTTCATCAGGGAGACAGCCTCTGGACTCGGTTAGCCATCTCTTTATCTCGCTCTTCATCTCTCCAAGTCCACAAACAAACCAGTCGCCACCTGGAAAACACTGAGGCTAAAATAACCCATAATCCTGTTATTTGCTCTGCAAAGTTACATGTGTTCATTAAAAGAAGACTGAATGAAGCAGATGATCCTTTATTCTTGTGACATAATCTACTTTTCTGTTATGTGAACAAAGTGTCCTCCCCGGAGACGACCCCGTCTTGAGCTGTGAATGGAGGATCATGGCTCATCTAGGCTACAATATTAATTTCTTCCTATCCACATTCTAGCAGTAACACCTTTCAGACGCTGCCGATTAGGACACCTAATCCTTAGTTTAGACCTCCTGAATCCCGAGAGACGAATGAAAGGAGAAGATGAAAGACAAGAAACCTGAGGAAAAGACGTGGAGGTTGACTCAGGGTTTGCTGGCACCGCCTCGTATTTGCTCTAAAGCCGCTGGTGTTCAGCCCCACCCTTGTGAGGTATTACACAGTCTGGTAATGCGTATGTGCCTGTACATGTAATGTAATCTGCATTACCCACCTGTAGCAACTCAAGTGAGGAGAGGCAGAATAAAAACAACATAAGGAGGGATTATGACAAAGGAAATGCAACATGGGATAAAAATATTCCTACCATTTAAAGTTTTTTTTAATAGATATTTTAAAGTTATAACCCTAAAAAAAAGGAATATTATTGATGGACTTACACAAAGTAGGGCATAATTATGTGCAGTATCTTTTTGAAGACACAGGTTCATAATAAGCTCCCATGTCAGTGTTATTATGCAGAGACTGTTCGTTTAAATTAGACAGTTAAGCAGATTCCACTAGAAAAACACACAAAGGGAAGTAAAACAGTATACCTAAGCAAAAAAGAAAAACGTTTTCCTTCTCAAGCACGCTGATTTGAAAACGTTTAACTTGACTTCTGTTTTCAATTAAAGGTGTTTTTTTTTTAACCACAGTGTGTGGATAGCTTCTGTTCGCCGTCTATCTTTCAAAACCAAACACTTCACCACAGTAAACTGCCGTCACAGAGATTACCTACTCCTGAAATTTTAGTCTCTAGGTGAAGGGATGTCAGAGAAATTCCAGGACAAATCCCTGGGAGAATGAGTCTGTTAGAAAGGTGGGCAGATTAGAGGAGCGCCCACCTCCTCTTGATCCACAGAACAAAAGTTAAGACCAGATAAGCTCTGACTAATAGAGTATGTTGGTAAATTGAAGCCAAATCCACCTCTTATTTAGACCTCTGCTTTTGAGAGGGACCTGATCCTGGGAATGACGGCTGTTGTGTGAGGGCTGGAGGGATCGGACCAGGATCCCTACGGACTCTTTTCTGACAAGGACATGTTAGCAATGCTTTTGAAATATGGGCGACTAGACATAGATTATCTTGTAACACATGAATTTTAATGAAAGATCAAAACTATATGTATATGAAATTAAATTAAACTAATTCAGATGTTTGAGGTGTTTTTTGCGAATAAATCTATAAAATTTTGCGCACACTCGTATCAAGCCTCCATCACTTTAATGCAGATTGATAAAATCCATTGGAACTGATTTTCTTTAGATGTTTCATACTTAGTAAATATGAACTCACCCTATTGGTACCGGTATAAATATGGCTGTTCTGTAGATAATACAGAAGTTTATTTAAACACATTAGTAAACAAAAAGCATAAAGACGATTAAGAAGCATGGCCGGCTGGTTAGCGATAAAGTCGTGCAGAGGTATAAAGCAGGGTTACGTAAGAGCTCTGTTCGATTTATCATCCAAACATAAGTACGGCACAGTATTTCTGATTTGATAGATTGGTTGTATAAAAAAGCTGCGGTACATCTGCATCTTTCATTTTGTGACTAGTTAGGAATGTGGAGGAAGGTGCTTGGGTCAGTTGGGAACAAAACATGAAACTAGGTGGTCGCTGCATTAGGCTGTGGGAAGGTCTACCATCACTTGGAAGTCTGATAAGATTAAGAAAAAAAAAATCCTATCTTATCTTCTAATAAAGCGAAAAATGTGCAAACACATGAACAATTTTAAACTACATAAAAACCACATTGTGTTTTATTAGCTGTGCCCCACAAACATCTAACTAAACGTGAATAAAATGAGCAAAGAAGCATAAGAAAATGCCAGTGTGTGTTGTAATTAGAAATATGAGAAAAATGTGCTTACGCCTTCCCCTTTCGCCTGTGGGAGAGCCAAACTGGATGGCCCTGTCTGACCGAGAGTATGAAACGTCATGCTGAGTGTTTTGCTGTCACATAGCTCTAAACCACTGTTCAGATCTCAAAGTCTTGCCGTCCCATCTAAGAATAGTTGATGACACATCACGAATGCTGTGGAAATATGGGAAAGGCTTGGAGGAAATAAAAAATAAAAAACCTGTGGAGGAGGTTTTGAGTACTGCTGTGCTTGGGGTGGATGTTTAAATGCGGAGCAGTGACTGCGTTGCCCCTTCAAAGCCAAAAAGGCCGCAACTGTTTTCTAGTTACATTGACAACAATATTGGGACTTCTTTGAAAGGGGATTACGCTTCAGCTCTAATCATATCCTTTGACCTTTGCAGTACACGACCAACAGCTTCCGAACACGGGCCACACGTCAGCGTGTGGTTGTGGATCGGCAGGTGATCAGATGGAACTCCAAACAGGAACACTGTCAGCCGCCGCGGAGTGACACAGAGGCATATTGTCTCGACTCTAAATGTAACATTTATATTCGATCAGCAGACCTTACGGTCAGGAACTGGGAAACTGTTGTAAAGGTGACCCGAGAGTTCGTATTACACAGAGCAGCAGTGTCAAACAAGTACAGACAAGTGCTGAAGAGGGAGACATCGGCTGCCCACACTGGCACACAGACTCTGAACGCACGCAAACGCTGAAACCCGATTACATTTTTGGCAAGGAAGTGAGGAGGAAATATCGGTAACGAGTCGTTTGCTTGCATTTTTGAATCCTTGTGATAGTTGATACCTGCATCCCATCCCGTTTAATGTAAAAAACATAAGCATCAAGAATTGTTGGTAAAAAAAGCTTTGGAGGTGCTGATATTAGCCTCTCTCTGCTGTAAAATACAGCCAGACTCCCTGTAGGTTTCTGTTTTGCTATTGCTGCAGATGGCTCAGAAATTATTTTTGTTTTTTCAGGGGTTATAATCTGCTGTATTGAAAAAGTCAACGTTGGGATACCAAATGAGGATTTGAGAAAAGTCAATATTAAGCCAGTAAAAACGTTCATGCTTTCTTTGAAACTGTGCTGACTTAAAATGACTTTTTGTGTTATAAGATGTCATTGATTGAAATGCACAGTTTTAAACAACATTTTTTGTTTTTGTTTTTGTGAATGTCTTATTTACGGGGAATCTACACTTCGTGGTTTTATTATCGTTAGAAAGTTGTAGGTTGAAGGGAAATTGACACCTTTGCTAATAACTTCAGATTAATTATGAATAATTTTCAGGTCCTCAAACTAAATTCGATATCTGATAAAGATAACCTGACTTTAAAAAAAGAATACAGTTCTGCTTTTTTCTAATTTACTCAGGTAGACATAAATGACAATTTAATATAAACATGTAAATTTCCATTGATTTTTTTTCTTTAGGAATTGAAATAATCCTGTATGCGTCCTGGAAATGTTACAATTAAACTCAGTGACTGCCCAATGTTTTTCATCATTGGCCTTCATTTGGTGAATTACACAATATAATCACTTTCACACCTCGCTGTGTTTTTTGTAACCACGCTCTGTTTTGTGCATGTGTGTGTGTGTGTGAGCGCTCAGCTGCCTGTGTGGACGTCAGACTCACTACCCCCCCTCTCAGCTTTCCCTTTATGGTGCGGAGATTAGGTCCCTAATCCAGTAGACTTCATAGAAAAAGCCTCTACTGATGCCACAATAGATTTCAATCAGCCCACTAGTGAGAGAACGGACCTGCTGTTGATAGGCATCCTGATCCTGGAAAACAAACACACTCTGAACCACACACGAACACATTGTTGTTCTCCAATGCATTATTAAAATCCTGCTATCTGGTTATGTCCTCCAGCTCAACAATGGCCTTTAGGGTCTGATTTCTGTACGAAATAGTCATTCTGTCAGAGCCCTGGCTCATTTATTGATCTTCTCTTTGATTCACAAGAGGCAATCTTCTCATATTGCTTCTTACTGAGCTATGTATCAATATAAAAACACATCTTTATATTATTAACCACCACTTTCAGTTCAGATGAAATCCTGCTTTGGTTTACTCTAAGTTTTTACCACCCCGGATGACAAAATAATAATAATAATAAGAATGAAAATCATTTACATTCTTTGTCATTGAAAAAAAGGAAGCTTGACAAAAGGGTATTTGAAAGGAAATTCCACCACAAACCAAGAAACATGATAAAAAATTAGTTTTTGGGGGAAAACTAAATCCCCGTGTCCAAATCCAAACTCCTTTTCTGCATTGAGGTTTGTTTTTGTCTGGATAAATAATCTTTCCTCTTCTCCAACTGACTATCCGGCCTCTCCTCAATGACCCTAAACTGTTCTATCCTCCATTCATGGCCGCGTTGACTAAAACACACATTGGTTCACCAGATTTAAGCTTGGAGGACTGCCTCCATGTTCTTGAACACGTAAAGCAGCACAGAAACAAACACCAAGCGGAAATGGAGGCGTGTCAACTTCAAAGTAAAACGTGTTCTTCAAAACAATTAATTCAGATGTGACAGCATTCTCCAAATACTGTCACATGTTTGTGCATAGAGGCTTTATTAAAGCCAATGTTATTCATTGAGGGTTGAAAAATAAAACGTATCAAGATAATATTTATATATTTCATATTTTACATGCGCTAGTCTTAAAACGAATACTTAACTTTAAAGTCTGGCTTTCTTTTTTGAGTGTCAAGAGAAAGATTTAACTCAAATCTAGTTATTTTACTTGGTTCACCCCCCCCCCCCCCCCTATCCTGTTCAGCATCATGGGTCGTAGAATGAGTTTCTAGCTGCCATAGTTGTGCTTAACAGATTTTCTTTTCTAAGTGAGGTTTTAAAAATATAGAGCCTCAGTTGCTTCCCATTCCCACTTGGTTCATATCTGGTGGATTTTGACTGTAAAAGGGACATAGCTACAAGACTGCAATTTGTTCCTTGCCACATTACACGCATTTTGCATGATGTAACAAGTGCAATTTCTATCCCTCAAATGCACGCAGTAGCTGCATTTCACAATTTCTTTACTTTATTTATGGCAAACTGAACAAACAGTAAGAAAATCAAAAAATGTTCGAACATCTTTACATCCATTTTTCAACCTCGTTATCCTTCTTTAGTCGCATGAGCCTGCTGGTGCCTGTCCACAGCAGAGGTGGGGGTTCACCAATGACATGTCGCCAGTCCATCGCAGGGCAACAAAAACAGGACAAACCACCATGCATGAAAAGAAACTCACAACTAAGGACAATTCAGAAAATCCAATTAACTAACAGTCATGTTTTTGGACTGTAGGAGGGAGCTGGAGTACCCAGATAAGTACAAGCTGTATCCTGTTGAGGATAAAGTGTGAGAAGGTTTTTCCAGATGTCGTTCCCTAATGTAGCATGTTCCTTCAAGCGTTAAGGCAGCGCCTACGATGGCAGCACCTGCGGATGGGTGAATGGCCTCAGACACCAATCTCTCCATATATGTACTGTGATGTTTGCCTCGATGGGTGTACTGGAATTGAAATTTCATTCGAGCTCATGAAAAGTACACTCATTCGATTCGAATGACAATAAAATGCATCTTAACATCTTAGTATACTCCATGCATGCACTGCGTAACATTCAAACTCCTTGAAGAAAAGGTGGAAGCAGTGCATCATTATGCCTTAATTTACCATTGTGATGATAAATCACACTTCTTATTCTGATTAGACATGCATCATGACAACAATAAGTGATAATGCCCAGACCAATATATATATATATATATAAATATATATATATATATATATATATATATATATATATATATATATATATTCAAAATTATTCATAATTGTTATAGTATATCTGCAAACACGATTTTGGATTTTCACGATCATTGTTAACAGAAATACATTCAGAAAGTTTTGTGTAAATTAACAATACAAGATGGGTAATCTTTTTTTATTTAGTGTTGAAACAAATAAGTCACATTTTTTGCCAATTGACAACAATCTCCATATTAACAAAGCAATAAAGAACAAAATACAAGCCCCTAAATACAAGCCCCTAAATACAAGCCCCTGAATTTCAGTAAAAATAAAATCCTGCCCTGCCTTATTTTGAAAGGTCCCGATCGGAAGTGCGGAGCCTCGCTACGCTGGAAGCTTGACGCTCCGCTGAAAGCAGAATGACAGCTGAGAGCAAAGGTGCAGCAGAGCGACAACTCTCCACGCTCCTCACCACAAATAACCACCGACAACCTTTACGCTCTCGCTTTTTCTTTGGCCTGCCTCCGGCCGGATGTGTTAGAGAAACAGAAGAAAGCTGAGGATCTTTGTATTTTTCCCGACACATAAAGACAGAGAGAGAGAGAGAGAGAGAGAGAGAGAGAGGAAAAGATCCGGATGTACCAGAGCTGTTTTTGTCCCCTCGCTTTTCCTCCTGCAGACAAAACAGACGAAATTAACTAAACCTACCGGAGGATCAATTAAGGGAATGATCGCGCAATCACAGTGACTTCCCTCAGAGAAAGAGAGAAGTCAGCAGGGATAATACATTGCGTCTTTCTGCTGTTACAACCCCCCACAGAGGAAGCTTTTCCTCCTGCAAACATCGAGGGTCCAGAAAGGTGCATGAACGTCTGAGCCGCAGGATATAAACAACAACAACAACAACAAGCACACCAAGTCTCCAGGATGTCGGGCAGCACCCCAGCGGACATGGTGAGAAACGACGCGCCTGAACGTTGCTTCTGCTTCTGCATGCTTCCATCGCCAGAAGGTCCCTGACTCTTTGAGAGTCCCATCAGGAGCACAGATCGCGGCTCTGGCTTTATTGCTCCGATTTGCAGCATAAACTCTTCAGTTCCCTGTCAGGCTCAAAGTCTCCTCGACTAATTATTTAAACTTGGTTCCTTTTCTTAGAGAAACATAACTTTCACAGCCTGGGCCGGCTGGACCTGTGGGGGGATTAATATCAAGTTTATGTCTGTTTGCATAACAACAATAAGCCACTCTGTACAGTGTTAACCATTGATTCGTTTGAAATAGGCTTTTGGTTGGACTTCATATGAAAATGATGCAAACATATATACAAAACACACACACACACACACACACACACACACACACACACACACACACTTTCCCAGACTATAGATTTTTACTTCTCTGTTTGAAAGAGCTGCAGATTGATCTTGCTCTTCCTTTAAAGACTTTTAATGCGTATTTATCTGTCTTATATTTTTATTGGGTTGCAACCTCAAACTTCAATGTCTTTTATTTAGTTTAATGTTGTTAGACCGAAAGCAAAGCAGGGTAACATTGAAAAAGAAGTTAAGCAAGAATTGAAATTCAAAACAAATTATAGTTTGCATGTGTATCGCCCTTCTTAAGTCTGATACCTGTACATAAAATCCGGTGGAATTGATTGCCACGAAAGTTTACTTGTGATATAGATAGAAAAATGTCTTTTCTGAGAATGCTAGTAGGATGGAGACACTGGGGAGAAACGGCAGATCAGGGATGAGGTGGTGGAAAAGTTTAAAGCAGATGGAAGTAAGACAGAAATATCCAAAACGGTGAAATACCATAGTTCTGTCCATCGTTTAGAAAAAACAATATATATGTGGCCTCCATCTAAACTAACAGACCAGGTGAGGGGATTTTTGAATGGAAAAACAGCTAGAAGGCACATGGTCACTGTGGAGGAGCTGCAGAGGTCGACGACTCGTCTGGGAGAGTTCGATGACCAGGGCGATAACTTTTAGACGCCACAAATCTCCCAAGCGAAATTGTTACTATTGAACGAATCCCAGAAGTCGTGTTTCTTTCTAGTTTGCCTCAAGCTCCGTAGGAGACACATCAAACATGTGAAAGAATTTGGTCACATTTGAACAAGACCGACCTTTTGGGCCTCCTTAAAATCGTCTGCATACGTCAGGAAAAACTAACATTGATCACGTTACTAAACAAATCTGGGAGCGTCATACAGTGGAGATGCTTCAAGTATGATTACGTCACTAAAAACGCACGACCATTTAGTTTATGAGCTTCAGTGGCCCAGTCAAAGTCCAGAACGAAATCCATAAAGCTGGTACAGAAATGCCTCAGAAAACCAGATAATGTGACTTCTTATAAAATACACTGAGGTTTGTGTTTATGAAGCGTCAACATGTGGAAAGGTTTTAGGGACATGGACACTTTGACAAGGTGGTGCCTGTGAATTATGAACTGTCTTTTATAATGATTTATCTTTGACATTTTCCTACGTTTTATGGGTTAAATGATTAATTGATTAAGTTGAACAGGTTACTTATTTAAAAAAAAGTATAGAGTTGCTTAGAGGATATTATAGCAGTGATATCTGCTATAGTGTAAAATAAGGATGTCCACTATGTTACGTCTACCATGAGTTTAAAAACTTTTTACAAATAATACATCATAGTGAACCCAATCAAACATGAATATTCTTTAGGTTAGACCTTAGTGATATAAAAGATGTTTTTTTTATTTTTATGGAAATGTTCTTTATTTTTTGAAAGCGACATACTTGTTCAGCTCATTTAGATTGTACTCCCATGGACTCCAGAGACCTGCAGAGACTGAAATGGACTTTTATTTGTCTTAGCTTTGCATGAGGCCATGTTTATTCATGGAGTCCATGAGGAATTGACCTTTTAACTTCTGCCAAACAGAGAAACATTGCTTCCTTAATATCCCTGCTGTCATCTTTCCATCCCGGCACTGTTTTAACATGTTTACTGCTTTTGTTCCTGTCGTTTTTATGTTCCACAATTCTCTTCCTCATCTTGTTTTTGTTTTTAGTAAGTAAATATAACATTTAACCTTTTAAGATTTTCTTTTTTTCCTCCCACTAAATCATTGTAACACCTATCTGATGTTACAGTGTGTATACTTTTGCTTGATGCAGTTAGGCTCCAACAAAGATGTAGGATTTTAGTTCTGGTGCATTGTTGTTTGTAGATATACATATTTTATTCATTAATTTTTGAACATGCAATTTGAAATGTTTATATTTAGATTCGACAATACAAGTACAGTTAAATTAAAGGGAATGAAACTGAATATGCTACTTTATTAGGTACTCATTTTTATCATATCCATGACATCCTTCTGTTATATGTTTGTCATGACTGTCCTGTGTGACAGTGAGTTTAATCAGAGAGTAAACTAACCCTCAGATGTCTTGATGTTTTTTCCCCTGCTTACTTTTAATGAAGAATAAATCCATCTTAGCTGTCACGTCACCAGTAAGACAAAGTGATTAAGTGACAAGTTACATGGAGGCCTCCTCAGACCATGGTTATCATCATCCGACCTAAGAGGCATTTTCAGACTTACTTAATCTCCATCCTCTCGTGACACTATAACTTGTGTCACACCAGGTCACTAACAGTGGTTGGTTTTATGAGCGTTCGTCTAAAGAGATTTACGTCGGGCTCACATGGGTAAGAAATTCCACAAATTGCAGTCATAAAATGCATCCAACTGGATTAAGGTAGACTGATTCCGATCCGGGGGTTGCATGTCCGTCATCTTTGCTCTCAGTAGACGTTCGGCTTTAAGAATACTGATGGGTCTATGTTTAGAAAGGATAAACCGCATAATGTGCCCCCTATGTCAAGATCAGCTATCACAGCTGTGCATGTGTTGTTGCCCGTCCACACTCTGCTGACCCCACCTCCCGCTGAACGGCATGTCCGTTTTATTGCCGTAGCCTAGAGCTGACCTCTGCTTGCCTCGGTACAGTCGGTGCAAAGGCATCTAATAGCAAAGTGCTTCAAATTCCTACAGATTAAGAGCTAAATATACCATTTTCTGATCCGTCCTGATCTACAGTGGAAATTTAAATGACTCTGCGGGAACATTATTAGGAGGTTCTGTTTTATGCTGTCTAGAAAAACTATGAAGTTTGATTGAGGTATTTCCAGTTGAGTAGTTTTTTTTTTTTTTGGTTCCTTAGCTTTCCCAGACTTATATCTCTCTGTCAAAGTAATCCAGTCCCTTTCCCATCAGGCATTGTCCCATTATGTTATTCTTTGACTCTGGTTTTAACTTAGATGAACTTTGCTGAATCCTACTGTTGGCCTCAGTATTTAGTTTAAGTGCTTTAAGAAAGAGACACATCTGATAGTGGGAGGTAACAGGACCTTGTTGGAGTGTTTAACCCCTTTAATGATACACTTGTCTACACACAGTTTCGTCCATTTATCCATCCATTTCCATTTTGGAATTTTGATCAAGGAGAGCTGTGAGTTTAAAGCCTTTAGCATGCTTGTAAACATCACTCTGAATTTCTGCCAGCTGGTTTACAGATTAAGCTTAGTTTGTAGTCTGACATTTTCCCGTCTGAGTTAAAGTATCACATTATTATTACGTAATTTACTGTCAACACACAGTGTAAATTTCATTTAGTTGGTGGTAAAGTCCAAATTTCTCCCAACTTCCTGGTTTCAAACATGGCTTGTAATGGGTTTTACTCATTCCAGATCTTCCTGTACCTGGTTTAATGCTGTTAACATGCCTGCGGCATAAACATAAAGGTCAAATTCTGCACATAAGTAAGACATTTAAGGCCTCCTAATCTCCAGAACAATTACTTCCCTCCACTGTGGAGCTCTGTCTATAGATCAAATGAGCTCCTTGTGCTCCCCGAGGAAATTTAGTCAAATATCAGCTATCAGAATCTCACTGATCCTATGCAGCTGAAATCAGCAGCAGATGTATGTTCTCCTTCAATTTCCTCCTGCTCTCCCAGTCAGTGGAAGGACTGAGTTGTACACACATTCTTAGAAAGACTATGGAGTAGGAGTCAGAATAGGAGGAGAGGAGACTGCTGGTTCCAAACACTGTGGGTGAATGAATGTGAAAGAAAGAAAAAGGAGAAAGAGCAGTCATTTCCCTCAAGAATGGAGGCTGGTGTTCCAACAGAGTGAAAAGAGGGAGGGGTGAAAGGATACAAAAACTGTGAAGAATGAGTAGGGGGAGCATAACCCAGAAGTGCTGACGGGGTTGAAATGTTCCCCATGGTAACAGCCAGTCGCCTGGACTGCAGGTCTGAAGGCAAGTATGTAGAAGAGGCACTGCAGGTATGTAACAAGTATGGGAGAAAAGATCAGGACTGGCGCAGTCACAGAGGAAGAATAAAGCTTGTTGAGTCTGGATAGAACCTGTTAAATGATCCAAGAGGAGACAATAATATGCATGCTCAGTATGAGGGTTTGCTTTAAAGTCAACGACAACACAAGCCATTGTTTCTGCCTGCTGATTCCAGAGGAGTGAATGCTGCAAGTCAATGACTCGATGCAATCTGCTGGGGTTCCTTAGATTGGAAACTTTTTCAAATTGATTTGTTTATGATGTATCTTTGATTTTAATTGATTTTCTGTGAAGTGCCTTGAGACGACACATGTTGTAAATTGGCGCTATATAAATAAACTGATTCTTGATTCTTGATTCTTGAGGACTTATGTTGTGCTGCTGTACACTTGGTGTACAACCCAGCAGTCAAGGCGAGATTTGGCTTTATAGACCGTCATGTAGAGTGAGACGGATACAATTTTCACTTCTGCAATTTGATTCATTGTCTGCCCATTTACATAGAGGCCTACATAAATTTATTTTTCATTTGACTAATATGTATATTTCTGACAGAAGCATTCCCCAAAAGACACATGTTTGATCAGAGAATTTTTCAAAATGTAATTAACCGCTACAATATATCCTTTACAATAAACTGTAGAAAAGATTTTATCGGGGTAGAAGTAATAAATCTCTTTTTAAAACTGCTTTTTTTTGTTTGTATTGGTATTTTGATTAATTTGGTAAAGAATCCAAAGTTGTTGTTCTTTTAGGTTTGAAGGCCTTTTTGCTATCACCCTAATATTTAGCTCTGTAGTCAGTTTATCTATCGGATTGAAGCAAGATCTCTGAATGGTCGGTGAAAATGTTTATTATTAACTACTACTTTTGTGATAAATAAAAATCTATGAGGGATAAAAGTGGGGTTTAATGGAGAAGTTAATGTGGGACAATTTCAAACAATAGTTAAGCCAACATGGTCTACAATAATAACAATTAGCCATGTGTTTGTGGGGTTAAAATGTTCTGTGGTACCTCCTGGTCTGCCTTAGTCATTGCTGTCGCTGTCACCACCAACACAAATTAACATGTTCTCACCAGTGCACAAATTACAGTGTCTGACTACTACCCAGTGAGTGTGCAATGACTGAGAGCCAAAACACGTTTTATCCTTTTTGTGATCACGCTTCGAAGTTGCTTCCTCGGATATTAGTGAAAGCTCACTTCAATTGGGGTTTGGCATGTTGACCACAGACATGTTTTTCTATTTCATAAATTTTGATTCCATAACATTTCTAATCTTTTGAGTAATAAGTAAAGATAACCTTAGCTTTATGCTTTATTCTCACTTGTTTAAAATTGCACTCTTAGAGATCAAATCAGGTGCACTTAGCATTTTGGTGGAGGTTTGTGCTTGTTTAAACCTCAGCTCATCCAGGTCCCGACTGCTGAAGTTTAGTAGAGTTTCGTAAAGGTTTCAAAGAGGTCTCAAAATCAATTGTAAGTCACTGGAAACGAATCGGGCCTTGGAGAAAATTCAACACAACTGGGAACGTTCACAGTTCTGACCATCCAAACCAGTTTAATCCGACAGCCAGAGCACAAGACACTAAACTCAGTCTTGACAACCCCTTGGAAAATATAATAACTGAATAACCAACAGGCTCTTACTATGTAAAAGTACTTACCGGAGAATAAGAACAATCTTTGATCAGATGACTCGGAAATTTAAATGTTTGGACTCCACACGTTTGTACAGAATTCCATTAAAAGTACTGCATATCCAACGTGAAGCACAGGAATGGAGTTGTCATGGTTTGTGGGATGTTTTTGCTGCGACAGGACGAGGGCGGCTCACCATTATAGAGTCCACTATGTTTTTTGCCATGCATAAGTGGGTGCTTGAGGATATTGTGAGGTCATCTGTAAAGAAAATATTAAGCCGAAATAGAACTGCAAAACGATAGTGACTCCAAATATACCAGTAAATCCTCTCGGGAACGGAAAGTCCTGATGAAAGGTGTTATTTCGCTTTGAGCAAAATAGGGTGACTTAAAACTAGCTGCAGATACAAGAAAACCCTCAAACATCTTCCAGATGAAAGATAGGAGTGGGAGAAGTTGCTCTAACTAAGTGCGATTCAGTTTTCTAGGTGTAGTGTGTCCTAACCTTTTCCTCAGCTAGAAAGTGCTACGGTTCAATAGAATTACCCAATTTTCTCGATTAGACATTGTGATGGGAAGATGACTTCATAAGTACCTAAATCCCCTGAAATGATATTTCAAAGTTACATTTCTTTCTACTTTTCAGCATGATTTTCTGGTTTCTGTATTGGATGTACAAAAAAGTTTTACTTTAATAAACTTAAAATCTGCTTTGGAAAGCAGATTACTACCGATTACTGTCATTGTGAGGCTGGAAGGTTCTCCGTGTGTGGCTCACACCTCATTTCCACATTGACCCCCTCCGTGCTAAACAAGCGTGCACAAAGAGGCCAGAGGTCAGAGTCAGAGGTGAGCAGCGTGTCGGTCTCTGCCAACAGAACAATGGGACGGGGAATCCTCGCTTGCTGAAAACAGCTCCCCGTGTTCTGAATGGCAACTCCAGCTTAACTCAGCATGCGTTACACAGAGCAGCCAGAGACAGAGGGAGGTGTTTTGCCTCGGGCCGGCGCTGCTAACTGGACTTTGATTGACACATTTATAGAGGGATGGGGCTTTGAGATCCATAGAGTCACAAGAGTGCCAGTTGGACGAAACATGTTGGTGGATGTGCTTGTACTGCTGATGCCATGTGTTGGCAGTCTGACTCACACATCAGGATTACGTCATGCTGCCCTGGTGGCGCAGTTGATATATTGAATGTGACACTGTCACATGTAGCCCTCGCCGAGCCACCAATAGTCTTGTTGGCAGCTCTGAAGGGGCAGGAGCTGCACTGATTTATATTCATTAAAAATGTGTTAGAAAAATGGTGACATGATGTTTAAACGCTGACAGATGGGGCCAGGCAGGGGATAAAATAATAGTTCAACTTCACGGCTGTACATTGAGGATTTATTTCAATTAATGTGAATGGAAGAAAACATGTTGTTGATCTTTTTGGTGGCCTACGGCCATGTTGCATCTTTACAAGATGATTTTATTACATTATGCGGGTGTATCGACAGTAGCTGGTACTCACGGATGTTTTATCAGTATATTTGTCAAACTGCTGGACGGATATACTGTCCAGTGTAATTGCTCAGAGTTAATTCTGTCTCGTATTGATGTGTGTACACAGCACTAGCGGGGAGTCCCATGTAGACTCTCTGGTCCATTGACTGCTTGTGCAATAGTTATATTCACATATGTTTGTCATTGTGATGGTCATATTGGCATGTGCTGCTGCACGTGCATCCTGTCTTATGTTATTTGGGGAAAATTATGCAAAGACACATTGTTATATACCTTTCAGCATTGTCAATTTGTGGTAAATACCCCTTGTAAAGAGCTTAGCTTCTGAACAGATTTCCTAAACAATTATGTTGAGAGGCAGCAGCCCCTCAGTAGGATTCGCTCAAATGATGGGGTCCTTATCCTGTTTTATGGCTGTCCAAACTCCCCTTTGGAGCAAGCTCATTTCAACAATTTATAACCATCTTTTTCTTCTTTAGGTCATCATCCATATTTCATCATTGTAGGCAAGGGATAGGAAGTGGAATGTCCATTGTACTGAGAGTTGACCCCTGGCCAACTTACCTTCTTATGGGAAACTACTGTATGACCTAAGTGGAGCTGAGTCCCTGCCAGGCTGCTAGTAGCTACAGTGCACATTAAAGGTCATGGCCTGAAGAAACAAACTGAACCCCCTAATCTTCACAAAGGAAAGATGAGACCTGAGGTTTCCAAACTAGACTTCTGTCTTTCAAATAATAATGACTTAATGTCTAAAAACAACCCAGACAGAATTTGTGACTAGGGACATTCTTTCTATAGTGAAACTGTGAACATGCTTAACTGTCTGACAGAATTGCTAACGCAATTTATGCTCTGGTTAGGCAGCCGCTGGAAACCCCTTGGAAACATTCCACACTCCCGGGATCTCAAAGCGCATGCAGACCAGGAAACCAGACTCCCATGGATGTCTCTTCAGTTCTGCTAGGTTGAAGATCTAGTCCAATAGTCAACTTGAAATGAAGCCAAATGCTTACTCTAAACCAAAGTCTGACAGTCTGTCTAAGCATGTTTTACGGCTATTCCACTTTTAAACAACCTGTTTGCCTTTCATTTTCTCAAAATAGTTTTCTCTTCTAGAGGCATGGGTTGCTGTTATTCAGAGGCTCTTAGGGATTTCCTTGCTTTGGCCTAACTTGTGTGTTTTTGTTGATCTCTTCAGCCTGCTGTTGTGTCGCTAATTCTATTACCTTAAATTGATTTCTAGCCAAAGATTATCAAGATATAGTTTGGAACTTTAGTTTTCATGATATTTGCAAAGTAAACCGTTAACACCCACAAAAATAAAATCGTATTCTTGGGCATTAAAACATATTCCGTCTCTTTTTGTTGCCATTTCGTATTTCTGACCAACCCAGCTTGACAACTGAATACCTACCTCTGTGATATAATCTGACCATTCCTACATAGGGTTTGTGTGTAAGAATAAAGTCCCATTCCTTTAGAAAAATCTTTTTTTTTCATAAGCCAAAAAAGAAATGTTGAAACTATGTTCTTTGCCAGGGTTGAGAAACGAAGTGAGGCGAGGGAGAAAAAGCTTTCAAGAGGAAATGTCTGGCATACCCTTTAGGTTATTGTCCTGATCCGTTTCGACGGTTTATTTACCTCTTAAACACTAATACTTTTCAAAGAATTTGTCAAATGTTTAGTTTCTAATAAATACAATCATGTATTTATTCTACACACTGAAGAGGAAAGAAAAGTGGGACTGCAGTTCATTTTTATGCCAAAGATTTCAGAGTCTTAACGTGACATGGATGAGGGGGAGTGGGTGTGAGTAATGTGCAGGCGTTCTCCAACACACCCACTCCTGCTTACTAAACGCTTTATGCCTGCAGACTGTTCTGATCTGCCTGTGTGTGTTTTTTTTGTTTTGTCCACACAATTACGGGTTGTTCACATCAGAATGAGAAACACAGCCGAAGCACAACCTGTCCTTCCTGTTGAGCGTGACCCGTTTGCTGTTGCCATCTCCGGCTGTGGAAACACCCACACTGTTTGCTTGTTGCGCCACATCCCAGAACAACTGAACTAGATCCAAGTGTTTGGATTAAACAGAGTTCATGCTCTGCCTTTGGAAAATTTGCCTTTTCTTAGATATGGATAAGTGTTGGTAAAGGAAATTTGAGTTAATAAAAATGTTTGTTGACATTATTTAAGAGCAAATGAACTGCTTTTGTTTCTTGATGTTGGCTTCTGCTAAACTATTTTCCATTGTCAAGCTCTAGATGACACATATTCTACAACCACATATTTCTTTCATGATAAGTTTTACGTTAAAAACTGACATGCTGGAAAAACAGGAATTTATGTGTAGCTAATGAACATTTTCTCCAACAAGTTTATTGTAACCCCCCGAAACTGTAACAGTTGATCCTTTATCAATGGGACATACTTTCAAATATAAAGTTTTATGAAGCAAAACATTATCTGGTTTAATCTATCTTTGAATGTGCTGCCATGGTTGGCAGCTTTATTTTAAAATTGCAAGAACAAAAGGAGTTATGTTGGGAGCTTCATTGCAAAAACGAACGAAGAAGTTCAGCTGTAAAGAAAGTCATTTTGAAGCTTATTTCAAAGTAAAAGGGAAAAATCACCTGAAGTTGTGAAAAGGTCACACAGGACATTTGTAAACAAATATGACAAAGTATATGATAGTGTGTACAGTATTACTTTTAAAAATGAAATTGGGTAAAATACAAGATACTTTGTTATATTTTAACTGTTATGATGATATCTATTTGGGCCACTGTGTGGAATGTAACTGCCTGATGAATATGTTTTGAGACTGACATGTCAGAGCTCCTGGGGATTGCTGGGGACATTGCATGTCGAAAAGTAAATAATGTTTTCCTGTCATGCAGCAACTGACCACAACCATAGAAAAGCTGCTTATTCTCTTCCTTACAGATGCACAAAGTAATCACCCAAGGGAACTCCCAACATCTTCATCGTAGAATAGCATCCAAACACAACATTGACGCACTGTTTAGAAAATGTTAGGGAATAACATTGATGCATAAATGTGAATTATCTTGTAATTCTTGACTTTCTGATTTGTTAAAAACCAATCCTTTAGTAAAGACGCATACAGGAAATGTCTTTTATGTGTTATTGCGTCCCATATTCAAAATTCTGAACAAATGAGGCTCTTATGTTTAATATGCATTTGACAGATTGTTACACAATGCACTGCTTTTATGATGACCTCTATGTCTTTCTGCATTTGCTTTTTCTGTAAATGCAAGTGAGCTAATGTCAGAGGAACTTTAAATAGGTTTTTAAAGCTGTAATCATTTGAATGTTTGTTAAACAAAATACACAAATGAACAGCCTATTAGAATTAGGCGTAACACTGAATAGAGAGCAGTGTCTGCGCAGGGATGTGCGGATGAAAAGTAAAGGATGGGAAGGGTTTGGTGCTCTAGCCGCTCAATAAAAGGGTTCTTTCAGCTGCACTGGAAACAATTTCCAGCTGAGAGGACATTTTTATTAAAGCTGTACTCTGTCTGCACACACTCTGTGTGTGTGTGTGTGTGTGTGTGTGTGTGTGTGTGTGTGTGTGTGTGTGTGTGTGTGTGTGTGTGTGTGTGTGTGTGTGTGTGTGTG
>JAVLVB010000205.1:1251764-1277383 GCA_032876305.1 Orestias chungarensis
TTGATGGCAGATTTCACTGCTTGTTTCCTTGTAATGCCAAATCTATTTTATGAAGTGCACCGGTCCCTCATGAGGCAATGTAACCATCATAGTTTTTTCCCAAACAGGTAAATTTTAGATTCATGAGACTACAGCAAGTGCCAGCAATAATTTAAATATTTGCTTCCTATGTGCATCTAAAGACTTTAATTTTTTTTTTTCTTCTTCTTGCTTTAGGATTTTTAGCATATTTCAGTGCAGAACTTATTTTGCTGTAAAGAAGGACCTCACAACGTCTTTTGCTGTTGAGTTGGTTTTCATTTTGTTTTTCGGTTTGGCTCACGTAACTGATCTCCTACCTGAATGGTTCAATAGCTGGACATTTCCATGGTACTTAGACTTGCGTAATTGTTTAAACACATTAATTGGAGTATCTAGAAATTGTATCCAATGATAATTAAGAGTTGTAATAGTCTACATTTTTTTTCCTGATATCTTCAGGGATTTCCTTTGGTTTATTTTTAACTGCTTTTATGATGTCAAACAAAGATAGGGTGTGTTTTAGATGTTGACTTATATCCAAAAATCTGGTTTTAGCTAACTGGAAAGACATTGTCATCATCCTATGGGAAATTTCCAAAACACTAATGTTTTTATATATGAACTTCTGATTTAATTATACATATAAAAAACTAAATAATATCTTGCTTATTAATTTAGCATGAAGTTAATGGTTTGATTGTGATTTTAAGTGACTCAAAATAGAAAAAGTCATATGTTTTGTTGGATTGTAAGGAAAAAAAGGGATTGTTTTTTTTAAAAGCTAAGTATTTGCTTTTGACTGTATGTGTCGACTATAATTAGAAAAATAAATAATTTTCCCTATACGTAGGGGGTGTCAACATACAACGTTTTTTCTTCCGATAGAATACCGATATTTCTTCAGTTCTTCAGCTTTTCCCAATACCGATATTGACCTGATACGATATCAGCATGAATCATCCAGATTTTAGATACTTTTGTTGTTAGGATGTTTAAAACGGGATTGATTAAGTTATATGACTCGGAACAATAATTAACAAAAATAGTTATGTTAAAAAACAATAAATGTATTATTAATCAATTGTTTACATAAATAATAAACCTTTTTTGAATAAAATAAATGACAAGTTTTGAACAGATCATATGTGCTGGAGATTTTAGACATATGCAGATATAAACATTTTTGGCTGATATCGTACCGAAATCAGATATTAATATTGTATCGGGACACCCCTACTTACTCACTTTTGGGGCAAGCTGAAACCGCAAAGCTATCTGGCATGGGTAACCTAAAGTAAAGTATGTTTTCTTTGGTCAATAGGTACATAAGTAGTGCAGCATTGGTTTCATTTAAATATTTCCATGTGTTTAGATACATTTTCGGCAGACATAACCAACACTGAAACACTCGAGATGTAACTTTGTTGAAACCAATCGCAACTTTAGAGCTCAGATAAAGAAATTCGAGGATTCCTTTGGTTGTTTTGAACTAGTCTAGCTGTGAGATGTTCAGAGACGTGGTAAAGTAGCAGTTCGAACTTGAAAGAGCAGTTGGCCGATTGGCTTTCAGCCTCTGCTTATGGTTGAGCTTGTGAGTAATAGTCCTGGTTATTGTCCAGTACCATCTGGTAAATTCCAGAACAGAGGGCAATTTAGCTTGCCATTTATCTGTGTGCATGAGTTTGCGTGTTTAACACAATAATATTTTCACACACACACACACACACACACACACACGATTTGTCTTTTCTGCACGTGCTCATCATCACGTGAGTTGAGACTGCAGGGCAGTGCTCTTTTCTGAAGGAGAAAGAAAAATGCAGCGTTGTGGATATAACTGCCGTCTTGAAGACATATCTGTCCTTGCCACTGATGTATCCTCTGTCACGTTATATTTCAGATTTACTTATTATTTTAATGTAGTTATTTTTAGTATCATAATTTAAAACCTGCTAATAACAAGCTTCTAGATAACAGACTGAAAAATAAAACTATGATTTGCGAAAACTGGTACTAAGAGCAAAAGAGATTGGCTCACCTTGAGTAGAGGTTTGAGTTGTGCTCTAAAAGGGCAGCCTAAAAGGTTACAAAGAAGCTAATCCTGACAGCAGGGAGTTGACTACACATTGCTGGGGAGAGACCACCTAGGAAATGGGACTTGTGTTTTTTTTTTTTTTAGAAATGTCTGGAGGGGAGAAAGCATGGGGGTGCTGGGGAAAGAAGAGGTCACCCGTTACCGTGCATGGGGACGCTTTATATGACTCCAGGGTTTACACATGGCAGAGGAGGGAAAAAAAGCGCAGAGGAGGAAGGACATCCGGTGACGGCGGTGAAGGAGGGTAATGTTGTGGGGGGGGGGGGGGGAGCAAATGGTAGGACGAGTAAGAGGAAAGACGGGAGGTCTTTTTATTTAGTGTGATCCTCGGCCCTCTGTGTGGCCCCCTCACACTGGCAGCATGCTGTTATGTGAGACGTTGGCCTTTGGCTTGTGTTTTTGCTGGTGGCTGGTTGTCATTACGATGCTTAACCCAAACAGACTCCGGCCATCAGTTGGAATTTTGTTTGTGTACTTTTTGGGGAAAAAGCAGAAGTTTACGACTGGCATGGGAATAATTTTAACATCCAGTTACGTGAAAAACTACCATATGCGTTTTTGTCAGCAAAGTATGAAGAAAATGTTCTTTTTTTCAATCGTTTTCACAATCTTAAAATTAACACTCAGAAGCGGTATTTTAGCTACAGGTGAAATCCATGCGTTACACTAGTTATAATGATCTTTTTTGTAAAAACAAACAAAAAGTCAAATTCTATATACTATTTTAAATTACCTCGCTAAAAGCTGTGATGTAAGGCTGCATGGTTTCACAAAAAGATATAATGGCACAATTAGTGCTGACTGTTGTGATGATTAGATGTCGAATGTGTTTAACCTAGATGTGTTGCTACTTTTTTCTTTTTTTTTTTATTCCTCACCAGTCTTTGTGAGTATTACCATTTTAGGCACTAATAACATGAATCATGTGCAGCTATTAGGCCCTTTAGAGTGAAAGTTATCCAACAGCTGAAATATATTATTTTGAGTTTCGGTCAGCTCGGTACAGACTGAGTTGTTCAAGCTATAAATCGAATGAGCTGATCTTAGATAAAAAAAATATAAAGCCACAAATGGGTATCTAGTGAGATTGTAATGCTGTTACTTTGGGTAATAAAGTGAAATTTGACAACTTATTTTTACAATTCATCACCCCTCGTACGTCAATGTTAAATAGATCAGCCCAGAGATGCTCTTACTTTACACTTGCATTATGTTTCACTTCATAGCATTTTAAAAACATTAACTATGCATTGAATGGTAAACTTTCGATTATAGTGTCATAAAAGGCTGTAAACTCACTGCTCCTAATCTACAGCGTGCTACAATATCACCAATATATACGGCTTTCACAGCAGAAGTGCTTTGAGTATAGTGATATATGGCAGGTTTGTTTAAATCCCCATTTAGGTTATTGTGTTGCAGAAATCCTTATCAGATCCAGATGTGCTGTCTAATGTCAGCTTTCTGATTCCATGCCAAAGAGTAAAGATACCTGTTTTATACTCCCTTGTGTATTCTTAGCCGCAACTGATCACAGATGCTACTCTGTCCCTCTGATTAGTATCTTAGTATTCATGCTTTGTGTAATTTCTGGCTTTAAATCCAGCTCAGAGAGAAGGACAGTCTAGACGGTGACAAGGGATGAAAGAGGAATCGATTGAAGCATACAAAAGCAATTTCACGTCTTGGCCGATGGCTTCAAAAACTGAGCCTCTAGCAGTCAGTGGCAAAACAAAAAAGGTAAATTTTGTACAAATCTAAACAAAAAAACTCCTCAGCAGATAACAGATAAGGACTTTCTGGATATGGCATTTTTTGTTTGATATCATTGTTCCTCTTCTTTTTTGCCTCTCAATGACCTGCGCTGCCGCTTCTTTACATCTGTTTCCTTTTATGCTTTTTCTTTTTCTACACGGGTCCCTCCTGCTCGCACCCTCTAGTCTGTTTCCTCCATCCTTATAAAAAAATCTGAACTCATCATCCCCACATTGTTTTTTGTGTCAGCGCTTGGGTATCATTGTTGGAGTCTGCAGTTTTGTACAATCAATTTTCATCGTCAGTTGATTTTTATAAGGTTTTCTTTAGTGATTTATTATTTGCAGTATAAATGCGGATGTGCCTTAGTTTGTTCTCTTTATTTAATGCTCGGGAGTCCATCCATTTTGTTCTTCAAATATCTTTGTTAATTATGTCACATTTACCGGTTTTAGTGAACAAAGCCACTTTCTTTTCAGAAAAGTTAGTTTAGTTTTTTTCCCAAATGGAAATTCACTCCAATCACCAAGTGTGTTACTTTGGGTTATCTTAACATGTCTTAATCTGAATCTGAATGTTTTTATGTTTAATACGTTTTTTTTGGCAAAGTTCTCAAAAAGTTTTTGGATTGCATCCCCCCCCCCACATCCCTTTTATGGAAAACAATGGGTAATGGCGACTCACAAGATTTTGTCTACTAGAAAATAGGAAAATATGACATGTTAAAGAGACATTATCGAAATGAATATAAGGAACTTTAAAGCATGATGAATTCCCTTGTTCATACACATGGAGTTTTGTAATTAATTTCACATATATGTTTATGGATTTAGCGGATGCTTTTAACCAAAGCCACTTACAAAGTAGACAAAATGTTACACTTATCAATCTATCAATATATCTACATGTGACTTTTTGGGTTTTTGTCCAAATACAGCGTAGCGAGAACTGGGTAACAAATCTAAAAGTGATCGTAAATGTCTATCTTCATCTCTTAGACCCGGCAGTTGCGATGAGTTGTGTGGCAGAGCAGGTAGCAGCATGCCTCGGTGGCACTCCTCTGCTCAGCCTTATCTTATCAAACCCACCCCTTATTAAATAAACGGCAGAGACGATGTCGCTTGGGAAAGGCTCTGTGAAGGTGTGCTTCAGTGGGAGGAGGGCAAAAATGGACTTGGACAGAGCGAATAAAACACAAGTCCTCTGACTTAAGTAGTTCACTTCCTGCAATCACTTTCCAACACATTGCTTCACAAATTGTTATAAAACTGTCCGACATTCTCATCTTCATATCGTTTTTATTTGTTAATAACCCAGATTAACAGCAGAGAGAGATCTACTTCATATTTTCTGCATCCACACCCTGTATCCTTTTAGTGTGAGGGCTTAAAGAGGACTATTCTTGTCGTGGCGTAGCTCCCATTTGGCATGTTAATTCATTTGGCCCCGGAGGGGGGTTGAAAAGCCTTTTTTAAAGAGTTGAGTCTCTTTCTGAACATATCATTCAGGATGAGGCCGCTGCAAAGGGGGAACCTGCCTGTAGCCGTTCTGACTGCTCTGATCGCTCGCAGGGAGCAGTATGTGGAAGGCGTGATCAAAGAGCTACCTGGCGTCTAGCTAGTTATGGTATGGAAGTGTGAGTCTTGACAGGCATCACTTTCTGCCTGTATGGAGAGAGAGGTGGGGTAGCTAATGGATTAAAGGGTTATTTATTTGCATGTTAGCAGATAGAAGGGGGAAGGCTAAAGGGAGAGGCAGCTGAAGTGCGGGAAACCGCTGAGTCTGCTTGTGACAGGAAGGGATTCTGGATGTGATGCGGATGTTGTATCAAAGGACGTGTCTCTTTGAATGACTGTAGAAAGAAAAGAGGGCCTGGAGAGAGAACTGAGACGTACAGTGTGCAACAGAATAATGAGACACGAGACTGATGGTTGAGAGGAGCTCTGTTTGTCTCTTCTTTTAGTTTAGAAGCAGAAAGCCTGGATCTTTACAAGCCATTTTTTTATTTTTTTAAATTAAATATTAAATTGTGAAAAAGATATGCATGTGAAAATGATTACTTCTTACAGAAGAGCTTTAAGGAGACTGTCTATCTTACTTTAATTGTAATGGCACAGTATATCTGAGGCTCGTATGAAGATAATAAGTTTTAAACTCTTTTAAAGTTGCAATGTCGCTTTTAGCTGCTAGTGCAACAGGACACTATCAGGGAGCTGCAGAGAGGGCATCTGATAAAGCTCTGTGGTGTTGTTTCTTTCCATTACTCTTAAAGGGGATTATCTCTTTAATGATTAATAACTTTCCGTGTTTAGCTGGAAGATGGTTTTGTGGTCATTAAGGACAATAGTCACTTTAAAAGAAATAGACAAAATGTTGTATTATGATCAACTGGCCAAACTTATGGTAAATATAGACATTTTGCAGACGTTGTACTTCACCCATTAGTTGTTTTAGTTGTTAAATCCACAATATACAGTGTTTTCAATTACTCAAAGGAACAATAAAATGCTCTTTTTTATTTATTTATTTTCGAATGGTAAAAGTAACAAAAAGTAATATATACTATCCGTAAGCAACTGGACACTTTGAATTTTCCAAACCTGATCTGAATCCACACACACACTTGTTTCAATCCAGTTGAAATCAGAAGCGGCACACATACTTTTAACATGTGACGTGATTTGACGTTCCACAAAATCCACTTTGTTTCCTCGTGTTTAAACTCACTCTGCACCTAACACACACACACACACACACACACACACACACACACACACACACACACACACACACACACACACACACACACACACACACACACACACACACACACACACACACACACACACACACACACACACACAGCACAGCGTTCAGCAGTGTGGCAACAGCAAAAATGGATTCAACAAACCTGAACAGAAATTACTTTACATGGTTTCAGATTGTATCATTACCCCTTTGTTCGGTTTCAAAGAAAAAACATCAAGATGGAGTTATCATTGTTCTGAATTTAAAAAGGAAAATTCGCTCGAGGGACTCCTGGCGATGCCTTGTTATTAGCTTCAAGTGATTAGATGTTATGTCATGAGCATTTACGAATTTGACAAATGTTGACCTGTTATCACAAATTTCTAATGATTAAAAGCATTCCTCTCAAGCAATATTCAGGCTAGGACGTATTCAGAAAAAATACACCAAAGTACAAAACGTTATTGTTGTATCAGGACTTTTTCTGCTTCCAGGAGTTGTGCACACAGAGAACAGGACAGAATGGCACAGATGACTAACTAGCTTTATGGGTATCACAAGTGTTGGCATGGCAACCATCAGAGCATGACTGTCTGTACCAAAATGGATAATAAAAACAAAGCCTGGATCAATCAGACTGCTTGGCTGGAGCCGTTTTTTTAAACACTGTGGTCTTTTGAAATAACAGTTTGGTTAAACCACAAGCGGAGAGGTTTTAGTAATCCTGGGGTCTTGTTAAAAAGTGACGGAAAAATGAAGCGGGAGATTGATTGATGCATTTGGTCCTCTGTCTGTAGTGATGCGGGCGCCGTACCGATCTGACGTAGTGAAGAGATAGATGCTAAATGTTAAATGTTCCTAAACTCATCTATGGTCACAAACCTGTGGGTAGCGAGAGAAAAATACATGATTGTGAATGAAAGTGGCCATTATGAGTTTCCTATGCAGTGTGTTTGGGCTGAGGAAGTAGAGCCACATCAGTGAGAGACAATTGGAATGGCTTGTGTGTCTAGTTAGGTTTCTTCCTAGCCGCCTTCCTGATGAGATGTTTCATACACTGGAGGGACTGTTTCTGGCTGATCCGGGAACATTTTGGGACTACCTCAGAGGAGCAGGAACTAATGGCTAGAAAGAGGAAATGTGAATTCAGGCTCTCCTCAGGCTGCTGCCTCCAATCCTCAATCCTGGATTAAGTGGAAGATGATGGATGGTTTGATGGAAAGGTTTGTTTAAGAAGTTTATTCAATATAAAAGTATTGTTTCCTCAAGGTCCAACACCTAATGGTAGACTTTTTAATTTATTTTATTTGACTTTTAATTCGATGTATATTCATCCTTTACCTAATTATTATTTCTGTACCCACATTTTTGGTATTTTCTGTATTTTATAGAGCTGGTTCATTTTGGTGTCCAAAATGTGAAAGAAACTTACAGTACTTACAGTTGACCTGTTGTTCTTGATCTGTTTCTTCAAACAGATAATTCAGGTTTTGGGGGATGTTAAAATGCAACATTGAGTTTCAGCTTCCTTTGAATATTTTCTATTGGTTTCAGGTCTGGAGACTGACTAGGCCTGTTTACAACCTTGTAACGTTTCTAATCAAGCCATTTACTAATTCTCCATAACTGTGTGTCTACAGTTTCCCTTCCCTTCTCATCTCTGATCCAGATGGTCAGTGATAACCTTGAAACAGACTGGGACATGTGTTAGCTTGACCAGTGTAACCTGTGCATGAAACATTGACCAGGTCTTTCCATGTAGTTCTGGGCTGATCTCTCACCTTTCTCAAAATCATTACTCTTCATGGAGTATTACTGATGTATTTCATCTGGAGTTTGGATCAAATACTTTTTTTTCTCACTATGAATATTTTTCTAAACTGCTTTTGGCCGCTCCCTTTTGATTAAGAATGACTAAAATGTGAAGCTAAGTTTCACTATCACAAATAATCACTACTTCTATCTTTCCACTATCTATCTATTACAGGGGTCTGCTGGTGCCTATCTCCAGCGTACAATGGGCAAGAAGCAGGGGTACCCCCTGTACAGGTTGCCAGTCTATCGCAGGGACATACATGACAAACAACCACTCATACGCACACTCACACCTAAGGACAATTTAGAGTGCCCAATCAGCCTAACAAGCATGTCTTTTGACTGTGGGAGGAATATGCAAAAACCATGCAGTAAGACCCAAGGTGGAATCGAACCCAGATCCTTCTTGCTGCATGGCAACAGTGCTATCCACTGCGGCTCTGTGTATCACTGTTTCATTCCAGAAAAACAGGAACCACTTTACCTAACTTAAAGAGTTCTTCCTTGGAATATATGAACACTTTGCATACATGCCATTTAGAAAACCACGCTTTCTAGAAGATCCTCAATATTGCCTTTTAGACGTGCTTGAAAATAGACTTTTTTTAAAGAACCCTGTTGGAAACACAAAGTCTGAAACTACAGCACACAAGCCATTATGCCTACTGTATAAACAGGTTGAAGTTATAAATAAATAAACAAGGTAGGTCAAGGTTCTTACTCTATCTGTTGCACCCTTCAGCACACTGAAATGAGGCTGGCGCGGTAGAAAAAAAAATAGCTTTAATAATCCCCCCAGCTTAGCTGAGGTCACCTGTGCCTTCGTCATACCATTTCTGATAAGCCATCAACATTTGCTTGAAATAGTTATTTTTTCCCCCGCATGTGCTATTTACTTTTTAACCTTTTTGTCTGTTTACAGCTTACTATGTATCCATTGGGGGGGAAAATACAGCTGACAAAGGATACTATGTTTAATTACAATATATGTATACACCTTAAGGAAATCTGAATCATTTGTAGGCGTCATTAGCTGCTGAGGTCCATCCAAGCGCGAATGCTTAAAATACGATAGCTTGATAAAAATCGCATCCAACTAGACCTTTGTCATTGTGACAATAAACACGCTGATAAGAGGTTGTGTTATGATATCTTCTGCAGCCTGTGATCATGAGGGTAAGTAAAGCTTTTAGAGGCACTGAAACAAATATTTAGCAAACACTGTCCATTCTAACCACAAATTGTTGCTAAGAAAGATCAGGATTTAAAACAAGACAAAAGAAGAAGGAGTTATAAACAGGCAATTATTAAAGAACTTTGATTTGCTGTAAGATATTCCTAACATCAACTATACTTTTTCGTGCTTCTGTCATTAATAAACTTTAAAATGTAAGTTGATGATGTTGCTTATTCTTCAAAATGTTTGTTGTAGCATTTTCAGTTTTATCACCACCTACCAATGGTATTTGTGTCCCTTTTTTTCTTGCCTGAACCCCAATAGAGTTTAATTTGAACATATAAATAATTTGAATTCAGGAAAATTTAGGGTTAAAGTTAAGGCAAATGTTGTTAAAATTTCTATTAATTGAGGCTTCAGCACAATTCTGTTATTTTTGGAGGAGTTATATCTTGTGAAAATATAGAAAAGCTGTTTATAAATTCAACCATTCAGAAATGTTTTTTTTTTTGGTGGTGGGGTTATTGCTCTCCTTTAGATCACAAAGGAGTGGCAGGTGCCCTCAGATGCACAAATAACTAATAAAGGCGCCTCTTTTAATGGAGGAACAAAGATGAGCTTTGTGAGGCTAATTCAAAAACTGATGTAGCAGCACATTCCCCACAACGTCGCCAAACACACTCATGCCCAGAGAGGCTCTGAGAGTACAAATCCTTGCCTGAAGCTTTGTTTCTTCTGTTTGATTATCATTCAGCACATGTTGCGCAGCTCCCTCTGTTCAGTATGTGTGCACAAAGAAGAACACAAGCAAACAAACATACAATAAGCACTAATATTTAATCAAAACTAATAAAAAAAGTATTTTTTTCCCAAAGAGGCTTACAATTTTAATTCCTGAGGAAGTGATGATTAAGAGTGATGGGTTCTTACAGCAAGTCCCTAAAGATAATATTCTGCCTTCGAATGTGTTTTTAATTAAAGAAACAATGACGATTCCTTGAACGGTGCCCACACTGGCAGAGTTACTGCACTAGCACTCAACGCCAACCTGGATGCTCTTTTTTCTTTTTTCTTCTTCTTCTTCTGTTTAACAGTTTTTTTTTTACGCTTCGTCACACAAACAGCTTAATATTGTGTTTCTGTTGTTAAGCGGGACTAACAGATTTACATCAGTGCCAGTAAACAAAAAAAGTGCCCTTTTTTTTTTTTTGCAACATCAACCTAAACCATGCTACATTTTCTGCCTAACAGTGAATACAGCTGTTTCGCTTGTAGCAACTCCTTCTGCCTTAAATCCCTTCTTATTGTTACTCTGCTTGACTGCTTAGACCACTCTAATATATTCCCAGAGGAGGTTCTTCCAACTCTATAATTTGTTGACTGCTGCAGAGTGTCTAAAGAGCAGCAATACTCCTTAATGCACTTGTAAACACAGGCCCACGGACACACACACACATGCACAATCTGTTGCCCTCGAGAAAGAGTCGAGAGGCTGTACTCGGGCCGGAATAATTACAGACAGCATTGAATTTCCTGCTCTCCTCTTTTTGCAAACAGTGTTTATCAGGAAAAAAAGGGTTTGCTTGGTCTCCATGTTCACACGGTGTGGCGCTTGACGGTACGTCATCGCGTTGTGTCCGAAGGATTTGCAGAGCCTTGTCCTCGGTGTTCTCTTCACTCTCTATCAGGGGTGGAGACGCCAGCGATCTGACGGCTTACGGCTGGAGACACTTTCACATCCTCACATTGCAACAGAGCAGTACACACTCTGTTCCCCTTCTGTTAAAACCCTCCACAAACTCTGCAAACTAGTGTGACGTTCACCTGACATATAGCCAACTTTCATGCATACTTAGCATTTTATCTTCAGATATGCTTGCTTTAAAGCACGAGGTAGTGTCCTTAACAATACTCGAAGATTGTGTGTTTGTTGGAGACAATAGATTCTAATTGAATATCCTTCCTTTCGGCTTCTTTGAAACCTCATTACTGGCTCGTTTACTGAGGAGAATCCAGGAAGAAGGAGCTGTGACCCTAGGGGGGGGGGGGGAGGAGGAGGGAAAGGAAGAGCATCTTAAGTGAAGTACAATGCCAGGCAAAGTTATTAATACTCCCCAATGTTTTCACCTTTTGTCACAATACATAATGTACAACTACAAAGTAGGACAAGTGTGGTGAACGAACAATCGCCTATTTGCAGCTTTGCATTTGTGGGTTCACCTATTTGAGGATTCAGTTTTTGTTTGTGGAACGTGATAACAAATTATGTTGAAAGTGTGCCAATTATTAAAATTTTTTTTTTTTATTAAAGCATATCTAAAATATTTTCAAGAATTTTTTTCTTGGAAGCTGAGATACCTTTCAACAATCAATCCTACTTGACCTATAGCAACCACTTGACTTAATCAGGGTGGGATATTGCAAAGCAGCCAATCTAGGGGTACCATTAATCCATTTTTGTTCCCACTTTCGTTGGGTATAACCCCAATTGCAGAGATGAGGATGACTGGGTGTTATCTTTTGTGCTAGTGCTAAGACTGTTTCCACTAAAGGACATCAAGTTATGTTTGGTTTTTATACCAATACAACAGGCAGTTCTTAGAGGCATTTATGTAGTGATGCTCAAGTTTTTGGGTCTTACCCATTAGAAATGGTAGGGGTTCACTGTTTCATAATTTGTAAGTGAATGAAAATGCATATATAAAAGGAAATCTGAAAATATGTGATCAATCAACGCTGACACCCCTAAATAAAAACAATAATGTGCATACACTTCTCTTTAGAATGTACCTAAACATTTATTAATTCCTGCTGTGTTCTGCTTATTCGTGGTGTGAATTTAGGTCTTGGAGCTTTGTTAGAAAGACCAAAGTAGCGGTAAATCTGGAGAAGCATCAGATCCACAGCTCTGGTTTGCAGAATCTGTTGACGCGACAACTGTAATGTTATTAGGTGGTAAGGAGAAAGAAACCTCTCTTTCCGAGTTAATGCAAAGATGGATAGAGCTGAAGACAGGCCAGCTCTGCAAGAAAATGGTCCTCCAGTAAGAGAATACACACAAACAATTTCTAGATATTAACCAGAGAGGGGATCAAATGGTTTAGTATTAGGCGTCATCCAATTTGTTCATCATTCCTATCAAAAAAGCTCAAGCTCTGACAAACTTTTAATTAATTTCATGTGCAAATTTTGTATAAACAGTTCTATGAAAAAAAATCTCAAAAAAATCTATACAGAAATAACCAATGTGACAACATAAAATCCTAATGAATAACAGAAGGATTGTGCTTTTACCGTGGCGTGAGATAAAACGGTTCAAAATGTTACGTTACAAGGAAAGGTACATTCAGTTCACGACATGATTGGATATGGAGGAGAGGAGCTCTCACTTGCAGGTACAACCTCGTGAAAACAAAAATCACGTCCCGAACAACAGAGCAGAACTGACTGCAAATCTGCATCCAACTCAAGCCCAAACCTTCCTCTTTCGTTTTAGCAAACCAAATATAGAGTATTGACGGATTTTGGAAATATACTCTTACTTCTTCTTTTGTGTTTTTATTAAACTGGCTAGTAAAGAGAACCAAACAACCTTGAGAACCTTGAGAAATACTCAAAGCGAAGATGATATTGGTAGTTACAGATGCTCTGATGTACAGTCTGCTTCGAGGAGAGAGTAGGCGCCTGAGCTCAGCTCTCTGCCTCTTGGTATTCCAGTCTTGCATATCGCTCTACTGTACGCCCGTCCAGACTTGTAGCCTGACGGCGCGAGGCAGAGAGTGAGTTTCAGAGTGAATTCTGGGAGGTGGAGTGAGTGAGGATGCAGAGATCGCTGCGAGGCGGGGAAGCAAGTGTGACGCAACAAGAAAAGTGGACAAAGTATCTTCAGCGTGGGGGTGTAAATCTAGTGGGTGTTATCAGGTTAAGCCTCCCACGGCTGCCTGTCGCCATGGTGACTCCATGGTTACGACCAGGTGTTCAGCGAGGAGGAAGTGAGAGTGTCTTTGTGTAAAAGGGCTTCTTCAGTGACTTTCTTTGTTCTCATGTCTGCCAGTGAAGGCAGTAGTTCAACTGTGACTTGAAAGGAAATCATTGCCATCTTTTAGTTGTGTTCTTCCTTTCACAGAACAGAGCAGGAAACAGAGGAATGTCCCTTTAACTTTGTGGTTCCCTCTTTTAAAATGATGCATACCCCTTAAACTTTTTAACATTCCATCACACTGCAACCACAGACTTGAGTTTGCTGGATAAGATTGAGCATCTGTCCAGTGCAAATTTTTACTTGCGCTACTGTTGCGTAGAACCATCTTATGCTAAAGTCGCAGCCAAACATTTAATCTATTCAGATCAGATAGACCGCATCTTTGAACAGCCATCAAGTCTTGAAACCAGGCTCTTTTTTTTTTGTTTACTTTGACTTTGCCTTGGCAATACTAACACATTATCATGCTTCATACATTCTATTCCACTCTTGCTCTGCTTGCATGTTTCAGGGTTTGTTCTTATCTTAAAGTGTTTGTTTAGCCTTTTAACAGGCTCTGTTATCGAATTGCCTTTTATTACAGTTATCCGTAACGTTATTCGTTCCATCAGCTTTGACCATATTCCCAGCCCTGCCTCCGCGGTACGATGCTACCATGTTTCACATGAGAATGGGGCTGTATTTGTGATGCTGGGTATGTTTAAGTACACATTATGCATGACCATTTAAAGTTGTCCAGTCAAAAGATTCTCTCATCTGAGCTTATGAATCATTACCAGGTGCATCCTTTGTGCTCGTCTGGTTAAGGCTCACATAAAAAGTTTGATTAGTTTATATAGGCATGTCCTGGTATCAGTTTAACAGTTGTGTCATACGGTTTCTTTATTTTCTAAAGAGGATGAAGCCTGGATTATTGTTCTACAGCCGTGCCTGTTTTAAGCTTTCCTAATGCTCTATCCCAGATCTACTAAGTGTGTTTCTTGGTCTTAGCTATTCTGTTTGATCATATTTTTCTCTAATAAACACTCAAAGATATGTTGTATACCTCAAAAAGAATTGTATAAAACTATATTAAACTTTTTTGCCGTATAGTGATCAAATATTAAAAAAACAAAAAAAACTTGCATGGCCTAAATAGGTTTGCAGACCAGTGTAACTGTTCTATTATGTCCTCTGTATTCCTCAGTTGATTTGTGTTTGTTTATTAACCGCAGGAGGGATTTTTATTGCTGCTACGTTTTTTCCGTGTAATTATTCCCGGTAATCCAGTGAAAGAACTACAGAAGGTCGTTTGTTTTTGTATGGAGCATTAGTGCACCGCTGATTGTTTAGGCTTTTTGCCTGTTGTAAGTCATAAGGTTTAATACACCAGTAAATAAAAATATGGCGTATGCTTTCACATTATCTGGAGTCCACTGACGACTTCTGTGCCTGAACACAAACTTTGCCTTTTTGTTTCATCATAAGCCAATCAGGCTTAGTTCTGTTATCTCCAAGTATGTCCGCTGCGAGATAAGCTTATACCTCACAATGACAAAAAACTGTGGAGGCTGTTTAAATTTACATTTATGCATTTATCAGACGCTTTTATCCAAAGCGACTTACAAAAAGAGGGTTTAACTTTGAACTACGACTAAATTTACCTGCAATATGCTAGGAGAAGATTTAACATTAATGATGACACTCATTTAAAGCATTAAATTAAACACAGAAGGCCCCATACATTGAGTGCTAACAAATATCAGGGGGGGTAATGAGTGCTTTTAGATCTTTCAGGCAATAGATACTCTCGGTCTTCAAGGATTTCTCGTCTAAGCTTAAATTTATAAGCTGATTTGCCGACGTGTTTACAGAGATCTCTGTTTCAATCCGCCGATGTTAGCCCTGTTACATCACCGCGCGGGAGAAGTTGTATATAATTTCTGCACGCGCACGTGTGCTGTGCGTGCGCTGCTGAGCGAGGGCAGGGGATGTGGACCCGAGGCCGTAACACATGGAAGCACACACAGCCGACAGTGACGCACGTGATTCCGCCATGTGTGCACCGCAGGTCAGACACGCATATGCACCCGGCAAAAGGCAAAGATGGACACACACCAGTGAATTCTGCTGCTGTTAGGGCCGATTAGGACATATGGTGCCAAAACAGCACAGCAAAAATGCTGATTATGATTTTAAGAGGGTAAAGTTTTAAAAACCTTTCACATTTGTCTCTCAAGTAGTTTTTTTCCATCCTAATTTCTGCCCAAATTGTATGTAGGACTGTCAAAATCTATTGATGTGCTGCTCCCAATGTTGCTCCTCATACCGTCAGGTCTTCCTTTCCAGCAGGAATTTTGCATTGAGTCTATTTACAAAAAAAAAAGAAGAAGACTTTTATCACAATCTCGTCATTGCAGGAACATTTATTGTCACACACTAGCTACATTTACAGCATTGGTTTCTTCATACAGGCCTTAGTAAAATCTATGTTTATTGCATGTATAAAACGTTATTTCAACAAATATGTCCAGGTTTCAATGAGATGACTATATAAGTTCTCAGTGAACATTAAAGAAAGAATTGGACGTTTATTTTTTACATTACATTTAGCAACCTGGACAGAATAGCTTTAAGTAGTCCTTAAATGCATTGTTTGTCCTCATTTAATGTTGCTTTTAATGTAAGCGTCGCCCTCATCTCTTGTACATTCAAGGTCAGATTTATACATGCATTTACATAAATCATCTCATTTTTATCCATGTAAATTCTGGGAAGCCTTTTATGCAAACAAAACTTCTTGTTGACGATCCTCCAAACATCGAAGAAAATTGGTAAAGCGCTCAAAGGGCTCATAATTGTGGTTGCAAAACTTATTATTTTAAGAGCTTCAGGTTGAACTATCCAGCGTAAATACAAGCGTTCCCTTTTAATTTGCTGTTGCTTACATTGTTAGGTCTTTTTTGCGTCACACTTTCAAGGTTTAGGCACTTTGGCCAAAGTAATGAGAAATCTGAGCTAAGCGACTATCTTAAATTACCTCTTCCAATTAACATGAGAAACGAGGTAAAAAAAGATTGAAAGAAAACTGGATTTTATTTATAAAACTCTAAACTTGCATGTGTTTGATACTCTATGGATTACATTTTTGATTTTATCAAACAATGTATTGTCAATAAAAGTAAAAAAATGTTGACCTGATGATAATGTGATACTGATAACGTAAACCTCTGACTGCCGCTTTTTTTTTTGTTCATGTTCTAACAAGTGGGTTGATACAGGCCCTCGGATTGAATTCAATCAAAAGTAAAAGACATAAATGGTTACAGTGGGGAAGGAGGAAGTTTGAGAGACAGATGGGTATTCATTTAGAGGAAGGATGCTCCACGTGGTTTCCCTATCCTGCTCCTGTTTCCTATTAAATTACTTTGCTTGAACCTGTATGTCCAATGATTCAACTAAATGTATGATATATCTGTTTTTAACTCTGGTGTTCATTTGAAACGCCTCAATATGGAATGTGTATTTCTAACATATTGTGTGTATTTTATGTTATGCAGATAAATCTGAAGCTTATTCTGGTCAGTGGAAAAACGAAAGAGTTCCTCTTCTCTCCCAACGACTCGGCGGCAGACATTGCCAAACATGTTTATGACAACAGGCCAAATGGTGAGTAGTCCTTTCCCCTTATTTGGCATTATAATGAAAGCTTTTTACTGATGGACGTGTCATAATAATATCTTTCAGACCTCTGGTGTTGGATTTAGCCTTGCTGTGTAATTAATGCAGCAAACTGTACTATATAAATATTTGGAGAAAAAAAGAAGGCATTCATTTATAATAGGGATGTTTCAGACTGGGCCGCATGCTATAGCAAAACAGAAATAGGCTTTTCTTGAGACATCGATGGTGCAAACCTAGGATTTCCTTTGGTTTTGTATAAAAAAATAAAAGTGAAGAAACCTGAAGGATCTTTGTAACATGCAGTTAGGGAACAGCTAGCAAGAGACGTGTTGTAAAGTTGATTCAGGTCCTTAAATGCAAACGGGTTTAGCTTTTTTTCTCATGACTTTGATTTAAAACCGCTTCTTACTTTCTTTTAAATAAACTTGAAATGTATTGCATTTGAACATTGAAATTACCTTGTAAACATGGCAGCAAGGTCCACAGGAGCTGGAGACATTTTAAAACATGTAGGTCATCGGCTCTTAAGGACTGCCATCCGAAACCGCAGCCTTCAGATGATCCCAAAACTCTAGGTTTGCTTGATGGAGCTTTTATATGCAGTCTAACTCACATTGTTTACGATGTCATTGCTGCTCTCCCCCCCCCCAAAAAAACAACATTTTGAATAACAGACCAAACATAAAACATTTTTTAACGTTGTGACCAAACGGAAGCAGCATCCTGGATTATTATGTGCTAAATGAGATTTCAAAGTTAGAAAAGGTCTTATGGGTAAAGCAACAGGGCAGATGAACACATCCACAGTTTATGTGATTGGTTTATGTGATAATCCTGTTTAGCTGATGTTTACTCAAAGTCTAATAATTGAAGGAAATGTCACAGCGAGGACACAAAAGACTTGCTGTGACTCTGTGGGAGCTGTAAAATACAATTTTTGCACGATAGACTTGCATTTGTGAGGGTTAGGAGCCACAGCCAGCCCCAAATGTTTGAGACCGCCTTTAAATACATCTATACCTGCCCATTTTAAGAGTTCACACACAAAATGCACCTTAATTAAATGTTAGGCTTCAAATTACTGTCTTCGCCAATCTCTGTGTTGTTGCCAAGCAAAATTAATCATGCCACTGGATTGGCTGGTTTTCAAATTCCAGCCAATAGAGGTTCAAGTATCATTTGGCCTTATGTGTTTCAACTTTTCAAGATGCATTTTTTTGTGTGTGAATATTTTAGATATTGTCTATGGGGAAAAACAATCTTGAACTGTGGTATTATCTGCAATTCTGGAGAAGTGATTAGGCAGGGGTTCGCTTTCTACGTAATTCCACACAAAGTAATCAAATTTTTCAGGTTTTTGATGCTTAGCGAGTCAGATTTGTACGCCAGATCTTTTGTTTAAGGCTGTAGGACTTAGCTATGGTGATAATGTAATATTTATACATTTAACATTTAGGTAAACGAGAATCTATAGCTATTTGGTTTCAATCTCTAGAAAAAAACACAAATTCATTTTCCCTTGATTATTATTGTACCCAGGAATGTGGGATCTCAGCAATAACAACAACCCACTAAATGCTGCTGCTTCACCAGTGATAGAATGCGTTTGATACTCCTGATCCTGAACTTAACCATAAGTGGCATTTTCCCACGGAGATGGGAGTTTGGAACTCTTCCGGAATGTTTAAAAAAAAAGAAACAGTCCCAGATGTGGCCGTCTCCTCCTCAACAACTGGAGTCTTCTGTTTGGGAAGTGCCCCGTGTTCCTCCCAGACAACAGATTAGTCGGTTAGCAACAACACCCTCCACTCAGCAAGAGACAAACATCTGGTGGCCAGACTCTGCTGCTGTGAAACTCCCTCCTCTGTTTTTCCCTCGTTTACCTCTCGTTCAGTTTTTCCAAACCCACACCTTTGGCTCCTCTGTTACTGACTTCCTTCCTACTATCCTGCAGGACATCTGACAAGGCAAATATTCTGCATCTTGGATTGAACCGATTAATTACAGATATGCAAATCTGTACAATTATACTATTGCTTTTCAGGTGTTGGGATAGTTTCATGATGTTGAACAAGCAATTCTATTTTCACCATGTTGCCAAATTCATAACCTATTTGTTTTAAGTGCACTTGTACTTCAATACGTTATGAAGACATGGCATGAACTGGAAAAGTTTGGAAATGATAAAAGATTTAGACAAGATCTAATATTGCCTTTCATTCGTCTTCATACGGTTTTATTTACCTCCGTTTCTTTCTGTTTCTGTCAGACTGCGAAGAGGAGCAAGTCAGCAGTCCAAACATCCTGAGGCTGATCTACCAGGGACGTTTTCTACATGGCAACGTAACACTAGGAGGTGAGAAAACACCAGGGCTGCTGCCGGCCAGGGGGAAAAAAAAAACGTCCGAGCGCTCGCAGACGTGCATGCAGAAATCCCAGCAGTTTGCTGCTGGAAACTTCTTTGCTGTTCTCATCTTTTTCCTGAGCCACAGAACAGAGGTACCTCAGTGCTCTGGACAAGCCTGCTTTGATGGAGGGAGGGGAGGAGGGAAGAAGGGGAACAAGAAAAACAAAAAAAAGAAGGTAGACTGGCATTCGTTTAGAGACCTTGGGAAGGACAAAGAAGACACTGAGAGGAGGGAGGGAAACGGTGGCCACAAGAAGAAAAAAAGAGGAGAAAGATACCATGCCCACTTTTTTTGGCAGCCCCACCTTATTTCCCTTAAGGCTTCTTTCTCAGCCACTCTTTCTGACTTTTGTTTAGTCAAATAAATAAAAAATTGGATGAAATGAAGTGTTTTGTTTCAGAACAAAAGAAATAATTGGTTGATTTTTTTTTTTTAAGTAGTAAAATAGGATAAAACACACAGGGTATATAGTCTTTATTGGTACCACACATCAGTGTAGGTATTTGTTTGATTAAAGTTTAATAGGAAATATCACTAGATATCTAAATATTATTTTAAAGCTAATGTTACTTTATGCATAATTTGGATTATATGCTGTTATAGGTTTTTATTTATTTATTGTGTTCATCTTTTTTCCAGAAACTGTGAAAGTAAAGAAGGAAAGAGAAACTCAGTCAATTCATAGGTTGCGCTGTAAAAATTATTTTAACATTGCATCTTCTTCTGTCACTTTCATTCTGTGAGACTTTATTATTCGGACACATGCCTTCATTTCTATATGATCCAGCACATACCTTTAGGTGTGTTTTAATTTGTTCTTTGCTCTGTGAGGTTATTGAGGGGTGAAATGATACTGATGTTGGACGACATTGCACTTACTAAACATGACCTTTACATTGTTCTTTTTTCCTCTCACTAGCTCTCAACTTGCCCCTGGGGAAGACCACGGTGATGCATTTAGTTGCCAGAGAGACTTTGCCTGAGCCAAACTCCCAAGGTAACCAGCTCTCTGTCTCCCTGGTTTCCATACAAAGGGCTTTTCCATAATCCAAACAACTTTCAGATATTCCACTCCCCAGTCGCTAGTTATTTCTACACTTTTTTTGGTTGTTTCAGGAACAGTCAGTATTGCAAATAATTGGCTTTTATCAGTTACCCCAAAGACACAGCATATTGAGCAGATTATGGATCTGATATAGATCATATAAGATGACGAGTGTTCTATAGATTACTGTTAAATTAAAACAAAACATCAATAACTTGAAGTACTTCCTGATTACTGAGTCAAATAATAACAACAATAATCTATTAAAATGCAGGCTTTAGCTGTAATTATTATTGATAGAAAAACAGTACTCGTTTTAAGATAACTCATTCTTATATCCAACATTTGAATGTATAAATAAGGCTTTATCAAAGTTTCTAAATTATTTAAACCTATCCTCATGGGTGCGGAATCTCAGGTAGACGTATCTCCTCAATATACATTAAATGTGAACTAATTTTGTACCTTAAACTCTCTTTTAGCCGTTTCACTATAAAAATAGATGAATTTGTCCCTCAGATCACTTTTAGCTTTGTTGAGTCATTGCTCGTCCTTATTATGATATTTAATCTGCGTGTGTGTCTAGGTCAGAGGAATCGAGAGAAGACCGGGGAAAGCAATTGCTGCGTCATTCTGTAAACACACACCTGCACTGCCAGCCCTCCGTTCTTCTAGTCCGTTCACGCCATCAATCTCCTGGATCTGAAGAGAAGGTCCTCTGTCCTGGAGCTTGTCCACCACCTGGATGCACCAACGCCCCGCCCTCCACGCATCTCCTTGCCACCACTCACCCCCTTCATTCCCAAAATTACACATTAAATGGGATGACAGCAGGCTCAGGCTGATCAGAGACACACTCTGGGATCATGACGTTGATTAACAATAGTTGATTCCTATGCTATACTTGATTTGCTGTTATAACTGAAAAGTAGAAGAAGGAACTGGATTTGCATGTGTGTTTATTTTTTTTAATTATTATTTTTCTATCCAATCTTCCTTCCTCAGCCCTCTGCCATACACTGTCATGCTTCTTCTTGCCATCTTCGGCCGGTCTTGGGAGTCGATGCCCGACTTCCCAAATCTGCCGAGGCTGGTCTGTGACTTTTCGTTCGCGCTGCTTCTTGTTTTAACACAGTGGCCAAGTTTGTGTGTGTGGCCTTGTTATCTCATATAGACCGGCTGAGCGTTTCAACCGATAAGCTCATCAAAACCTCGCTGGGTGACGCTGGGTGTAAAACCTCATGTTTGTATGAAAGCACCTCAGTACAACAAGGGAAGCATAAAACGTGCCTGATCTGATGACTCAAACTAGGACTCCCTCAGTAACTCGCTAAGTCGCTCTCGCCCACTCACTATGAACACATTTGTGTCCTTTTTCACCTGCCCTCCTCTACATGTGCCCTTATAGTTTACAGAAATGATCCTTTTTAGCCAAACGAAGCCTAACAAGCAGATGAATATACAACCAGCCAGCGCTGATGGTCCCTTTGTGTTCTGAGACTTGATTCTAACAGTCCATGTGTATTATTGACCAACTAAGCTGGTGATGTATTAAAGCCCCACCTGCAACATCCCAATCTCCTCACTTTTATATCAGTGTTGCGAAGGAATCTCTTTGAGACGTCACTTAAAGTTTGAAAATGCTCCTTCCTTGTCTTAACTATCTCTTCTTCTCCTTCAGCATTAACAAATCTATTTTGCACAACAGGACGCGTGTGCTCTTTCATCGGATTCATGCAAACGTATGAAATGGGTTCTATTTTATGTTTCCAATGGAAGTAATGTTTCCAAACTGAGGTTAACAAGTGTAGAATATATTTAATATGAATCTTTATCTAGAACATGGAGATTTTAGATCTTGGTGATATCCATTTTATTGGTGTTTAGTCAACGATTGTGTACATGGTTAGCTCCTAGCCAGTTCAGTCATTCGCTGACGATGTCTTTGTGTTTAACAGCAGCAAATCCAGCCCAATTGCTCACGGACTGATGGGTTTTTATTTTATTTTGTTTTGACCAGTTTTTTTTTCCATTTGTTTGTAATTTAATGTAATCAATTTTTGTGGGTGTTTTTGTCTTCAAAGAATTGCTTTGTAACAGCACTAGGTCTTAAAAAATATTGTTTATATTGATCAGGGTTCAAATCTGTACAGAGAAAAAAAAATGTTTTGAAACCAGTTGTAAATAGCACTAATGATCCCTTTTCCTGCCGCTCCAAATCTTCAAAATGGAATAAATCTGTAAACTAAATAAAGGTTATTGAAGTGCACTTTAGTCTTGTCATGTCTCGTTCCTCATAGTTGGCTGTAAACCTGGGAAGTTATGGAAAGTTTGTTCCTTCTTTCATTTCTATTTGTTTATGTATCCACCTTTTCTTTCCTTATTTTGGATTTAACTCCTGCAGAAATGTTTTCAACAAATTCGTATTAAGTTCTTGCACTTCTGCTTTAAAAGAGAAGTGAAAAACCTTAAACACCTACTATTAACTTTCTAAAAATCAAACTTGGTTGATTAGGGAACGGATAAGAGAAAAACACATTACAATGAGTTCCCTGCAGAGAATTCTGTTGTGAAATCCTGTTTTTCCTTTGACTAAGCATGATGACAGAGAAGGTTGGTGAGTTTGGATAAAATATAACCAGAAGTGTTTTGTTGTTGCCAAACCTGTTGTACTAAAACCAGATTCAGATTCTTGTATTCGCTTCTTTGCCTGCAGGACAAAGAATGATCAGATAATTTAAGGAAATATTATTTTTAAATCTTGAGACACCTGTGATTACAGTGTTCCCAGAATGTACCCTTAACACTTGAGTTACATTCCCAATCTTGCAAAAGATTGTGGGTTTTGGGAACTGACGTTTTTACTAGGTAATGTCTTACAGTAGCTGGAATGTCCATAATCGCATGACTAACTTTGACCTTTGACATGATAAAAAATACATTTATGGGACAATAAGTAGCACCCACCCTTTCCCTCACACATTTGTTTAAATTCAGCTTGTACAGCTACAAGAAAAACATCAAATGACTCCATTAGTCAAATGTGTTGCGTGTCCCCTTTGCACAGCAATGTGGACGTCAAAGATCAGCACGGTAACCACAGCCAGCCTTCCTGCTGGCTATTTCTGCAAACACGCAATGCCTCATGAACTGATTTAATGACATGAGGAACAAACAGGGTTTCATTTCTGTGTGGGGGCTGATTTAACTGAAATAAAAAGCTCCCAGGAATAAGGCTGTGATGTGTCGGAGCAGTGACAGGATGGCTTTAAAAAGCTAATTCATTCACAGGTGAGGACTGTGTGTCCTCTGTCGACTTTTCCCTTCCTCCCCTCCTTCTCCCCCTACTAGGTCTACAAAGTTCTAGTAGGTGCCAGATATAAAAGACACCATTCTCTCTTTAATGGAGGAAACTGGGATATATTTTGAGGACACCAGATATAGAAACACACCAGTCTATACAACCATTGCTGGGTTCTCAATGTCAGCATTGTTAATTAAATTAGTATTTTGTCCCAGAATAATTCAAGTTGCTTAGACTGACAGGGTGACTTTTTTTTTAATGCTGATGATCATTCACAATAAAGCCAATCAGTTCATATAAATATCTATTTTGAAAAGCTGATGTTTTGTTTGCGGATCAGAAAGATTGAGGATGCTGCCATCTGCTGTCTAAACACTGGTATTTCACCTCCTTGCACTTTGAACCCATGAACTGTCCCAGTACTGAGGTAACAACTTTCAGAAATATAAAACATCAAGTTGTTGCATCTTTTAAAAGGTATCAGCATTGGCTTTTTTTTAAACACCTTTCAATTTGACATTTTATTATTATTTACATTCCAATGTCAACTTAACATGCATGAAATGAAGATAATACGCTGTAAGTAAGAGAATAATAATAATAATAGAATTGGTGCAAAACCACTTGTGATTGTATGTTTTGAAAATGTTACATTTTTAAATGAACCATAAAAAAAGTACATTTGGCTTGTGTATTCACCTATATCTGAGAGAGCCAGGCTGACCATGGTGATATACATGGGCTTCTGGAGACTGTGCTCCAGAGCAAACATCATAACCAATATCAGGTTTCCCACCACTGTGGTCACATAGAGGATGAACAAGAACCATGCAACGATGGGGAAAATACTCCAGCTGGAGACCCAAAAAACCCCACGATAAAAAACGTTGACGCTTCAGTGTGGTTCCCTTCCACTTCAGCCATGCTGCAAGCAGAGTGGAGGGAATAATATATCAGTGCAGCTGCAGCATTTGACTGAATAACATCCACGAAAACTGACAAAATATAATTAGCTCTCTCTTTCTATGACTGTAAATAGGTTTCTTATCACTGCCTTTTTAAGAAAACTAAATACATACACCAACAAATGAATAAATAAAGTAAAAAGAATTAAACTATGTATGATTGATAGAGCTGCCCACAACAGTGATATTTGTTCAAAAATGGTCTCCACATTGTAGCAAAAAACACTCAGATGCATGCACACGGAGAATTCATGTATGCATAAGGAAAACATGCAAACTCCATGCACAAAGACCCCAGGCTAGAATTTGAACCCAGGAACTTTTGTTGCTTGAAGGCAAAAGTGCTACCAACCTCCGAGCAGCTTTTCAAGATATTGTTTGCCTTTAAATTAATAATAGTTGTGTTCCTTTAAAGGATTTTTAATTATAGTTTGTCATCCATGTGTAGAGGGGTGAAAAATAAGTTATTAGTAAATAAAAACAATAAGTAAGAAAATAGGCACCCCAACATAATTTTTCATTTTGTATTCTTAATTTGTCGTTGTAATAAGTTCTAAGTTCTTTTAGTATTATTTCAGTTACTCTGTGCAACTCCATATACAGCCGCTAGGGGCGCTGTCGCGTTGGTGGCATAGAGAAGA
>JAVLVB010000205.1:1277483-1296907 GCA_032876305.1 Orestias chungarensis
TATATTAAGAGTAGAGTTTATGTGAAATGGAAAGTATTTTTGTTCTATTGAAACAATGAACATTGTTAAAAGCTAAGATGCTAAAATGTTATAAATATATTTCATTTGTGCTGATTAACAATGGTAAAAGCTATTAAAATAGTTAAAAGCCATTTTATATATTTCTACTTTGATAGTTAAATACAAATTTATAATGCTATATGGAGCATGTTAAAATAATGATTGTTTGGTTAAAAGGTATTACAGCCATTTCTTAGTTAATGAATCAAATGGTTTGCTTCTGAAATATGCTTTACTTGAAATATGGTGGCATAGAGAAGATTGAGCATACAAGAAGAATAAATCTTCCGGTTGAATGTGAATGAAGCTCAACGTGTGTGTCTCGTTTTTCTCTTACCACAGCATCACACGTTGAGGGAAGATCATAATATACATTACCCTCAGCCATCCAAGGTTGCAGGGTAACACATGGATATGCTAAATTTAACCAAAGACAAACAATTTTCACTGTAATACGTATTTATTAATATGTAATCTATAATTCAGTCATTTTAAATTAAGAGAGCGCTCAATATTTAACTAAAATAGCCCAAAATTACATGTTTAAACCCATTATTTTATTTTATTTAGAGCTATGTATTTTTTTTCAATGCCAAGCCAATAGATTAGGAATTTACTAACATTTTTGAGTCCAAAGTGAGCAGGTTTAGCTATATTGGAAGCAGACTGAACAGCCAAATACAGACTGTAGTTAACATCTGTGTATTTGAATAAATTGCCATACATTTTTATTATAGCGTCTGTCTGAGGCCTCTGGTGTGATTGGAAAGTATTCTGAGCAGCAGCTTTACACAGGGCCTGCTTAATTGAGAAAAGGTTTGACCTATGGGAAGTAAAGAACCCCAGATATGTAAAGTGTTTATGTTGAGAAAAGTTTGAGTGACATTTATACATTGGGAAATGCAAAATATACTATATGTGTTGTTTAAAGACCAATAAAAGAGGTTATGTTTAGATATTGACAGTCTTTTCTTTTAACTTTACCTACCTGCTCAAGATTCAGGCCTTTTGATGCAAACAGCAGTTCTAAATTTATTCTTGCTGTTCACCTGATGTTTTGTCTGCAGAGCCTTTATTCCTTTAGTATCATTACATCAATTCCTTGAAAACGACCACTAAACTACAAACTGTATGAAGATCAGAGACTTCTTACAGTCTGAATTTATCAATGTACTTTAATTTGAAACCAGGGCCGGACCACAGGTGACCTGTTATTTACATAAATATCATGTAAGTTACTTTGAACTGCTTTGAAATTTGCAAATATACAAATAAACTCGACAAGAGTGTATTGCCAATAGCTTCTTTGATAAGGCATGTCCAGTCTACAACGACAGAAGTGAGTGACATCATGTCCACTATATATCTGCTCTGCTTGAAAGAAGCGTCTTTTGAGACATAACAGTCTCGTGCGCAGGTCTTTTAAACGCATTAACACCCGCAAGGCAGCCGGACCGGACGGCATTCCTGGACGTGTTCTTAAAGTCTGTGCGAATCAGCTAGCAGGAGTGTTTACGGACATTTTTAATCTGTCTCTTTCTCTCTCAGTCGTGCCCGCATGCTTCAAACTGGCCACCATTGTCCCCATTCCAAAGACTGCTACTGCTACATGCTTAAATTACTGGCGCCCAGTTGCTCTGACGTCTGTCATAAGCAAGTGCTTCGAGAGGCTGGTCAGAGACTTCATCTGCTCATCACTGCCTGAAACCCTGGACCCTCTACAGTTCGCTTACAGACAGAACAGGTCCACTAATGATGCTATAGCCCTGACACTCCACACTGCTCTATCTCACCTGGACATGAAGGACACATATGTGAGAATGCTGTTTGTAGACTACAGCTCAGCTTTCAACACCATTGTACCTTCAAGATTGGACATGAAGCTCCGTGACCTGGGTCTGAACAGTTCTCTGTGCAACTGGATCCTGGATTTCCCGTCTGATCGACGCCAGGTGGTCAGGATGGGAAGCATCACCTCCTCCTCACAGACCTTCAACACCGGAGCTCCCCAGGGCTGCATTCTGAGTCCCCATTCTCTACTGCCTGTACACACATGACTGCACTGCTAGTCACAGCTCCAACGTCATTATCAAATATGCAGATGACACGACGATCATAGGCCTGATCTCCAACAACAACGAGACAGCCTACAGAGAGGAGGTCAGCTTCCTGACACACTGGTGCCAGGAAAATAACCTCTGTCTAAACGTCAACAAGACCAAGGAGCTGATTGTGGACTTCAGGAAACAGGAGACTGCGCACGCCCCCATCAACATCAACGAAGCCACGGTGGAGAGGGTCAGCAGCTTCCGGTTCCTCGGGGTCCACATCACTGAGGATCTCACATGGACAGAACACACCACACGGGTGGTAAAGATGGCCCAACAACGCCTCTTTTTCCTAAGACGGCTCAAGAGGTTTGGCATGAGTTCCCGTATCCTCAAGACATTTTACACGTGCACTGTGGAAAGTGTACTGACAGGCTGCATCACCGCCTGGTACGGGAGCTGCACTGCTCTGAAACGGAAAGCCCTGCAGAGGGTCGTACGGACAGCCCAGCATATCACCAGGGTTCAACTGCCAAACCTCCAAGATCTTTACACCAGCTGCTGCCTGAGGAAGACCAGGAGGATTGTAACGGACTCCACCCACCCAAGCCACTGCCTGTTTTTACAGCTGCCGAGCGGCAGGAGGTACAGGAGCATCAGGACCAGAACCAGCCGGTTACAAGACAGCTTCTTCCCCCGAGCCATCAGACTGCTGAACAGCAATGGACAAGCACACCCCTCATAATCAACACAGTGATCCCCCCCACCATATACCCCCCATACGACCCATTCTGCACTCTGCACTTTACCATGTGTAATGCATGTCTTGCACAATAACTGTACATCTCGGACTACTATTCTAATTGTATTTTATATATTTATATTCATTCACTTTCATAATTTTGTACATCTGCACATAAAGATCCTGTAGTATATCTGTATATATTCAACAAATGGTGCTAGTTTTACTGTAAGTTTAATGTGTATATTTTTGTATTTAATGTGTGTTGCACCTGTGAGGGACTGAGCACTTAAGCATTTCACTCACCTTTCACACCTGTGTTAATGTGACGTGACAATAAAGTGATTTGATTTGATTTGATTTGATTTCCTATCTAACTAAATATCTTGGCTGAATGAAAGTAATCTTACATTTAAATCTGATAGGTGTATATTTAATTATGAACTTCACTAAATCTGTGTTCAGAGCCCTATAAATCTTGTGACCTATCAATCTTGTTTAATGGGTTTCAATCTTTTTTTGTTAGGATAGATTTTCAATCCACCAGAACATGATAACATGTGACAAAACATAAGACAGCAAGACTTGTGTTTTGTTTGTTGAAGATGTTTAGCTTGTCATAGGCATATTTAGTTCTTAGGCCGGATTGATAGCATCAGGCTCATAAAGTGCAGTCAGAACAATAACACTTTTATAACTGGGTCTTATAATATAGCAGTTTATGATTATTAATATAGCTCTTAAAATCAAATAGGTCAATAATCCTATCCTGCTTCCAGTGTCCTTGTCCATGATCAACCCGAACAGGTCACCTAATGACACAAACGCTTATTATGTATCAAGGTGTCAATAGTTTTAAAGTTACATGATGAGACTTATCAAATTAAGAAGATAAGATGCGCTTGCGGGTTAAAAGACAAAGGTAGTGATTTCGGATCTGACAGAAAATAAAGGAATTACAAGAAACATATGCAGTGCATATGTCAACGTTTAATAATAAATCTGTGCATGCTGGTGGTTTATGCATTTCTAGTCTGAAAATAATTTAGGATATTTCTGATACAATTACCCATAAAGTAATGTATCACTACTTCATCACCAGTTTAGAACTTCAAGGTCTTCAGAGCACATAGTTTGCATGTTTGAGACATGCAATGTAATTATTGTAATTATTGAAGTTGTGACCAAGTTTTTCCTACATTGTAAATTACAATGATAGAAAGGTTAGAAAGCAATATGTTTTGATTATCAAATGTGTTTTGCTGTGTTTCTAAATGATGGCCCAACAACCTGTCCATGACTCTCTCCTAGTGACTGGTAAGCAAAAGCTTTCCTCGTGACCTTGTAAGGACTTTTAGGTACGGACAATCAGTGGTTACATCTTTGTTTTACATCACAGAATAAGGAAGAAGTTTCTGGCAATAACTCAAAGCCTCCCAGGATCAATTAGTCAGTCTATCATAACAAGTTTAGGTAAGACTCGTGTCTTCTGAGAATACAAATGGCTTGTGGGGAGAGCATGAAAAAAACATTAGGATTCTCCCGGGTCCAAAAAGGAAGGTACTGTTACATGATGATGAGATGTCACTGCTTAGGGATCGGAAAAAATGTTGTTATTATTCAAAGTAAAATGACCAACTTCCTTTGATTGTATAAACTTAAAAAGTCAAAGAACTAGTCAGCCAAACAAAACTTTCTACACTGGTTGGACAATGAAACTGAAACAGCTGGTTTTAGACCACAATACTTTATTAGCATGGTGTAGATCCTCCTTTTGCAAGTCAATTTGTCTTGGGAATGACATGTACAAGTCCTGCACAGTGGTCAGAGTGATTTTAAGCCATTCTTCTTGCAGGATTGTGGCCAGGTCACAATATGATGCTGGTGGAGGAAAACATTTCCTGACTTGTGCCTCCAAAACACCCCAGAGGGGCTCTATGATATTTAGATCTGGTGACTGCGCAGGCTATGGGTGATGTTTAACTTCACTTTCATGTCCACCAAACCAATCTTTCACCAGTCTGGCTGTGTGTTTTTGTGCATTATCATTCTGATACATGGCTCCTTCTTCAGGATACAATGTTTGAACTATTGGATGCACATGGTTGGTAGTCCTTTGCAGTGACGTGCCTATCTTGTACTGGGCCAAGGGAATGCCATGATATGGCAGCCCAAACCATCGCTGATCCATCCCCATGCTTCACTCTGGGCATGCCACCATCTGGGTGGTACGCTTCGTTGGGGCTTTTCCACGCCGTAACTATCTTGGATGTGGGGAAGACGGTTAAGGTGAACTCATCAGAGACCAACACATGTTTCACATTGTCCACAGCCCATGATTTGTGCTCTTTGCACCATTGAACCCGACGTGTGGCACTGGCAAGAGTGACCAAAGGTTTGGCTATAGCAGCCTGGCCATGTATATTGATCCTGTGGAGCTTCTGACGGACAGTTTTGGTGGAAACAGGAGAGTTGAGGTGCACATTTAATTTTGCCGTTATTTGGGCAGACGTGGTTTTATGTTCTTTGGATTTTATCCGGGTTAGCACCCGAACATAACTATCAGAAAGCTTCCTCTTGCGTCCACAGTTTATCCTGTTGGATGTGATTCATCCTTGAAGGTATGCTGACGTTACCCTGGATACTGTGGCTCTTGATACATCACAAAGACTTGCTGTCTTGGTCACAGATGCACCAGCAAGATGTGCACCAACAATTTTTGCCTCTCTTAAACTCTGGTATGTCCCCCATGATGCTGTGTGCAATGCAATATTTTGAGTAAAAGTCTGCTTTTACCCTACTAATTGGACTTTCACACTATGCTCTTACTGGTGCAATTTGCAATTAATGAAGATTGGCCACAAGGCTGGTCCAATTTAACCATAAAATCTTCCACACTAAAATTACAGGTGTTTCAGTTTCACTTTCCAAATCCTGCATATTTTGATGCTCTCGTTTTTTATATAATCATTTTCTTTCAGGTATTTTGGCATAAAAAATAATAAAATAAGGAAACACCACATTCTACATCTCCAATAAACTAGTTTGTTTAGGAATTAAAACAACTGTGGGACTACCTTAAACTGATTTTCTCATAAAAGGCTGTAATTATAATAACACAGCTTTGTTGAAACAGTTGCTCTGTGATTAACAATAAAAGATAAACATCCTTCAACTTTGATCCAGGGTCTGGGTTCTAGCAATATGGATGAATATATACCTACTCTAAAGTGTTTGAAAATGATCAAAGACACACAGGACTTTTAAATCTGATAAAATGTTTGAAATAAAGTAAAATTAATAATTAAAGTAACATCTGAAGGCTAGGTAAAGACCATCACATTACAGGAAATAATATTTGCACACTCTCATGATCCTTTGTTAAATGAACTTGTCCTCCCTATTATTTCTTCCTTGAAGTAAATCACTGTGGGATAAAAACTTGTACTGTAGCTGCAAAGACAATCTTATTATTTTTCAGCAATAGCGCAATAGAAAATCCCTGTGATTAGCAAGCACCAATTTATTTGTACAAGGGGTTGCCAAAGAGTAGGCAACATTTTTAAGGAGTCCAAATGCTAATCATCAGCTGCGAACAAAGATTTATCGGCTGCCCCCAACGGACATCTACATCTCCCGATGCATCAGCAGAGCGAGGAATACCATCAAGGACAGCTCACACCCCGGCTCTGAACTGTTTGACCTCCTGCCCTCTGGCAGGCGCTACAGGTGCATCAAGGCCAGGACAAATAGACCCTGAACTCAACTGGACACTAACTGAGCAATACCCTCACCTCTGTGCAATACTTTGCCATTATAACAATCAATGCCTATGCAATATTTTATATTTATTTTCAAGTGCAATCTCACCACCACTGTATAATTATCTAGATAGTGTTTATTTTTCTGTATATATTTTTATATTCTTATACATTGTTTACTTTTCTGCACACCTTTATACATTGTTTATTTTCTGTATATTTTTAAAATATTTTTTGCAATAAAAGGCATTCTATTCTATTCTATTCTATTCTAATGATCTTGATCCAAAGGTGGCAAGAAATCTATTGTTATTGTCAGTGATCAGTTCCCTGATGAGCCACGATATAGCATTTGGTATATCTTTTATAAAATTACCTTACATATGAAGCGACGGGAAAAGTAGTAACAAGGTGCAAGAGCATGGGCAAAAACCCCCACAAAAACTTACAATTTATTTGAAGAAAAGGTAATTTTATTTCTTTATATATATACTAGTTCAATTAATAATAAAAAAAACAACACATGCTTTATATAGGAGTTTGTGAGTCCTTAAAATGGTTTGTGTTTGAACTTTGTTAACATATATGAATGCATGTATGATCTGAATGTAATTATTTTCTTGTGAAGTGCCTTGAGGCGCGATATTTAGTAAATAAACTGAATGGATTTGACCTCAGCAGGTGTAATTCAGCTTGTTTGCAGAACAACTCTGCTTCTTCAGGTGGTCACAGATGGTTAATGTATTGAGTGTTATTGGCTATTCACACGCTTTTGTTAATGGTCATCAGCCAATACGCTAAAAGAAACACATCACGCTTAACATAACCACTTGGATATGAGCCCAGGTTGAATGCAGATAAGTTTTACTGGCAGGCAAGAAGAGAAAAGTATTCTCCACTCTGTGCAGCACTAGGTTTTGTTGGATTGTCAAAACTCTTGTGGTTTTTTAAAATTCTGGCCTCTTGATTCGGACACAGCGACAGTCTGGGTGCACTTAAATAAAATGTTATCAATTACACCAGCACAATTTTGTATCATTGTGGGTGGGGTACTGTCAATGTAAATGAGCCTCCTTCTTTAACACTTCCAGATTGTCGATCTGATTTGGAGAAAATCTGGTAAATCTTTAAGAACATTTTGCTCACTCTTGTTGTTTTCAGGCTTGTCTTAATTTTATTTTTCTTGATATATGTGACATCATTGGAAACCTAAGAATCCAACTTCCAGGATCTATAAATAACTCATGCCACCCACTAAAATGGCCAGTCTCACATTTTACATATTATGCCTGATATTTCTCTATCTGAAATTAACGAGATACAAATCAAGAATATTTTGTTGCACTCAAATGTCTCTTGTATTCACCCCAGTTATATGTGTAAACTAATTTAAAATCTTTATATTTTGGCTTGAGGTCCAGCTAAACTTCATTAGTATAATATCATTACAAGTTGCTGTGAATAAAATGTGCTTGTAGTTAACTACTAATATAATATAATATAATATAATATAATATAATACTGGCGCCGCAAATGGCTGCCTCAGTGTAATTACAGCAAAACAAATTCCTAGTATGTCCTGTATGTACCTGGAAAATAAAGTTGATTTAATCTTAATCTTTAATATAATGAGTACAGTCATAACACATTTTAAATACAAAGATTGGCAACTTTAAAACTGTTTTTAAAGTATAGTAAAAATTTAGCAATGTTGATTCCATCTGTGCTATTTCATTAACATTTGGTTAAATTCTGGTTAAACAAGTGTTGTTGTCTGATATTGAAATCCTGTATCGTTCAAAATGTACGATACAGGAGTAATAACTCATCAATCACATTGGGTTGCGCCTACGGTGTCCAAGCAGGTTTAAGAGGTGGCCAGAGGTACACTGACTATAAAACAAGCTCTAACATGATTTTAGTTTTAGTATTACAAAAGTAAATATTTTAGGTATAATTTGTGGGCATCGACATAAATACTGCTGCCAGCAACTTCATCTCCAATGATGCACTTGACCTTGCCTTTAAATGTTCAACCTTAAACAAAGCTTATACCTTATACCTTGGCAAAGCTATAGCTCAACCTTCGGTCTAATTAATTGTTTCTGGTCTCCTTCATCCTGATGCATTTTTCTCAAAGACTAGGCCCTAAAGGAGTCACTGCTTAGATTAAATACTCTCTTTCTCTAGAAAGCAGGTGGTATTTCAAACTGAACCATGTTCTGCAAAAGGTTTTCTCCTGTGAAACAAAAGTCTTTCTGTGGATGATTGCTGCAAAGTCAATAACACAATGGAAGTGTCCAAATTTGAAAGAATTTGCTGGTTTATTCTGAATAATAAACTGAACTTTAATGCATTGTAAGATTGCTAGGGCCAATTTGAATGTGTGGTTGATTGGATCAAATCTATTATTATTTTATTATTATTATTTTTGTCCTGAGATGACAAAGGTACTTTATGCAAAAATTAAATGTACTGAGACTTTAATTAAGTCCACAAAAACTTTTGTTTAGAAGTCAAAGACAGTCAAAGTTATAGACTTTTAATTGCCCCTAATGAAATATAATGAAACAGCAATAAGCATTATAAATTTAGTTATTCACTTTTTCCATCATAGAAAAGAGAGTAGGTTGTGGCTGTTAGCTTAAACCCTCCAAGGAGCAATTAGCCAGTTTGTCATAACAAATGTAAGACTGTGGTCTTGTGAGATTTGGGGAAAATAAGCATGTGGAGGCTAAATGAGAGGGTAATGTGGCATTATGGTGCAACAACAAAACATTCGTGTTTGGAGGAAGTCACATAACTGTTTTGATGGAAAGTAAGAGCAAACCCCAATAAACCCTAATAAACTAAGAAATACATAACAAAGCTCATTAACTCCATTTTGTTTACTATGCTAAAATTACCAAACCAGAACACTTTAACAAAAGTTAGAAAGTTAGATTTAGATTTCGTTTGGGATAAACAAAGTATTTTTTGATTGATTTGATTGATTGAGAACAAGTGTAAGTAAATGAAAGCTCTGACATAAACAACTAACAGATTACTTTATGTTTTGGTGAAATACATTTTAATTCAAATGTCCACATTTTAAAAACGGCTTAGACGTGGAAACATGCTTAGAAAAGATTGTAATTTGTCCCACCAAAATTTTACTTATTTAAAAGTTCATCACATCTGTGATCTACACTCAAAGCATTTGTTTTTAGAAAACTGAAAGTTGTTAAATTTAAGAGAAATAATATACAGCTATATATGAATTTACCAATAATAATGTTTATGCGTTTTTACTTGTGGGGTCAACATCTCCATCAACACTAACAGTTTTATTTATCCACAGTTTTATATGCATTAGCTGTTTTCCATGACTTCTCATTTAAAAGCATAGCTTTTTTTTAAAAACATTATTGGAACATTTTTGCCAAATATTACCATTTAATTTAGAGAGAGAAGTTTTGGGAATTAAGCCAAGGAAAACAGTCAAGAAATATAAAAAGATGTGAAGTATAAGATAAAAGCAATTGTTAGAAAGCATATTGGTGCTATAAAATTCATTTCCACGTTCACATGTCCTACATTCAATTATTTTTCCTGCTTGTTATTTATTGTTTTAAAGTGAGCCACTCTGGGACAAACATTTATTCCTCACCTTGGGAGGGAATTTGAGTCCTTCATTTATTCATTAAGCAAAAATAGCATAATAGAACATATTTTTAATGGTACACGACGCAGCTGTATGACATTGGAAGCCTTGGGACTCTAATAGCCCCTTGGGATACGTTTGAATACACAACAAACTAGGCCCAGTGGGACTAATAATATTGATTTACTGCATGTATGACAGCTGGTCTGGGTTTGCTCCTGAGAAATTTCGATGCTTTTAATCTGCACTTTTGGTATCTGATCTGTTAAACTCTTAATCACATGTTTTGGTCTTACATACAACACAAGACTGGACAAGATGCTTTTATTTTATTAATGTGATGAACCACAGATTTAGGTAAGCAACTGTAGAAAGATTGCTCTTCTAAAAGTAAGAAAAAAAGACTGCTTTATTGCTGATGTTAGTTTCAATCTGAGCTAAATCCATTGAGGTTGTTTAAACCAAAACAAGTATTTTTTAAGAGTAATTAATTAATTAAATTTTTTTTTTGTGTGTAACAGTTTGAATTTTTACACCATTGGACCAAGGCCTACAGTCTTGGCCTTAGTATTGTTTAAAGGTATACCAACATTGGTTATTAAGGGAATAAAGTTACTTGTTTCACAAAGCAATGCCTTAATTGTTGTTGTCATAAAGTTACACAACATAAACCTCTTTCTCCCTTGACTTTTATGTGCTGCTAGGGGAACTGTGCTTCGCTCTTTGTTCTGGTTGTGTCATTACCCTGCAGGAGCAGTAACAACAAACAACTCATTAACCATCTCTATAGACTGAGTTTCATCCAGGGATTAAAGAACATTTTAACTATGAATCTAGAGCAAACTTAGGTTATTCCAACTTTGCAGGAATAAAAGTTGTTTTATTTTTGATTTTTTTTTTGTATCCTTCAAACGTTTCCACATTTTTTGCCAACATCTTTGTATTTTACTTCTTTGTTGTTGTTGTTTTTTTGCAGTCACATTTTGTTTGTGCATTTTTGAAAAATAATTCATACCAACAGCAAAACATCACGGCTGACCAGCAAAAGTCAGACTCTTTGTCAGAATCCTCTGTTCATCTCAAAAGCAAATATCTGCGTCAATGAACATGCAAGTGCCATCAGTATCACAAGTCCTTGTTTATTGTGTACAAAAAACACATCTAAACAACTGTTCTGTTGTAAACTATGAATAAAGTTTTGATGACAAATATTTTAAATTGTGAGGTTATTCCAAGGCAAAATACTGGGACATTTTTACATTTATGTTTGTTGCAACAGTACAGCACCACATGTGCAAAAACTCAACATGCAGTTGATCAAACTGGTTGATCATTCGATTATCAATGCTTATGTGCTTCACATGTTCACCTATGTTGGATAAAATAAGCAATTCCCAAATTCACAAAACATTTAGAAATAAGGTTACATTTTAGAGTATAGAAATATATATGACATGGTATGACTAACCATTCAGACAAACCATTTTGCATGTTAACCCTTATACAAATTTCTCAATGTAGACATTTACTAAATTTAGCTAGTGACTTACAACCCTATGAGGGTCAGCTTATGGCAATGGTATCTGAAGTAATACAATAATACTGATAAATATTAATCATAACCTTGATATTATCACTTCTAGACCAGTACTCAATACTCGCCTATCCTTTGAGCAGTATGCTTGTTTATTTTTGAGACATCCAGCTGGGAGTGAGGACTTGCACACCATTTTATCCATTGTAGACAAGGATATAATTGTGTTTTCGGCTTTGGAAAGTGAAAAAACACGACTTTCCCTAGACTATTCTTGGGATACCTACTGTCTGATTTAGTATATCTTTAAGAAAATCTCTGTACCATCTTGAGGAATTTTTGGCCTAGCTTAACTTGCTCAGACGCCAAAGACGTGGTGACTGCAAAAGTTAAAACGAAATCACATGGGCCAAATTCATGGGCCAAAGGAGTGTCATAAAGCAACTTTTATTAACTTAAAGCCTAATAGCTTTAACAGGGACATGAACGATAACATTGAAACAATAATGAAATTAAATAAAAGCTCCTTAAAAACATAAAGAAGTGATATCTCTTTATGGTTTCTTAATAATGATATTAAATAAAAGCTCCTTAAAAACATAAAGAAGTGATATCTCTTTATGGTTTCTTCCCTCAATGGCCCTTTGTATTATGAATTCTTTCCATTTATCCAATATATACTTAGCTGAAACAGGATGCTTTCATGTTTAGTGTTGATGAGCCCAGTGACCGGTTATTGAAGGTTAGTGCTTCAAAAAATATTGGTGGGGAAACGCAAACTAATTTAAGGCCAGAAAAGGTCTCAGTACATGCAGTATGCTGAAAATAAGTCCTGGAATGCTAGAGAGTTTGTACACTAACACTGGATATTGGTGCATACTGATCCACTTGGTGTCCATTTACACATCATGGTTGCATTTGACAGGAAACCTGTAGAGTGAACAAATGCAAAGAGGCGTTCAACCTCAAAACATGGAGCTCACCAATACAAATAAATCATCACAATGCCAGCGGAAACATGCATTTAAGTGTTTGACTGGCATTATTCCATGATAATCTTGTGTTAAGAAAATGTGTACAGTTTATTTCTGCCATTTTAAATTGTGAATTGTGAAAGGTGAATAAAATCAAATCCACTATTTTCAAAACCTAGAATCCTTTAATATATTTTATTAATCTTTTAGAGAGGTCAGATTATTTTTCTATCAGAAACAAACATTCTGATTGTAATAATATTATAAAAATATATATATTTTAACAATACTATATAATCAGATTGCTGTTTAGCTCTACTAAAGGTTCCTAGAATTATGCATAATCCAAAATACACAATTGTGCATTGAAAAAGGGGGAAAAGGGCTAAAGCACAATATTCTTTAAAAGACCTAAATAAGTTGCAACAAAACATCCCACTATTTAGAAATTTCAGTGTGTGTTAAAGTCTTTATCAGTCTATCAAATGCTGTTTACAATGAGCTACTAATTGTAGCAGTTTTTAACAGGCACAACATTTAGTAGCATATCAAAGATTAGAACACTTTACAGCTGTCCTTTGTTGACACATCCAACATTTTAGTCTGTGATGAGCCCCTACCTACAAACATGGTATCTGAGATTGGTGAGCACCAGAGCTGCTCAGCAACAATCTGTCACCACACCTTTTGGTGCATTGACAGATTCCCTTTAGTTGTACGAACAGGTTTGTGCACGAGGAATCAATTCACCAATGCAATGTCCAGAAAGTGGGAAAAAAATGACTTCCACAACTTCATTGTCTTGTGGATGACTGGATAGTAGATGATCATCACAACTGATGCCTTGCTGTCCCACTTGATCCCCAAGACAGGGCTTCCTAGAAGTAAGGGTGTGTTATTATATTTCAATTTATTTATTTATTTATTAATTTCGGTTGCTTGTTTTAAGGGCACAAACAACATTTTTCTAAATGCGTGGACCTAAACAATATTTAAGCACTCACCAACTGGATCTTGTGATTGTACTCAGACTCCAACTCCTCACTGGTAATTCCATAAAAACAGATTATCCAAGTTTAGCAATCCAAGTAGGGTTATTCAATACCTTGTTTCTATACATGTTTTGATAATACTGAACATTATTTCTCAAGGGAAAGAGTCCCTTACACTGTAGACTTGAGGCTGGTAGATGATGCTAAAAGCTGGCAACTGATTTAAAAGTTTAAAATGAGTCGTGAAACCAATCGTCATATTCGGGCCGGGAAAAACGGGTTTTAATCTGCATTTCAGTAAGAACAGAAAAGTTTCTTTGCAAAACAGGCTCATATTTATGTCTTTTAAATATATTATGTTGTTTAAAGGTCAGGTTTAGAACTGGCTAAAAATATGATTTGCTATGTACAGTTCTTATTTTTTTTCCAAAAAAACCCAAAACCCTCCAACAAAAACAAGGCATATAAATTAGCTTATAAACAATAATGATTCACAAAGTAACAAATCTTTTTTTTTTCCAAGTATTTGCTCTTCAGGGACTAAACAGGGATAAACCAGACCTGTAAAACAGTTAAAGCCTCTCAGAGCTCTGCAGTTGATTGCACAGAGGGTTTAATGTCTGCTCTGCTGCCTGGAGTGATAGAAGTGTTACACAGCAGGCGTGACAATATTCCCCACAATGGAGCCTTTCAACTCTGCGTTTGGAGAGAATTTATCTTTTGTTCACCCTGCATATTTTATAATAAGCGGATTTATTGGCTTACCAAATATGAAGTATTACTACACCTTTCTCTTTTTTGTCTTTATTATTTCAGTGCTTGGAAACATGACTGTAATGAGTGTTATATACCTGGATCATAACCTCAGAACTCCAAAATATGTTGCGGTTTTTAACCTTGCCTTTGTGGACCTGTTGGGTAGCTGTGCTCTGGTACCAAAAGTCCTTGACATCTTTTTGTTTAACCACTATCATGTTCCTTACAATGACTGCTTGACGTTCCTGTTCTTCTGTTATACCTGCCTCTCAATGCAGGCTCTCAATCTTGTTGCTCTCTGCTATGATCGCCTGATGGCCATCATGTTTCCTCTTCACTATCAAGTGAAAGTTACTCATAGGAGTATGATTTCCTTGATTTCAGCTTTCTGGCTGTTTACTATTTTAGCTGTTCTCATTGCAGTTGGCCTTCTTACAAGACTTTCCTTTTGTAAGTCTGTGGTTATAAATAGCTATTTCTGTGACCATGGCCTGATCTATGAACTTGCATGCAATGACAATTTCCCCAATGTAGTAATTCGTTTTCTTTTGCCAGTTCTCATTCTTTGGCTTCCCATGCTGTTTATTTTATCCAGCTACATTTGCATTGGCTTTGCTTTATTTAAAGTGGCTGTATTTAAAGAAAGGGTGAAGGCCCTAAAAACCTGCTCAGCTCACCTTTCGTTAGTGGCTATATATTTTTTACCAATATTAATAACATTTACTATAGGTCAAGAGATACATCCAAATGCCAGGATCATCAACTTGTCTTTGACTTCAGTATTTCCGCCCATGTTGAACCCAATCATTTATGTTTTGTATACACAAGAAATCCGTTCCTCAATAAAAAAAATACTGAAATTTACTCGACAAGCGAAAGTTCTGGCTAATTGAAACCCAGTGTTTACCAATGTTATGTTTCTGCATTTTGCTTCATTTATAATTTATTATGATCCTGTGAAAGGCAGGTAAGATGTGAGCCAACCAATGTTTTTCCAAACTGTCGTTTTATAGAGCGTCGTGTTCAGGATGATTGTTAAGATCTACTGTCAGAAACTTTATTGGCACACAGTCCTCCGTTGAATCGGTTAAACCTTATCATACTGCCACAGACTGCTGTTGATTGTTACCCTTGCTTCCAGTAGTGTAATGCACCCTCTTGAAAAGCTTCAGATTTATTTGAACAAATGAAACAATAGTTAACTGTACCCAAGCGACCTCCAGACAGTTCAAACAAGTTAAACCTGATGAAGTGGCAATTATCTATTTGTAAGAAGAGGACAGTAAAAATTTTTATATATATATATATATATATATATATATATATTGGTAGTAAGAAAAAAACAAAACAAAAAACATTTAGGTATTTTAGTTACTTGATGAACTTGTTCTTGTCCCTGAAACTTAACCAGTGGGTTTAGTTACTTGTGCTGGATCCATGAATGTTTAAAGGTACAGTTAAAAGAAAATATTAAGACATCTGAGAGAAAAAGGTGCAGTAAAAGCATTTAGTTGCTTTACATTCCCAAGTGGAGCATCATTTAAAAAAATGCTGCAAACAACTAAATGTTTTCCCTCTCCTTCTACTGGTGTTTCTGTTTTGCATGTCTACTTGTCTTCTCAAACCCCTCATACTGATCTCGGTTCTTTCTATTGAAGGGGACTTTTTTTCTCTCTCTCCACTGTCATCACATGCTTGCTCAGTATGAGGGATTTTTGTAACGACGGTGTCACAATGTAAGCGATCGAGTAAGTGATGCAGTCTGCTGGGTTTTCTTAAATCAAAAACTATGTAAATGTATTTAAACAATAAACTAAAGCTTATTGACTATTTCATAACCAGGATAAATTGAAATGTGTCTATGAATGGAATAAAACAGTTTTTCTTGTGACATGCTACAAGATGACTTTTGTGGTGAATTTATGTTACTGTATATAAAAAAAATAACTTAACTACAAAGTAAATATGTATAATTTTCTATTTTATAAAGTGAACATTTCATATTGGTAATATCTGTATCACATCAGATTACACAACTATCAACTATTTATCTACCCTGAATATGAACTGTAAATCAGATATAAATATACTTTAGTTTTAAGTATGGTTGGTCACGTTAAACTAAGCTAAGTCTCGTTTTTGAGGTACAAAGACATTTTTCTTACTTTTTAATATACATTTTCTATTTTTAATAGTTTTAAAGTGAAATAGCCCTTTTTTACCAATTACCAATTTAATTGAATCTGCTCTTCAAAGCATTGTCTTTAGCCTTTATCAGTATCTTCAAATAAACATCCTCCCTTTCCTAATTAGAAAACAGCTGGGTTTTCCATTCCTGTATGGTGAGGTGGGACCACATAATTCTACTGAAGATAACAAAGAAATTCACTCAGAGAAAAATTCCAAATATAGTGATTCTTTATTTTCAAAATGATGTGTGGTTTTTTGATTGCAGTTAATTTGTTCAATTTAGCAATCCACCAGGTCCTACATTACACAAACACTTGATTTGTATCTTAATAAAGAACTACAAAAACAATTTAACTGTAGTTTTATTTTTCATTTTTGGAGGAGAAGAATCCAGAACCTTACAATTGTATTTGTATTTGTAACAAGACGTGATTTCTCCTCCCTCTCTCAACATCCGTATTTAGCACAACAAACAAGAAATGTTACCTCATAGTCTAGTCTAGTCTAATTTTTAAAAGTTTGCTCTCAGGGGATCTAGAACAAAGAAAAGCATGGTCTGCTAAACAGTTAAAGCTTGTTTGACCTTCCTCACTGATGCATGTTGATGGTTTAATATCTGCTCTCAGTGCTGTTCAAAATTTGACAGAGCTCTCTGGAGCCCCATCTCAACATGGATTTATTTAACTCTGCTTTTGGAAAAAATATAACTTTCATGCACCCAGCATATTTTATAATAGGTGGATTCATTGGTTTACCTAATATGAAGTATTACTATGTCTTTCTTTTTTTTGTCTTTATTATTTCAGTGCTGGGAAACACGGCAGTGATGGCTGTAATATATCTGGATCGTAACCTGAGAACTCCAAAGTATGTTGCAGTTTTTAACCTTGCATTTGCAGACCTGTTAGGCAGCAGTGCTCTGGTACCGAAGGTACTAGACATATTTTTGCTTAATCACTATCGTATCACCTACAATGAGTGTTTGACATTCTTTTTTTTCTGCTACACTTGCCTTTCTATGCAGTCTCTTAATCTGGTAGCCCTCTGCTATGACCGACTGATTGCCATCATGTTTCCTCTGCACTATCACGTGAAAGTTACCCATAAGATTATGTTTTCGTTGATTGCCTCCTTATGGCTCTTTGCAATAATTTCCAATTTGATTGCAGCTGGGTTACTCACAAGGCTCTCTTTCTGCAAGTCAGTGGTTATTAACAGCTACTTCTGTGACCATGGTCAGATTTACCGACTTGCATGTAATGATAATTTTCCCAGTGATACTCTTGGTTTTGTATTGCCATGTCTAATTATCTGGGTCCCTCTTATAATTATTTTAACCAGTTATACTTGCATTGGCATTGCTTTAGCTAAGGTGGCTTCAGCTCAGGAGACATTGAAAGCATTAAAAACCTGCACAGCTCATCTTTCTTTGGTAGCAATATATTTCTTCCCAATATTGATAACGTTCATTTTAGGCTCAGAGATACACCCAAATGCCAGGATTATAAACTTGTCCTTGACCTCAGTATTTCCACCGATGCTGAATCCAATTATTTATGTGTTATGTACACAAGAAATTAGACAGTCGGTTAAAAATATAGTGAAAATAAAAAAGCAGTCAAATATCATGGTGAAATAACCGTTGTTTAGGTAAAAATTTTGCATTATTGTCTTTTACTGTACAAGCATGATTGTGTATACAACACACAATTACTTGTACTGTTGATATTTTGAATGGCTTTCAGTGAAAGACTTTGAAATTTTTCATAGCTAATAGCACAGTCAATTGTATGTGGACTAACTTTAATTTGAACATATAGCCGCCGGATAGCTCCATTGGAAAGTCATAAGGCTTTGAGACTGGGGTCTGGGTTAGAATCCAGGGCAGAGACACAAACCAACAGCACCCAGTGTTGGTCCTTACACAATACCCATTGCGCTTCTGCCTACTTTGTAAGTCGCTCTGGATAAAAGCGTGTGCTAAATACTACACATATAGAAAATCAGGATGCAATACATGCTTGCTATTGATATAAAGTATCTATTATAACATTTATTTTATTGACTACTTGATTTTTTCCTTAATAAAGCTTATTTCTGCATGTTTTTTCCTTACATTGACCAAAGTTAGTTAAAATTAAGAATGTTTTCAGATTTTGTACCAATCCACAGATTTGTTAAAATATGTTAAAATTCCTCATAAATTCAATTCAGTTTATATGTGAAAGTCAGTTTAACAACAAATGTAATCTTAAGGTCATTCACAAAACAAACCGATACATTTTATACTGTAAGAAGAAATATATGTTAAATTCAAACCAGTTATATAAAGGATTGAGATTTATCTTAAAACAACTAGGTTTGATTCTAGTTACATTCCAGTGCTGTTAAGTTAAATTTGCAAATTAGTTAAAAAAAGCTAAGCAAACCTAGAAAGTAGCTTTAAATGACTGTTTGCAACACTCCCTGCTTCTTAACAAACACATGGAAATTCTATGAACTTGATTGCATTAGGTCTTTACTTTGCAGCAATCGGTCACACCAACATTTTAATGTTTTGATTTGTACAAACAATGTTTTTGCTGTATTTTCTGAACAAAATACTTTATATCAATGCTGAAACAGCATACGAATGACTATGTGAACTGTTGGTGGTGTGTGTGTGTGTGTGTGTGTGTGTGTGTGTGTGTGTGTGTGTGTGTGTGTGTGTGTGTGTGTGTGTGT
>JAVLVB010000205.1:1305474-1328612 GCA_032876305.1 Orestias chungarensis
GACAAAACCTTTGAGAATGGACTTATTCAACTCAGCTTTTGAAAAAAATATCACCTTTGTCCGTCCTGCATATTTCATTATTAGTGGATTTATTGGTTTACCTTACATGAGGTATTACTACATCTTCCTCTTTTTTGTCTATTTTGTTTCAGTTCTGGGCAATACAGCTGTAATGGCAATAATATACCTGGATCATAACTTAAGAGCTCCAAAGTATGTTGCGGTTTTTAACCTTGCCTTTGTGGATCTGTTGGGTAGCACTGCTCTGGTACCAAAGGTCCTTGATATCTTTTTGTTTAACCACTATCATGTTCCCTACAATGACTGCTTGACATTCCTGTTTTTCTGCTACACTTGCCTTTCAATGCAAGCTCTTAATCTCGTTGCTCTCTGCTATGATCGACTAATAGCCATTATGTTTCCTCTTCACTATCAAGCGAAGGTTACTCATAGGAGTATGATTTCCTTGATTTCATCTTTCTGGCTGTTTACTATATTAGCGGTTTTCACAGCACTTGGTCTTCTTACAAGACTTTCCTTCTGTAGGTCTTTGATCATTAACAGTTATTTTTGCGACCACGGCCAATTGTTTAAACTTGCCTGCAATAACAACTTCCCTAATTCAGTCATTGGCAATTTATTGCCGGCACTTTTTCTGTGGCTCCCTTTTTTGTTCATCATTTCTAGTTATATTTGTATTGGGATTGTTTTGGCTAAAGTTGCCACAGCTCAAGAGAGGATGAAAACCTTTAAAACCTGCACAGCTCATCTCTCATTGGTGGTAATCTATTTTCTTCCAATAATCATCACATTCACCATGGGTGCAAGAATTCATCCGAATGCCAGGATCATAAACTTGTCACTTGCTTCAGTGTTTCCACCCATGCTGAATCCAATCATTTATGTTTTACAGACACGAGAGATAAAGGATTCACTAAAAAAAATATTGAAAATCAGAAGGAAATCCAGTGTTACGGGAAAATAGGAATGCAAATGCAAACATTGTTTTTTTTAATGACATTTCTATAAATTATAGTTTAAATATTCTTTATTGTTATAATTATTAAGAAATATTAACAGCTCTGTTCTCTGTATAATCTTATATTGTATTTAATTCCATTTAGTTGGAAATTTCTTTCTTTTTCCCAAATTGACATTAAATGTTTCTGCAACTCATTTATTGTGAGTTTGTTCAAAGAATTTGATGTAGATGTTGATAGACATTCAGGGATGATCATATGTAATGTTCTGTATTCCTGCTAATCTTAAAAGGCCTCTGAATAAAAACCCAGTTGTTTAATATAAATCTCTGATGATAAACAAGCCAAAGTTGTCTGTAATGTTCTTAATCATAAGAAGATTCTTCTTTGTGCAGTTATGTCCAGGGAGTCCACAAAGTTTAATTTGTTAGCTAGTGATTTCACATAGATGATGGATGGCAGAGATGGATTGAACAAGGTTTTTTCTGTCCTTTTTGCTCCTGCTTTCGATTCACTATCCTTCCCTTTTAACCCATCTGGGATTTATGGCTCCAGTTAAGGTATTATTTGAGTTTTTTGAGGTTATTCAGCTTCTTGATAAAATTATGCATCATGATAAATGTCCAAAAGTAAGACAGTATCAGCATATTCATACTCCTCCATTGGCTAATACAATAGAGATTTTTGTCCAAAAATGTTGTTTCTGCCAGAAATGGCAAAATTATTATTTTTTAAATAAAAACAATAAAACATTACAAAAATAAGACAAACACTCCAACATGCAGCCATTTTGAGCACTATAATTTTAGAAATATACCCAAAGCAATAATACAAGTTTATTCTGTGATATTAGGAAACGTTAAGACCTAAAGTATTATGCTGTAAAGACAGATTAAAAACTGTAGTAGCAGGAAGAAAATTATGCAAAACAAATTCATATGTTGTTAACAAAATTAGTTTATAGTTTTTTGTACTTTATGAATCTTCATGTTAATTGTTTGTTTTTAGTAGCTACAATTCAAGACAAACTTGAAAGCCTTTGCAACCTAAAGCATGAAGCAGTAACAAATATTTTTGCTATACTCTTAATCCTGAGAAAATTCATGGACAACAAATGAGGACCATGATTTGTTTAATCCAATTTTCATTTGTCAAAACCTGAATAAATCACAAACTACAATAAAAAGGTTTTAGGTCTTTCGATTTACTCTTCAACAGCTGGTTGAAATGACTCAGCTTCACAGAAAAACATTATGCAATATATCCCATTATACATACAGTGGGGGAAAGGGAAATCTTGTTATGGGTGTTGTTATTTGGTAAACACTCCATAATAAGGCGATTTTTGTTCTCCCTATGCCAATAAACCAACCAAAATTAATCTGTAGGCAAAACAAGAATTTAAACTAAACACAACCAAGCAAAAAAAAGTTGTCCTTACAAAAAATATAAACATCTGTAATCTTACTGTAAGTGCAGAGCCAGGTCGAATAAGCTCAGCATGGTGAAAAACAATACCCCCTAAACTCCTCAATGGGCTAAGTTTTAGAGACCTGATTAGAATAAGGTTACTCTAAAATGTGGCACCCCTTGTGGCGTTGAACTGAAACTGCAGGCAGACCCAGAAAAGCAGTCGAGTTCACAGATGGCACTTAGACCTTAACAGCAAGTGGAGAAGCTGCAGACAGTGGAAGAACAGCTGTGACAACCGGCTTTGAGGTGGAGAAACAGCAACAGAAAAACCAGAGGAAGTTGCTGCAGACAAAGACAGACTCGTAGCTGGAGGATATCTTCTGCTCTGACGAGAAATAAACAGAAGTGCGGCAGTCAATAGCAGCGGAGCCAATCCTGCAGTACCAGCCGACTACAACGGAGCAGAAGCGGAAGCATTTGAAGCTGAGGTAGCAGGAGGTGAAAACCTCATTGTAGTGGTAGGCAACAACAGTGCAGACCGTGGAGCGGACGCTGTGGTGACAGGCAAAATGGCTGTGCATTAGAGATGCTGGAATGTGGGAAGGCCGAGACCAGAGACCAGGAACAGACTGTGGAGACGAAGCGGCAGACTCACTCTCTCTCCAGAGGTTCGGCTCCATCATCCTGCCACATCAATCCCCACAGAAGAAGTCCGGGGATCATGCTATGGATCTAGGTAGAACCTGCCTCTTTGTCTTTGTCAAGTGACAGGCTGGGAACAGAGCTGTGTCGACGAGGGTCCCACGGCAAAGGGACCCAGAACTTCAACCAGCACAGCTCAGAACTTAAATAAGACTTTCTTGAAAAAATCCAGAAAGGTTACACAAAAACACAAAATACAGGGGCTGTTCGCGGCTGGATAGCTAAATTGGAATGTCACCAGACTTACAATCCGAAGGTCATGGGTTTGAATCCAGCCCAAGGCAAAAATACATCACAGCATCCAGTGTGGGTCCCTAGGCAAGACCCTTTGCACTACTGCCTAACTGGCGCCTGCAAAATGGCTGCCTCGTTGTGGTTTACACCAAAAACAATTTCCTACGGGATCAATAAAGTATACAATATTATTTTAATTATTATTATTATTATTGGCAGAACCCGTGGTCCTGGATCAAAAGCAGGGTCGTTACTACAAAACAGGTTGATGCGTGATCGGAAGTGCAAAATCAGTCAAGGTCCAGAATTATCAGAATCAGCGAGGTGTCAGAGGGCAAGGCAAGAAAGAAAAATCAAAGAAACATAACTTAATCAAGAAGCAGCTAAACATTGGACATCTACTCACAAGAGGGGGCATCATAAGGGGATGGAGTGGTTTTCATATGTTTTACTAAGTCACTCAACTCAGCAAAAGACACATTGAAATTGCTGAAATGTGGCTAAAGCACCAGAATAAAATGGTGTGGTATCAAATAGAAGACGGGAGTGGATAGCATGGAGAAGCAGTGAAAGGTGGAGCCCTTAAGACATGGAGGCCGTTAACAAGGTATTGAGTAATTCTCAATACCTTGTTAACGGCCTCCATGTCTTAAGGGCTCCAATATTTTTGATTAATATACTCAATTGTCATTAAAAATGAAGGTAGCAGTTACTTGATTGTGCTATTGTATGACAAATGTATAATACCCCCATAATCTATGTTCAGTTTTTCGCTTCAATATGTCATGCATATTGATGAGGATACCATATTTTCCTTATTCTGAGAAACTACCCCTCTCTTCACCTGTGCTCGTCACGGATCTTTAATGTGCGAATTATTAATCACTAATCAATAAGGTTTTCCCTCAAACTGCTTAATTACCATCCACCCTCCCCTATTGTTTGGCCAGTTGCAAGGTTGTTGCTATAGAAACCAAATCATAAAACTTCTCTGGAGGGCACGTTATCAGAGAAACACTTGACAATGGATTTGATCAGCTTCTTCTTTAGATTGCAATACCTTTTAAAGACCTTTCCACCCAGTCTTTAATACTACTAGAACAATAAAACGTGTAAGACCATTGTCAAGGGACAATAAGATAGAAATAAAGTTGCACAATATATATATTTACAATCTTTACTACAAAAGACTAAATGGGCAAAATATTTGGATGCTCTTGATCCATATAATATACACATTGAGTGTAGAGATGCTAAAGTTTAAATAAAATAGTTGAACAACTGGAAACGAGAAATTGAGAGAGAAGACAAAATATGGGTTAAACTCCTTCACATTATACAGAAAAAGAATCAAAACTACATATTGACACAATATCATGCAGCGTTTAAATACACAGATTGTACAGTAAAATAAAGAAACAAAGCAATAACGTGAAGTAAATTTGCTATTGTATGCAAATAATGTTTTATAAATGAAAAGAAGTCTCCTCACAATGTTCACCAAGATTAGCTGTTTCATTTGAGTAAAGCTTGTATGTTTAATGCTTACCTCAAATTCACTGGAGGATAAAGAAGCATAAAAAAACAGATAAAAACCTGTGACACACCATAAGACCTTCATGAACCCAGACAAAACTTTTAAGGAGCTGACTACACACACATAGCAGTTCTGACTGACCTGACAGAGGTACGCAAAGACAAAACCTTTGACAATGGACTTATTCAACTCAGCTTTTGAAAAAAATATCACCTTTGTCCGTCCTGCATATTTCATTATCAGTGGATTTATTGGTTTACCTTACATGAGGTATTACTATATCTTCCTCTTTTTTGTCTATTTTGTTTCAGTTCTGGGCAACACTGCAGTAATGTCAATAATATACCTGGATCATAACCTAAGAGCTCCAAAGTATGTTGCGGTTTTTAACCTTGCTTTTGTGGATCTGTTGGGTAGCACTGCTCTGGTACCGAAAGTCCTTGAAATATTTCTGTTTAATCATTATTTTGTTCCCTACAATGACTGCTTAACGTTCCTTTTTTTCTGCTACACTTGCCTTTCAATGCAAGCTCTAAATCTGGTTGCTCTCTGCTATGATCGACTGATGGCCATTATGTTTCCTTTGCACTACCATGTTAAGGTTACTCATAAGATAATGTTCTCAATGATTCTATTTTTTTGGGTTTTTGTGATAATTTCTATTTTAATTGCAGTTGGGTTTCTGACAAGACTTTCCTTCTGCAAGTCTGTGATCATTAACAGTTATTTCTGTGACCACGGCCAGCTTTATAAACTTGCCTGCAATAACAACTCCCCTAATTCAGTCATTAGCAAATTATTGCCGGTACTTTTTCTGTGGCTCCCTTTTTTTTTCATCATTTCTAGTTATATTTGTATTGGGATTGTTCTGACTAAAGTTGCCACAGCTCAAGAGAGGATGAAAACCTTTAAAACCTGCACAGCTCACCTCTCATTGGTGGTAATCTATTTTCTTCCAATTATAATCACATTCACCATGAGTGCAAGAATTCATCCGAATGCCAGGATCATAAACTTGTCACTTGCTTCAGTGTTTCCACCCATGCTGAATCCAATCATTTATGTTTTACAGACACGAGAGATAAAGGATTCACTAAAAAAAATATTGAAAATCAGAAGGAAATCCAGAATTATGGGAAAATAGCTATGCAAAGTCCAAACATTGTTTTTTATTTAACATATATTAATTATAATTTAAATCTTCTTATTAGTCATAATTGTTAAAAAGAATATTAACAGTTCTGTTCTACGTAAAATCTTAAATTGTATTTAATTTAATTAATGTGGAAAATACTTTTTTTTTCAAAATTCATATATTCTGAGTTTGTTCGAAGAATTTGATGTAGATGTTGATAGACATGCAGGGATGATCAGATGTAACTTTCTGTATTACTGATGATCGGAAAAGACCTCTGAATAAAAACTAATTTTTAATATAAAAGTCTGATGAAAGAGATGCCAGAGTAGCTGTAATAGTCTTAATTTTAAAAAGGATTGTTCTTTGCGCAGTTATCTCCAGGAAGTCCACATGGTCTAACTTTTTAGCTAGCGATCTTAGATTAATGATGAATGGAAGAGATTATTTGAATTACCTTTATTCTCTGTGTCCTTTTTGCTCTTGCTCTCGATTCACAATGTTTCCTTTTTAACCTATCTGGGAATTATGGGGGCAGTTAAGGTAGTATTTGAATTTTTGTGAGGTTATTCAGCTGGAACCAGGTGTAAACCACCTTGTTGCTACAATTATGCATTATGACAAATGCCCAAAAGTCAGACAGTGTCAGCAAATATTCATCCTCCTACAGGGACCAATACTAGATAGCCCACTTGTCGAAACAAAACATGATATTGGTCCCAGAAATGGCAAAATTAAATAATAATAAAAGGAAGACAACTACTCCAACATACTGCCACCTGGAGCACCATAACTTTAAAAATATTAAAATAATATAAGTTTATACTGTCATATATGCCAGTAGGAATGTGTTGTTTAGACAAGTAGTTTTTCTTTTTTTGTTACATCTTTATGTTGATTGCCTCAATTAAAATAGCCACAGTTCAGGACATGGTTTAAAGTCCTTGCAACTTTAAGTATAAATTTGCTACACTCTTAATACTGAAATAATTAAAAAGCAACAAATGAAGAACATTTCTTGCGCAAATGTTGCAGCCTCTACTCCGAAAGGATTGCGAGAGGTAGGTAACTTCTGAGTTAAACATGAAGGACAGAGACACAGCTAACGTCCTTTCCCCATTACGCTTTACGCAGGCGCAATAAATGGTTCTGACATTGTCTGACATTGACTAAGGCAGCATCTTTTTTCATTATTAAACTCTATTCTTTCCCTATTCTCCATAAAAGTTCATAGAGGATAAAAGCTCATGACCTGATTTTAGAACTTTTTCAGAGTCTGCCCCCCCGGCACCCTGCCAATCCTTATCAGCTCGTTCATACAGCAATATCTGGGAATTTTTGTTTTATAACCAAGGCATCATTTGAATATGCAGTCTTTCAAAAACCAACTGAAAGTTAAAGGTTTTATCATTTCACTGCATTTCAATAGTCAATGTTCTAGATTTTACTGTGGAACAAAATAAAATGCTTCTGTACAATGATTATTGTTCTTAATGATTTTAATGACAAAGTGTAATCCTGTAATCCTTGATGTAATGATAACTGTACAAATAAATTTGACTTGACTAGACTTTTACAGATGTGGTAGATTTTATGTAAATGTTTAAAATAATTGTGTAATGACAACATATTTTTAAATTTAGAAATTTTACTTGGGCCATTCCATCTTGATTTACATTTAATTTCAGATTAGAATTTAGGAGTGTTTTTGCATTTTTATTGCTAACAGTGGATGCTTAATAGAATTAATATTATTTCTATTTTTTTATCAAAATTTTGTTTTTTATCGTATTCACATTCGAAACTGTATATCATCGAACTTGTACACAACTGTAATGAGTACATTCAGTATTTATACGTTTGTACAATATTATTAATGCACTTAACTTTTAATGAATTTTAAATAATTTTTATTTAAACCCAAAAAAGTATATAAACCTTCTGTACTGCATTAGCAATGTTTTTAAATGGGACTTTAACAAAAATAATAATTAAATAATATGGACCACCTTTTACTGGAATATAATCCCCAACATCAGAATCTTAACAAGCAAACCATGGCAAATGCCATTGTCATAGTACAAAACTTAGGTGCATTATCACCTATAGAAAGGGTTGACAGACTGGAACTCTTTTCATATATCTGTTAGTAGGAGCAGAGTCTCAAGGGTTCAGTCCCTGTAGTGCATACTTATCCTGTGGAAATTAACATAAACACAGTCCATTTTAAAGACAGTTCAAAGAAAATTAGGACAGTCCTTCCTCATTTTTCTTGTATGTCAACAGTCATACTAAAAATCAGGTAAGTGCAAGTGTAATACAAGTGCATGTATTCAGCTTCAAGTAAACAAAGCAATCACCAGTGAGTCAACATAGTCCATAATACTCTGAAAAATAATAAGGATCAATGCAGTACACCCAAGGCGTGCTCTAGTCTGGATAATGACATAAAGTCTGTATTTTGTAACAAGCTGGTGTACCCATGGTATCATAATTGTACACTCTTGGTCTCCTTCATTCACGTCTAGGTCTCCGAGTCCCTACATCATTAGGATCACTGTCAATAGGAGGAAGCTGATGAGGTGAAGGAAGGCTCACTTCTGCAGGCATGTCTACTACCTGATAAATGTCAACGTCTGATGGTTGGTCAGCGTCTTCAGCTTCAGTCTCGGCTTCCTGGAGCAACTCCTCAGGTTGCATGTCCTGGTAGACCGGTTGGGCAGAACTATTCTCAGGATGTGGCAAATTTGGGCAAATGCTCAGATAACGTGGCACTGGATGATACTCGTCCGCATCATCGTCGTTGTCCTCTTCTGAGTGGGTCCCTGAAGCCTCAGCTGATGTTGTAGTGGTTCTTTTCTTTTACTGACGCTGCAAGGAAGTTTCTAAGGGCAAATGATCACAGGGCAGTAAAAGGTTACGGTGTAAAACACTGGCCCTGCCCTTGCCCTTTTCAGGTTTCAGTTCATAAACAGGAATGTCCTTGCTTACTTGCCGGACCACTATGCGCAAAACGTCATCCCAGTGATTTCTAAGTTTGCCTGGACCCTTGCGTGGAGTCAAGTTCCTAATTAAAACTCGATCACCGGGTAACAGAGTAGAATACCTCATCTTACTGTCATACAGACTCTTACTCCGAACAGCAGCTTTGCCTGCATTGTGTTGTGTGATCTCACAAGCATTGTTTATAACTTGTCTCCACTTCTGCATGTAGCTCTGATGGTCAGTATCACCCTGTAATGTATCCTGAGCTAAACTAAACAACATATCTACTAGTAACCGTGGTGATCAAGGAATCAAGGAATCAAATAATTTTTATTTGTCATCACATCACATGTGGTACATGAGGTGGGACGAAATTCTAATCCCCCGGTCCAGTTTACACCCTGATAGCAATTTTAAATAATATAATAAAATATAATAACTATGCGAGAATAGGATTTGACTACACAGAATCTACAATATGGACACAGAATCTACAATATGGGACTTCGGACATAGCAGCAATGAAAATTCGGAGTGCAAGTGACATATTAATTGACATTTTAAAGTGACATTTTAAAGTGTGATATTAAAGTGAACAGTGCCGGTTAAATGAGAAAGTGTTTTTCATTTCTAATTGTCCTCGCGTGTGTTTGAGAGTCTCAGAGCTTCAGGGATGAAGCTGTGTCTCAGTCTGGTGGTTTTGCACTTGATGCTCCGCAGCCTCCTGCCTGAGAGGAGCGATACAACAAGTGAGTGTGCTGGGTGTGTTGGGTCTTGCATGATGCCGGAGGCCCTTTTCCTGCATCCGGAGGTGTAAATGTCTGTGGTGCTGGGGAGGCTGACTCCAACAGTCCTCTGTGCAGCCTTCACCACCCTCTGCAGAGCTTTCCTATCTGCAGCAGAGCAGCTTCCATTCCACACGTTTATGCTGGAGCACAAGACACTCTCCACCACACATCTGTAGAAGGAAGTGAGAACCTAGCTCCCGAGTCCAGCTCTTCTCAACCTCCTGAGGAAGTAGAGCCGCTGGTGCGCCTTCCTGACCAGAATGGAAGTGTTGTTGCTCCAGGTGAGGTTGTTACTCAGGTGTACACCCAACTATCTGAAGATGTTGACCACTTCAATGGCGTCCTCTGTGGATCAATTTTTCCTGTATGCAAGCTGGTGTAGATCAACAGTGACGCTGATGTTGGCTTGGATGCACATATGTGTATGTGTGAGGGCTACTGGCCGATAGTCATTCAGACCTGTCATTGCGGAGCTCTTGGGGACCGGGATGATGGTGTCGGTCTTCATGCAGGTGGGGACAGCTGCCTGGATGAGGGAGTTGTTGAATATGTCCGCCAGCATGTCTGAGAGCTGGTCCGCGCACTGTTTCAGCACCCGACCGGGGATGTTGTCTGTCTTTGTGGTGGTGACATCCTCCACACACTTGCTGATGTACCCCAGAACAGCAGATGTGTAGTCGTCCAGGTCCAGCTCCCCCTCGTACTCAGCAGCCTCCCTGAAAACCTGCCAGTCTCTGCAGCCAAAACAGTCCTGCAGCACAGCGTCAGCGTCACTGGGCCAAACAGTGATGGTCCTCTGTGTGGGTCTGGAGCGTCGCAGCGGGGGATGGTAAGCAGGCATCAGCATGACGGAGATATGATCGGAGAGCCTGAGGTGGGGGCGGGGGAAGGCTCTGTATGCGTCTTTTACGTTGGTGTAAACACGGTCCAGCGTGTTATTTCCACGTGTTGGTATTGGAATGTTCACACGCATGATGCGCATGAGTTTGGGCTCGGAACCTACGTAAAAACTACTTAAGTCAGGGTGTTCACTAGGAGCGTTAGTAAGCCGCTGCACTACTGCGCGCCGCCATCTTGCAGAAAGATCGCCCTTAAAGTAAGTAAAAGGGAGAAAACCCAGTCACTTCATTCTCAGTAGCATTATAGGCATAAATCAGTTTGTTTAGCGAGTTCTTCCAGTTACACTTTTGTTTCTCAGTCAGCGTTTTTAACTTCTAGATCAGAGTCCGGTTAAATCGCTTAACCTCCCCATTCCCTTGTGGGTGATGCAGGCTTGTCCTTGACCCTGCTACTTCACAATACCCTTTCAACTCAGCAAAAAGCTGGTTTCAAATTCACCATCCTTATCATGGTGAGGCCTCTGGGGAAACCCAACTAGTCATTAAAGATTTTGTCTGCAGCAGTCTTACCAGAAATGTTCATAGTGGCATTAGCCTGGGAAAAACGTGTAAAATGGTCAATAATGACAAGTATTACATTTCTCCACACGCAAGAAGTCAACTGAGACGAGTTCAAATGGCTGAGTACTAACTATGTTTTTGAGTGGAGCTCTAGTCTCATTGGTTGGTTTCTTGTTCTTTAGGCACACACACTTCCTCATTACAAGAGTCCTGTATTTCTCTCTGCATAAAGGGCCAGTAAAAACGGTCACGTACCAAAGAAATAGTCCTTTCTACACCATGGTGACCCATTTCGTCATGTAGTTCTTTCAAGACTGTTGGATTATGTTTCTAAGGTAACACCTCTGTCATTAAACTGTAACTCCTCCCATTTCCTAGGAAGGCACACAAGTTGTGGGCAAAACTGTTTCAGTTCTGAACTTGAGGATTTTGTCTCTGCTAGTTTGTATTGGACAACCTTTCCAATAATAGGGTCAGTTTCTTGGTCCTTCTTGATCTTTCCTACAGTAAGAGGAGCTATAGGCATGCTCGCTGACACTGTGGCAGAATTGGCTGATATACCCAAAGACCAGGCTGCATTAGACTCATCTTGATGGTCAACTGCCTGTAGGACAGCATTCACAGCATCATATGACACTTCTTTTGAGCATTCTTCCATATAAGTCTCCATGTCTAAGGGCATCCTAGATAGACTGTCTGCATCTATGTTCTCTCTGCCAGGACGATACTTAATGGTAAAATGGAAATCGGCAAGTTCTGCTACCCACCTACACCCTGTGGCATTTAATCTGGCTGTTGAAAGGGCATATGTAAGTGGATTGTTGTCACTAAACACAGTGAAAAATGGTGCATAGTACAAGTAATCACAGAATTTGTCCGTAATCGGCCATTTAAGGGCTAAGAATTCTAACTTGCCTGAATGCAAGTTGTAATTTTTCTCCGCTGCAGTTAGAGTTCTGGAGCCATAAGCAATGACACGTAGCTTGCCATTTAGCCTTTGATACAATACAATTCCTGATCCCTGATTAGAGGCATCTGTATATAGGATAAAGGGCTGTGTAAAGTCTGGAAAACCAAGAACAGGAGGCTGAACTAAACAGCCCATCAACTGTTCTAAGACTGAATGATGCAGATCTCTCCACTGAATGGGGGTATCCAAGGGTACATTGTTATTCTGTCTACTGTTACATTTTCCTTTTCTTGTGAACTGCTGAGAAACTGTTTGTAGAGGCGCTTTAAGCAAGTCATAAAGGGGACTAGCAAGACAAGAAAAATCTTTGATATACTGCCTATTACTATAGGGAGTATATCAAAGATTGCTTAACAGTCCTAGTATTGCTCTGAGCTCGCCAACAGTTGATGGTTGCTTGTTCCTCAGGGATCGCACTGCTGCTGTGTCTGTCGGGTCCATTTTGCTGCCCTCCGCAGAAACAATTCTCCCAAGGTATCTCACCTCTGGTTTGAAAAATTCTAATTTTTTTGGTTTGAGTTAATTAATTCCCTTGTCTTTGAGGCACTACAACACCCTTCTGACGTCCTCGATATGGTCCTCAAAAGTCCTGCTGAACACGAGAATGTCATCCAGGTAAGGAACATATATCTTTTCCCGCAGTCCTTCCAGGCATTGCTCTGTGCACCGCTGGAATGCAGCCGGTGCATTCATAAGGTCGAAAAGATTCCTAATCCATTCGTAAAGGCCCCAGGGGGTAACAAACGCAGTTAAATGTCTGCTCTCCTTGGCCATAAACCCCTGTTGATATGCCTTCTTGTCCTGCATCCAGTAGCAAGAAGATGGTGTTTCCCTCCAGGCTGTCCATCACATCCTGCATCCGGGGTATGGGGTGTCTATCTGGGTGTGTCTTGCCGTTCAGTTCTCTGTAATCAATACATAAGCGTAAAAAACCGTCTTTTTTCCTTACACATACAGCAGGAGACAAATATGAAGAAGTGGACTTTTCCATCCAACCCTGTGCTATAAAATCCTGTAAGTAGTCCTTCATCTCCTTGTACAGTGGCTTTGGTACAGAGATGTATGTGTTTAAAACGGGTTCTGTTTATTTTAACAAAATGTCCATGTGCACATCCTTCACACATCCTATATTATCATTGGTTTTTGAAAACGACGCCAATTCCTCTCTTAACATCTGTTAAACGATCTGTCTTTTGTCTCAATCCAGATGGGACATGTCAACAGGAGGGATCCATTGCTCACTGATGGGGGTACATCCTGTGGTGTTGTGGGTCTGGATTGTGTAGATGGCAGCAGAGTTCAAGTTTTCTTTGAAAATGTTTGAATGGTAAAAAGACACCACCAACTCCACAGTACCAATAATGGTTCTCCCTGATAACAAAATGTCCTGGTTAGTAGGATTTTGTACACTAATAGAAATCTTTGGAATAGAACCTGCTTTTACTACAATCAATGTGTTACAAAACTCTAGGCCATCAGGCCATTGTGGGTTTTCACATGGCTCAACAATCAGTGCAATGTCCTCTTTAAATGGCTTAACTTGGACCCTACATTCAATAAACACTGAACTCAGAGCTGGAATAGTCACTCTCTCTTTTGTTTTTTTCATATCGTACTCATGTGTTTGTCCCTCACTAACTGCTTTCATAAAGGCCAGGGCTTTGTTATTTCTGTTAAGATCTGGAAAAGCTAATTTTACTGCTCTCAGAAATGTATCTGTGTTGCGTACACCGTCAGTGGTGTAAGGGAGTCCACTGATCACCGATTTCACTTAAACACAGAACAGCTGGTGAGGTGGGCGTTGCACTTACCTGGGTGAAGCGCCGAAAATGTTTAGATAAACAGGGATGGGTACGGTGTCACAAAGACAGACTCAGAAAATAACTCACCTTGAAGAGCAACGCGCTACCGGTAAGATGCTGGGTTTAAGTTTCCCTTTTTTGCTGGTGGTTTTAGACCGCTTGGTTGGCCGTTGCTCACTTATGATCTGGTCGGATGTTTTTCTCACTGTGGTCGCTTGGTGGGTGCACTGTTTGGTCGCATGTAAATTGAATGGTTTGCGTGCAAACATTTGAAACTAAACGCATTCACTATTATGAGCTTACTTCCTGGTTTGTGTTGAATTCTGGGTAGTGTAGTCGGGCTGCAGTTGCACAGGTTCCCGAAATGCTTATGGTTAATGTAGTTTATTGGGTTGCCATTTGTGGTGTTCAGTCTGAAACGGTTATATGGTGTGTAATGAAATGGCTAATGTGCAGTTGTTGCTACTGTACATCTTTAAATTAATTACATGCATTTTTTATTGTGTAATGGCTGGGTGTGATTTAAAGGTTCACTTATATTTATTAATTATTTATATTAAGCAAAATATTAGTGCCTAATGAATGCTATTTAAATGAATTTAACTTCTTAGTATTTTATGTATTTATGAATGTAATGATTTATAATTGTATTTAAATTAGCACATGTTAATTTAACTTGGAATCTTATATTGCAATCGGATTTGGTTTGTTTAAAGGTTTATAACCTGCTCCTGCTCCTGAAACATAAAATAAACCAACTTTGAGCTGAGTTGTAACAATGTTTGTTGCTCTCTTGGTCCCTGATCGGCGGGGAAAGCAAAATAGCCAAACAGTTATAAACCGCAACACCCTTAGGTGGATAAAACTTCACACAGTTAGTTTCCCAGTTAACCAAGAGGAATTAAAATGGCGGATCTGGAAAAACTCAAACGTTTGCGATCCAGAGCACAAGCGGCATTCACGAAAAGAGCCAACACACCAAAGCTGGCCTGTTGGAGCCATCAGAAATCCCAAGGGAATGGAAGATGTTCAAGGCTGAGTTCTCCAGAGTAACAGATGCAGGATATGAGTGTGCTGAGGCTCTGGGATAAGAATGTGATGAAGGTGCTAAAGCATCTGCTGATGAAATTGACAAAAAGACAGTAGAATGTGAGGACCGCTTTCTTGAGGTTAAAACTGCCACCCAGGGAGCCTTCTGGACCAAATATGCAGAGGAAGTGTTCTTCACTCAGGCCAGGACGGCTGAGGCTGCGATCAGTATTGCTGAGAAAGAGGAGCTAAATCCCCAGCAACCACTCAAAACCCGCAGGCTCAGAAACAGAGGCCTTGATCGTGAAGTCGTCGAACCTGCAGACATACTAAATGACTGGAAGGAGCTGATCCCCGGGGCAAAAGCATAAGACCTCAAGATCATGTAAAAGAACCTAAATAAACAAGTTCTGGCTTTACAAGATAAGCTGGAGGTGGATGAGGAAGAGCAGGGAAGGGAAAGAAAAACTGGAGAGGATGATAGTGTGGCCAGTGATCTGGCAAAAGTAACTTTTCTCCTGTCTCTCCCTGACGTGTCTGCCGACCTTATGTTGAAGCCCAAAGCAAGCGCAGAAGAAGCAGACTTGTTCAACCAAGCCCAACCATCCCCTCAGCAATGCATCTCTGAGAAAATAGCCCTACCCTATATTGCCAAACCTTAAATCAGCCTTGAGAGGGCACAACTCCCTATGTCCTCTGGCGACATGAAAGATTATTATCGATGGAAGGCCGAGTGGGAGGATCTGGAGGAATTAGGCAATCCCCAGCAGTCCGACTACATCAAGAGGTTCCACCTCTTGATGTAGCCAGCTGTGGGTCTGTTGCCGACTTCAACTGCCTTCTGAAGTTCCTAAAAAAGCAGGAGGAGATTCTGGAGGAGCTCGACCAACTAGAACCAAACTCTGCAGACAGAGGCCATGGAGAGAAGGACCCTGCAGAAAAAGTTAAAAGATAATTTACAAAGTCCAACACTGGACAGGAGAATGACACTTCTGCCTGTACTGTCTGCGGTGACGACAACCATGCTGGCAGGCTGTTCTCCTGTAAAGTCTTTAAAAGTCAAGATATCTCGAGCAAAAGAGCCCACTTGAAAAGACTCAAGTTGCGCTGTAAGTGCCTCAGGTCCCATCCCAAGGATAGAGAAGGATACACACAGAGATACCTTTGTGCCAAACCAGACTCCAGAATTGGAGGAGTGTCTGACCACAACTACCTGCTGTGTCCCAAGCCACCAACACCAAAAGGCTGTGCAAGAGCCGGAGGAGGGACACCCCTTGGCCTAACCGCACAGCAAGAGCAGTTTCTAGCTGAGTTGACTCCAGTCAAAAGAGAACGGTACAAGAAGGCTTTCTCAAATAAAACTTCATCAACTGCGTGTAAAAAGGCTAGAGATGGACGTGACGAATATTCTGTGCTAATGATGCTACTAGAAGTAACCACAAACTCCGGAAACCTTATCGGCACCTTGATCGATCTGGCGTCTGATACCAACTACATCACAAATGAGGCAGCCGATTGACTTGGATTATACCGTGAAAAAGTCAAGCTCATAGTCCATGGTTTTGGCGGTATGAAAACGACTGTCGTAACCAGACGCTACTCCCTTCGGCTAAAGATCAGAATGCCTAAAGGGAAAGTAACTGATCACAAGATCCTCAGTTATGGCCTGGAGAGTATCGCAGAGGTCACTCAATCAGTGTCTCCTAAGCAGCTGCAAAAGTTTTTTCCTGAGGTCAGAAGAGATGAACTGGTCCTGAGGTCAGAAGAGATGAATTTGCCAGCCCCAAAAAAGTACTGATACAACCAACAAAGACATCTTTGATTGGTTCAAATGGGACAGTGTAGGAGCAGCCTGCGGTCCATATTGCGGCAGCTGTAGGTGTGGCAAGTGCCCCCCAGGAGGGAAAGAAATTACCCTCAAGGAGGAGCGGGACCTAGAGAAGATAAAGGAATGTCTTACCTACGTGCTTGCAAACAAACACAGCAAAGTCCCCCACTGGGACGCAGCATATCCCTGGACAGGAGACCTCAAAGGACCGAAGTGGTACATCAGCCATCTGGTTGCTCCGAACCCTCACTCCTCATCAACTCCAGTGAGGATTGTGTGTAATAGTAGCCAAGAATTCTGATGCATAAGCCTAAATGATCTCCTCCACAAGGGCTCAGATGTTCTCAATCCAATTAGAGGTGTACTTCTGAGGTTTAAGACTGGACTCTATGCTGCATTGGGTGATGTAAAGAAAATGTACAACTCAGCGTGGCTGAAAGATAAGGAATTCCACCTTTACCACTTCCTCTGGAGAGACAATTCTGAGGATGAAATTGAAGAGATTGTTTGTAAACATTGGGGATAAGCCCACTGGATGCATCGCTCAAGTAGCTATGAGGGAGACAACCAACCTTCCCTAGTTTGCCCACATGGCTGAAGAATGACGAGTTCTGATGGAAGATAGCTATGTGGATGATAGCCTCACTTCACACAATGACCTCAAGACTCTTGTAAGGATTACAAAAGGAGTGGAAGAGATCCTGGAAGCAGGAGGATTCTTCCTCAAGCCATGGGTCCTGCCTTGCCAAAGTGGGAGGAGTGAAATTGCTAAAGATTACCGAGAGAACAGCGCTGGTAACACTCAACCCATAACGCTGGTACTGCCCAACCAAATGCTTGACAACGAGAGTAAACCACTCGGGGTAGGCTATGAACCAGAGACCCACAAGCTCCGGTTGCTGACATCCATCAATTTCTCAAAGAAAAGAGGGAAAATCAGGACAGGATTGAATCTTCTCAAGGAGGATATCAGAGAGGAAACTCCAAAACCCCTTAACCGTCGCATTCTTCTTAGTAAATTTGCCGGGTTCTATGACCCGATTGGCCTTACGTCACCAACTAAACAGAACGGAGTGATGTTGGTGCGAGAAGCATTCCAAGAGGCTGGAAAAGACAAGCATTCCAAAGATACATGGGATGCCCGACTCTCACCCATGCTTCGAGAAGCTGCTATAACCCTCTATGAAGAGTATGCATGATTTGGTCAGGTCAGGTTTGAGAGAAGTCTCACACCGCCTGCTGTCACAGGCCCACCAACAGGAATCATCTTTTCCGATGGAAATTAGGTGAGTCCTCGTATGGAGCAATCCTCTATCTCCGGTGGGAGACCCAAAATGGAGTTGCTGTAAAGCTGGTTGAATCTAAAGCTAAGCTCACCTCTCTAGACCAAAAGGGAGACGTGGTTAAGGCGGAACTTTGTGGAGCAGTTTTTGCCACTTGCCTAAAGCAGTACTTTGAGAAACATTGCCATATAAATTTCAAGCACTGGATTCACTTTGTGGACAGTCAAACAATCCTAGCAGCCATTCAAAAGGACAGCTATGGCTATCAGACCTTTTTCGACAACCGAATACGTGAGATCCAGAAAGCTGCCCAAGTGGATGACTGGAGGTGGATTAAAGAAACTCGGAACATTGCTGACATACTTACCCGTGGTGCAACCCCTGAAGACCTCGACGAAGGGTCAGAGTGGCAGCAAGGCCCTGAGTTTCTGAAACTGCCCCAGTCTGACTGGCCAATGAAGATGGCCAGTGAGATTATTTCCTCCGTCACTGAAGATGTAGGAAAACTCCGGTGAAAAGCATTCTCTGCTGTAGTTACCAGGGCCCAGTCACAAAAAAAAGAAAACTAACCAAAAGGTAGATCCAACCATTGACTACAATGAAGAGGAAGTGTCCAAAAGTCGACTGGACTTGCTAGATGTACCAGAAGGCATGCTGAGAAAATCCTGGAGAATTAGTCTGGTGCACCTTGTGAAACCCAAGCGCTTCAGTTCCCTGTCCAGAGTATGAGGAATTGTAGCCTTGGTGCGACAAGCTGCAGAGACCTGGCTGAAGGTAAACCAATCCCCAGAACCTCCAAAGTGGGAGGGAGGTCATGTCATACTGTGGAGGAAAGAATGCAAGCCTTCCAAGACCTGGTCTTTGCTGCTCAAAGTGGCAGTCAATTCCTTGACTCGACACTAAACCGCTTGGTGGTCTACAAAGACAAGATCACAGGACTCCTCCTCTGCGGAGGCAGAATCCAGTCCTGGACTGAAGATGGAGTGGCTGTTCCCTTACTGCCCTTCAATGCTTGGATTTCCACCCTCTTGTAAAGAGAAGCTCATGAGGAGAACCATGAAGGCGTTGCTGCCACACTGCTGCGTACTCAAAAGAAGGAATGGATTGTGCAAGGTCGAAAAATAGTTAAGAGAATTGTGTCCGATTGTATCCAATGCCGTAAATTAAAGGAGAAGATGTGCCAGCAGGTGATGAGTGATCTGCCACCAGAGCGATCTCAATGTTCCAATCCATTTGAATACACCAATCTCAATCTCTTTGGCCCTTTTGAAATCAAGGATGCTGTCAAGAGGAGAATAGAAAAAAAGGTCTGGGGCATAGTGTTCTGCTGCACTGCGTCACGAGCAGTTCATCGACGACCAATCATCTGAGAGTTTTCTTCAAACGTACTCTCGATTTGTGGCTTTGAGAGGCATCCCAAGAAAGCTGTGGTCGGAAAAGGGAACCAATTTCATTGGTCCTAAACCTGCCCTACATGACCTGCAGAACCACTTGGCTGCCCTGACAAATGTGTCAATAGAGGATCAAGCTGCCAGAAGTGGAACAGAGTGGGCATGGAACGTCCACCCTTCTGACTCACCTCATCGCAATGGAGCTGCAGAAGCTGCAGTGAAGCTTGTAAAAGGAGCACTCACAAGCCTGGGAGGAGTAACAAGTTCACTTACCTGGGGTGAACTTCAAACCCTCTTCTTTCAGGCAGCCAACCTCACAATTGAAAGGCTGATTGATGCCAGGGCACAAGAACAAGAAGATTCCATCGAGTATCTGACCCCCAATACCCTACTCCTTGGGAGGACCCAACAAGGAGGAGATACAAGTGGAATTGACTTGTCCATGCATCCCTGGGGCCGACTCCACACCATTCAATTTGGCGTGTACATGTTCTGGAAGAGATGGAGTGAACTTGCAGGACCCAACCTGTTCATCCGACCAAAATGGCACAAGGTGAAGAGGAACGTTGCAGTTGGAGATGTTGTGTGGATTGCTGACCCAAACGCCCTGCGAGGTCAATTCCGATTCCGGCGAATCCAGAAAGTGTACCCAGAGAGGAAGGACTGGTCAGGGACGCAGATGTGAAGACCTGTGCCGGCTTCCCAAATTAATTTGCAAAAAATAGAACCCTGGGTAGTCTATGGTAATCACCCTACGGCGAGATATTAGAAGATTGGTGGTCTGATCCCAGTGGAAGACCAGACTCTATGACCACAAGAGCTGACATGATCTACTGGAGCTGCTGCCCTGGGATTTTATGACCTCCTTAGGTCCAGGACCAGTTGTCAAGTGGGAGGTGTTGCGTACACCGTCAGTGGTGTCGGGGAGCCCACTGATCACCGATTTCACGTAAACACGGAGCAGCTGTTGAGGTGGGCGTGGCACTTACCTGGGTGAAACGCCGCCAATGTTTAGATAAGCAGGGACGAGTGATTGCTCTGAAACGGTTACATTCTGTGTAATGAAATGGCTAATGTGCAGTTGTTGCTATTGTACATCTATAAATAAATTACATGCATTTTTTATTGCTTATATTTATTGTGTAATGGCTGGGTGTGATTTAAAGGTTCACTTATATTTATTAATTATTTATATTAAGCAAAATATTAGTGCCTAATGAATGCATTTTAAATGAACATAACTTCTAAGTATTTTGAATGTAATGATTTATAATTGTATTTAAATTAGCAAATGTTTATTTAACTTTGAATCTCATATTGCAATTGGGTTTGGTTTGTTTACAGGTTTACAACCTGCTCCTGCTCCTGAAACATAAAATAAACCAACTTTGAGCTGAGTTGTAACAATGTTCGTTGCTCTCTTGGTCCCTGTTCAGCGGGGAAAGTAAAAGAGCCGAACAATCTGTCCCCCCAGAGTCAGACCCATCTTTCATACTTTCCAAAACCAAGTGTTCTATAACATTAAATCCAATAATTGGACACTGTTGCTGGTTACCCTTAAGCACTAAAACGGGTATGAGTAACTCTGAATCACTGGGTGCAAGCTTAAATGGTATCTCCACCCACCCCACACGAGGTATCTCTGTACCAGCTGCTTCTAGATGGAGAGGTTCATTTTGGCCTATAAGCTCACTCACATTGTTCAGTGGTACTTCAGGGAGGTTTGTGTCTTTGCAAGACTCATCTATAGTGCAAACCTGTGAACCAGAGTCCCAAAGTGCTTCAACCTTTTTATTGCCAAAAAAACACCTTTACAAGACACTTTCTCCCCACTAACTGTCTCAGAGAAGGTATTTTTGCTTTGTCACACTGTTTATGTTTACCTGTTTTTTTTTTTGGAGAACTTTCTACCCTTATGAATAGTACCACATGTCATATAGGCCAGGGCTCCCCTTAGCACTTTCTGGAGCAGTAAAAGGCCCCTTTACACACTAAAAATTTTAAATGCAGATTTTCACTTTTTAAAGCACAACCATAACAACAATGTATCAATAATTCCTCTTCAGGATAGCCTTTATTAAGCCCTCTCTCTATCTGCCTGGCGACACTGGAAAATGGGAGCTTGTCTTTTTGTCTGGGCTCGCCTATTTGGCCTGCTACTTTAAAGTCTTTGTGCCACACGTGTGTACTGAGGCTCGTCTCCGGACTGGTGTGCTTTGCAGGCTCAGTTTCTTACACAGCTGATGTATGGCATCTTCTTTTTGCAAATCTTCTCTCTGTTTACCTTCACCTGCTGGCTCAAAGTCTGTCATTTTCGTATTTTCGATCAAATCTTTAATACTGAGCAGGTGAGACATTCCCTGGTCTTCCAGTTCAGCCAACTCTGCCCTTTCAATATATTTTATGACAAGGGCAATTAGCTGACCTCTGGTTTTATTTGGAAGTTGCTCTTTTCCCAGTCCTGATAATGATAGTGCAGAACATATTTTCAACAGTTGTTCAACATTCAGTTTATATCTAGCACCTTTAAGTTCTAACCGTAGATTCTCCAGCTCTGACTCCATTTCGTCTGAGAATTTGGAATAACACAGGTATACCTGGGTTTCTATACAATTTTGATGCAATGGTGCCCTCTAGTGGTGGTAGTGCGAACTAAAGATATAACCTGATGCACGTGTTGAGAGAGCCACTGAACGGCGGTGCCTTGATTTTACGGCTAGGGTTCGTAAGGGATGTTTGGACCGAGCTTCCACTTACAGTTGGCAGACTTTTCTCTGACCAAGCATCCCAGCGGCGCCTCCAAAATGTTGCAGTCTCTACTCCGAACGATTGAGAGAGGTAGGGAACTTTTGAGTTAAACATGAAGGACGGAGACACAGCCAACGTCCTTTCTCCATTACTCTTTATTCAAAAAGAGCCCCGCCCCTTGTTGCGCAGGCGCAACAAATCGTTCTGACAAAAACAGTCGAACTGTGAATCATCGAGTTGTACAGAACTGTAATTAGTACATATAGTATTTATACATTTGTACAATATTATCAATGCTTTTAACTGTTAATGAATATTAAATAAATTTTATTTAAAACCAAAAAAGTATTTAAACCTTCTTTACTGCATTAGCAATGTTTTTAGATGTGACTTTAACAAAAATAATAATTAAATAATATGAACCACCTTTTACTGGAATATAATAAATTCTGTACTTAAACTTTTTGACCTGTATTTCAAACTGGTCACACAAACCTATTTTCATGTATTAAAATTGAGTCAAAATGATTGATGTCAAAATCTGAATAAATCACAAAACTACAATAACATTTTTTTTATTGGTTAGATTTAATCCTGTTTTTTTTTCTAAACAGCTGGTTGATGTGAAGCAGCTTCATGGAAAAAAACAGGTTCTGACAAGAAAGTGGATTAGGCAAGGGATTAAATAGTAGACTATTAGAAATTTGAAAACGACTGTTCCATGCAGTGGTGGCTGCATGTAGGATTTCCCCCCATTTCAGGTTGCTGCTGAGCCCCAATCAGATTAACAGGCCTTGCTTGTTTCACTCTGCTTCTTGATTAACAGAGTATAAGGCTAGCTGGGTAACTGATCTCCTTGAATGTGAAAGAGAAGGAAATTACTAAGATTTTTGAGGAGGTAAATGGTTCAAAA
>JAVLVB010000205.1:1335167-1373174 GCA_032876305.1 Orestias chungarensis
ATATATATATATATATATATATATATATATATATATATATATATATATATATATATATATATATATATATATATATATATATATATATATATATATATATATATATATATATATATATATATATATATATATATTAAAGGAGACAGGTGAGTAACATGACACAAGACACAAAATAAAGATGAAAATTCTCATCAGAAAAGTTGCTTTTCTTTCTTAAATTAAAAAGACATCTAATTTTCACGCGTGGACCTAGAGCAGAATTATATGTTTACATACACAGTATATAAATCACTTTTTTTCAATCTTAAGTTGAATCAAACTGAGGCTGTTATTCCTTTGATAATTTGCCATAGCTTTGAAAGCTTCTGATTGGTTATATTTTAAAACATTTTAGTTAAAAGGATGTAACACGCCCAGCTTCACTTTGTGACACTTTCTGATGTGAAATATGTTAGCATGTCTCCACAAAAAAAAAATAATAATAATAATATATATATATAAATGAGCAATATTGAAACAAATTAATTTTTGCCTCCTAAATTTTTTAATAAACATACATGTGAGAATACATGTGATCCTGTAAGCTTCATGCGATTGTGATTTCCACTTTTTGTTAGAAAAGCTTTTAACCAATTGTGAAGCTGGATAAAAATCTGCTTTTTTTTTTTTTTGGTTGATATCAGGTTGTATTTTAGGCTTAAATATTTCTGGCAACAAAATAATTCCTTTTTATTCAAGCTGCACAGAGCAATAGTCTTTTTGTTTGTGAAAGCAGTTTGTTTTACACAGCATAAAATTATCAGAGTAACAGCTTTTACGTCTATTGTTGTTGTTTGCAAGTGCTGTGGTTCATCAAACTTTTGTATGGAAAGAAAATCGAATATTACAATAGAATATAATATACCATAACCTGTACAAATGAAAATACATATTGATTTAGTGGTTTTACATGTATCTCCTAATTTAACAAGATGACACTGTACGCTGTTAAATGATCTGAACATGATTCTGGGACGTAGCCTGTGGGATGGCCAGCATACTTCGGGAGATGGCTATGAGATTTTTACATCACGAGACCGATTTTGCACTAAACAAAAACTGAAATTAAACTAGCTTTATTTCACGATGAAAGACATAATAATATTTCCCCTGGTTTTTAATTAAATTCTTCCCTGTTTGTACAATTCCATAATTTTTCAATTAGAAGTTTTCTTTATATTTATTTCATCAATAATGCTTAACATCCTCGAAAAAGTAATGAGCCTTCAGCTGCCTCATATTATAAACCATTACGCTGTTAGTGACGCGTGGCAACATCCATGTCATGATCATTAGACAATATATATGAGCGAGAACAATTCACTGGCGAGCAGCAAATGCTCACTCTCTTCAAGAAAGTCAGGAGGATACAGCTTTTTTCAGTATCATTTGTTGCTCTGCACTTTGTTTCGCAAATCACTTGGTGTATGGTCTGTCAAAAAGATAATGGTGACCATTATGTTTAACTCTACCTCTGTTCATTCTGTAAAGTTTTACCTAGGTGGCTTTTACAACATCCCTCATGTTAAGTATTACTATGTCTTCTTGTGTTTTGTGTACATCATGACTGTGCTCGCCAACGGCTGTCTGCTTTCTGTTATCTACCTGGTGAGGACTCTCCATTCTCCCAGATACATGATAGTGTTCAACCTGGCTCTGGCAGACCTGTGTGGGAGCACGGCTCTCGTCCCGAAACTTTTAGACACGTTTTTGTTCGACAGGATGTACATTGTTTACGAGGCCTGCCTAAGTTACATGTTCTTTGTGTTTCTCTTTGGAAGCATGCAGTCTTGGACGCTTGTCACGATGGCCTACGACAGATTTGTTGCAATTTGCCTTCCATTAAGATACAACGTGATTGTGACAAGAAAATCCATTGTCATCATTCTGCTTTGCTCGTGGACTTCCCCGATTATTGTCATCGCAGTTTTGGTCGGGCTTCTTGATCGTCTGTCATTCTGTGGGTCTTTGGTGATAAAAAGTTTCTTCTGTGATCATGGACCAACGTTTCGTCTAGCCTGTAATGACACATATTTAAATCAAATAATGGCTAACGTTACTTTTGCTCTGGTCATCTGCCTTCCTCTTGTGCTGATCGTTGCCACGTATGTTTGCATTTCCATCGCACTGAGCAGGACTGCATCCAGAGAGCAACGACTTAAAGCAATGAGTACTTGTACTTCTCATCTGATTCTGGTGGCTCTTTCTTTCATACCATATTTGATGACAAACATAATTGTAAAAATTACCGATATTAACCCTAATGTGCGGATCTTTAATTCTAGCCTGTCACATATATTCCCTTCTCTGCTAAATCCTATTATATATGCGTTAAAAACAGAAGAAGTGATAAATGGTTTTAAGGCACTTTGCAAAAGAAAAATAAAAGTGGTGTCGAAATGGTAAATTCCAACTGATTTCTAAACTTACGCTCAAGGTAATATATCTGCTGGCTGTCAGCTCAGCTGTTCCTGTGAGCTTATATTCTTGGATGTTACCAAAAAAACGTCATTGTTTTACATTTTTCAAAAAGGACACGTAGAACTCTGTTTACTGATGTTAATAGATGTATGTTAAGCTATTAGGGCTAAACATGCTGCTTTGTTGTGTTGTTATTTTTAAAAATTAATAACTTTAAGCTATTCCGTTTGCATCTTTATTTTTGCTTCCAAATGTAAGGTTTTTTATATTTATTTTTATATAATTTTAGATTACTAATTGGAGAAAGGAAAATAAACTAGATGAAGTTTATATTTTCCTTTTCCCAAAACATGTGAATGTAAGCCAAGATTAAAATAAATATCTCTTAAAATACTGCACTGTTTGGGTTGCATTTTAATCTTTTATCAGGCCCAAATTTACATTTAAAACAATAGAACATGCATATTACATCCCTGTACAGGCCAGCTCACACACTTTTACCAGGATAGGATAATCTTAGATGGGCCACCACCCACATTTGTGTACCTATTGAATGCAAATAAATTGACATTACCATAATGAAATAACCACCTGGGGTATTTATACATAGAATTAGCATTTTCTCCATGCGTATGCCTTCATTCCCTCACAACATACACAACATGTCTCTGACAGGAGTTATTATGTTTTTTTAAGGACATTAAAGCATAAGAACAGAGAGATGGTATGTATAGCTGTAGTCTGTAAACTTTAGGTGTGAGTTACTACTCAAGGTACAGTCATTGTACTGTTGGCTTTTATCAAGGAGATTAAGGCAGCCGGCGTCAGATCAGATTGTGGTTCAGTTTTGTTCTCTTTCTGTCTGTAACACTTTAAACTCTGCTATAGAAGCTTGATGAACTTAAAATATTATAATATTATTATCTCCAAGAAAGGACCTAAACTGAAAAGATTGATCTTGACTATTTAACGAAGCCCTGTTCATCCTGGGATCTTGTTATCAGACCTCGGGTTTCAAAGGCTTTGGAACACCTGATTGTCAATATTAAAAGAATAATCACATCGCCAAGTAAAAAGAAAAAATCCTTCATATTCACGCTTCGTCTCAGATGTTGGGATGAAAACAATAAAGTTGATCAAACCTACAAGGAACAAAAACAAGCAAATAAGGAGATCTAGTGTTGGAGAATGAATGCTACATTGTGCCAAATTTAGTTGCATTTTGTGGCTTGAACTAAAATAAATAAATAAAATCACAATATAAACTAGTAAATTGAAACCTTACGATGTCAATCTGATTTTGTTTGCAACTCGCTCATCCTGGTTTCATAATGTTTGATGAAATTTATGCTGCTACTACTTTGTAGTGTTACAAAATGGTGTAACAACAAAGAATGGATTGTTTAAAATATCAGAAAAGAGTCTCTCACATCAGCTGTCAAATCATTTGTTTAGAGATCTACTGGGAGTCAGTAGATTTTTTATGGAGAGATTAGAAATCTGAAAACCCACTAGAAGTTTAGTAGCCAGAAAATATACTCAAGCTTAACAAAATACTACTCACGTATAAATAAATAAATAAATAAAAAAATAAAAAAATAAATAATAATAAACTCCTATATAGTTACTCAAATTAGAATTTAGATTTAGAACTGCGGTGTTTTAAAGACAAAAATAAAAATTACACAAAAATACATAAAAAACATTATTTTAAATTATTTATAGAAATAAATAAAATCACATATCCAGTCAGAGGGAAAGCATTTCCAAATATGTGTGTCCTCCAGTACATAAAACTAAAAGTCAGTAATTACAGGAGTTCATTTATCAGTTATAACTTCTATATGCTTTTTACTGTTTATTTAAAATACTTTTTAATAATACAGCTGTCACAGCAGGTGGCCGACAAAACATTAAATATCGAAAATGTGGTGTAAACAAGTCTCACTTTAGCATAAACAGGAGTTTTGCGTGGTGATTAGGTAACTAGGGGTGGGTTGATTTGCCAGAAATGTGACTGAATACATATAGCAATCAACCTGTCATACGCCAGTATAGTGAGAGCATACGACTCCAGTTTTGCCAAAGAATAATACACAAACATCTGAACAAAACACAGGTTAAAGGGAATAAAATTATCCTTGATGAGAAAAATCTTTATCATGCTGGGTATGGTGCAGGTGTTAAGCATTAAATGTATCACCGCCAGGTTAGTGACGGCCAAACATTTTGGAGAGTGCAAACTGTGATTCACGGCAATGGTATAAATCAGCAAACAGTTAAACAGCACCGAAAATACATAAACAAATGCCAGGAAGATGAAGTACACAGATATGAAGGGAAATGACTCAAACCCGACGATGTAGAAGCCGGGTGGGTGAATGAGGACAGAACTGTAAAGAACAGATCTAAAGAAAGACATCACCAATACTCACAGCCCTTCCTGAAAGATAAAGACTTTAGTAAAAGTTTTTAGTATGAAAGCAGAAAACACAGGGTTCTTTAGAATTACAAGAACCTTAAAATAAAAAGCTTAAATTATGTATGTTTAGTTTTTGTTTGTTTTTTTGAATGTGGGTTAACCTAATGTTCCTTCTGCGGTGTACATTGCAATGTTCTTTGGAGCTTCGTTAGCAGCCCTCCAAACCTGACCGTGCGTACCAGAGAAAATATATGTTCAGCCTTTCCCAGGAGACTAATCTTAGAACCCATACTTAAAAAGCAATTGTGAAATAGCCAATTTATTTGACTAATTTCGGGTTTGTTGTGCTCAAAGCAAAGATCTAATTATCCAAAAGAGCTGGTTAAATCTGTTATGGTAAACTGCTATATAACATGCTATATTGTTGTGGAGGTAAAAATTATGGTTATTAGGTCAAACAGCTTTACTAAGCCAAATTTAGATGACACATAAGGATATGGATCTTTGTTTTTCCAAATGCACATACTCTGATTAAAATCTTATTTGTTTGTCTTTTCTAAGAAAATAATAAGATTGGCCGATCTCATTACCTAAGTGATTGTAACACCTTTCATAAGATATTAAAAATGTAATGGTATCTTCAAACGTTCAACATTTATTTTTTTATTGAAATTTTTTTTTACTTTTACCTTTGTAAATGAACTAAATTCAGCTCAGTTTACCTAAGTATCAGTTTATTTGCATTGTTTTTTTAGTTGTTTTTTTTTGCTAGTGTAATATATTTAGAAATAAGAATATAAGAATTTGAATATTTAAGCAGCATATTTTAAAATTGTATGATGTATTTAATTATTTATTGATGTAATTCATGGTTTAATGATACATTTAATTAATTAATGATAGATCCACAGGTATTATTTCATGATATATTTATTTATTTAATGATTTATTTTTTTTATTTTGTCACCTTTTGCCCTTCATATAACCATACGTACATTCCAGTTATCAAATAGTTCATTAAATTCAGTTTAAATAAATATAAAAAGTTTTCTGTCAAAGAAAACCCATCAGAATTCTTTGATCATTGACCTACAGTATTCACTCTTCCTGGAACAGCGTGCATTGACTGTAAACAATCACTTCCACTGTGTTGTTGAGTTTATACCAATCCCTGATACTGAGCATGCATGTAGCGACAGTGGAGAGGAAAAACTCCCCTTTAATAAGAAGAAACCTCCAACAGAACCTGGCTCAGTACAGGCAGCCATCTGCCACGACAGACTAGGGGTTTTAAGAGACAGAAAACTAAAATAGATGTAGAAGATACTGGGTTTATAACAGAAGTTTTAGAGCTTCGTTAGCAGCATCTCAGCCCATGTTCTCATCCAAGAAGCTGTCTCAGCAAACAGAATACAAGGCCAGGTGTGACTACTATGGAGAGAAGAACTCTAAGAGAAAACAAAAGGTTAACGAGGTTGAAATAACGAAGCCTATAGCAGCCTAACTATAGGAATAACTTAAATAACCTAACCGTGTAGAGTGAGACATGAAGAAGGTAGAGCAAAGGAGGGGTTTATATGTCAAATGAAGAATCTTAAAATCCATTCTTAATTTGACAGGGAGCCAATGAAGAGAAGCTGAAATAGCGGAGATATGATCTCTCTTTTTAAGTTTTATCAAAACGTTTGCTGCAGCATTTTAGACCAACTAAAGACTTTTAACTGCATTTTGCATATTTTTTATGTTTTCTAGACATGCCTGTAATCTACCAAACTGACTGGATTCATTAAGATTTATAGATAAATACAGTTGTGTATCAACAGCGGAAATTAACACCATGCTGTGTGATGATTTTACAAATGGGGAGCAATTAGGCAAGGCAAGGAAAGTTTATTTGTATATCACATTTTCGTGTACAAGACAATTCAAAGTGCTTTACATAGGAAAAAAAGAGCAGAAAATGGAACAATAAAATCAACTTTGAATTTAAAAATAAAATAATAATAATAATAATAATAATGATAATAATAATAGTAATTAAATTCTCAGTTGCTATGTGCAACTTCTTCTGATTCTGGCAATGTTTTTAAGATGGTAAAAGGGTGCTGATGTTACTGATTTAATGTGGCTGTTGAAGTTCCGGTCAGAATCCAGTATTAACCCAAGATTTTTGACTTGATGCTTAGGTTCCAGAGAGAGCGTCAGAAGGTAACTTTCTCTTTGCTTCTGTGGGCCACAGACAAAGATTTCAGTTTTGTCTGAGTTTAACTGGAGGAAGTATTTCTGCATCCACAGACTGATCAGTTCAATACAGTCACAATATAAATCAAAAGGCCCATGTTTTCCTGCTGTCAGCAACACGTAGATGTGTCATCAGCATAGTTGGGTAGGAGACATCATGGCTGCGTATTAGCTGGTCCAGTGGAAGCATGTACAGATTGAACAAAAGGATTTCCAGGATCAACCCCTGGGGACATATATAGTAAATGGAATTGGGCCAAGAACGGAACCCTTTGGTACTCCACAAGTAACTTTACAATGTGGAGAAAATTTGTCATTTAGATGAACAAACTGGGCTCTTTCGGACAAATACAATTTAAACAGCCTAATGCTGTTTCCTCTATCCCTACAATGCGTTCGAGCCTTTCTATGAGTATATTGTGACCGACTGTGTCAAAAGCAGCACTGAGATCTAACGGACCTAGAATAGACACGAGTCTGGGTCTAAGCTATTTGCCACAACCAACTTTGAGAAATCAGAGCAGAAACACAAGCATTGATATAGGAGTACTTTTTATGTAAAAAAAAAGTATGAAGTGTGCTGACGTCGCCGACTTATCCAGCGCCGCCGTTTCAGGGAGGTGTCACAATTAACAGGACACCAGACCAGAATTAGCTTCAATGGAAAGTAAAATACTGAGAGAAAACAAAAGTTCACTGCTAGAATAACAGAAAAAAATGCTAAGCTTGCAGTATAGAAGAAGAAAGTAGCAGAATGAGAATAAAGGGTAAGTTTGTCCATCAGCATCCTAAGGCATAACTACAATAATAGCTCAGAATAAGTTAATACCTTGGGATGAGGCATTAGGGCCAGGGAAAACTTTGCCTCAAAATATGTTTGTTAAAATGTTTCCTGAATATAAAACCTGAAGGCACTGTTATTTATGATTACTGGCTCTACTTTTATAATGGGCACTGCTGATGTTTGTACATACACAGTAAATAGCCCACACATCTCTCAGTTTTCAATTAATCATTTTGGTTGAAAACATAACTTTTAAAAATGTTGTTCCACCTGATTTTAGATGGTAAAAATCTAACATTTATGTTTTTTGTTTACTTTAGATCATACATAATAACCAAATTGCGATCCCAAATGTTCAATGGAAGATACAGGCTGATGTTGTACCTGCTGGCCATAGCTGCCTAACGCATCTCCACAAATGCCTTGTACACCCCTGGACTTGAGCGGGTCATCAGCTGAGGACCACCAGTCATGGATGTTTTGCTCCTTTAACCCCAGTACATCTCTTGCTGGCGGAGCAATGGCAGGGATCTCTCCCTGTCACCCCCTGCTGATGCACTAGGTGTAAGGCCCCCAACCCCCTATCTTTCCTCCTTAGCCACAGCCAGAAACTCCCCAATAAGCCAAAACAGGAGGCATCGAATACACCGAGCAAAAAAGAGCAAAACAAAGAAGAAGTTCAAAGCATCACATCCACCTATCATAACGGGGAACGTTAAATTTCTGCAACTCACTCTTGAAGCCCTGATAAGGATCCAGCCATACTTACAGGAATGCCTTGACATGTGTTTGACTGGAATGTGAAACAGAAACAAATCACTGATCTCTGTGAAGTGTTTTTACCGTAGGAGCATAACAGATCTGAAGCTGTTGGGGCCTATTAAGAATTAGATTACTTTATTTTTGCTAATGTATTAATGTTACAGATCTAAAGTTATGTGAACGGTAGATCTATTGTTGTTCATTTATTTATTTTGCTTAGACCCTCCTCCTTGTCATTCAGCCTCCCGCTGTGATTAACAAGCAGAAGCTGCTGTCGTGGTTAATTTGATTGTTTGGTGAAGCAGTGAGTAGTGAAACAGTTTTTCTACCACCAATTAATGATTATGTTTCAATTTTTTGTTGGTCAACTTGGAGAATATGTGTAAGTAAAGAAAACATACCTTTTGAAACCAGAAAACTCTACGCGATTGCTTTTCGTTTTGGGTGAGTTGGAAACCTCCTCCTAGAAACTACAAAAAAATACTCCCCCCACCTTTGAAATCAAAATTTCTTCCATGGCCTTAACAGAAGCAGATTGGAAAAACTGGATTAGTCATGTTTATATTGTCAAGGTCATTCCGCTGGAGATGTCAGGGAAGCTGGCATTCCTGCTGCAAGACCTCCTGATGAAAACATAGTCTTTAGGGACTGAGAATATGCAGATTGAAGAAAAAAATCAGTGTTCAGGTTTCAGTTTAGTGATTTGGAGCTGAATACACAATTATAAATCTGCTTCAATAAACCCAATTTTATCTAGAAAAAGCATCAGATCATTTATTTAGCCTGTTGCAGTATGTTAGAAGCTCCAGAAAATAAACTCAGCATTACAGGAGCACCATTAAGTCTCACCAGTCTTTTAATTACAACCCTTTTTTATAGGTTATCTGCAGAAATACTTAATGATTCTGCTGTCATTGAGTGTATCTGAGATAGAGAATAAGCTGAGTACTTAGAGCTGGTAGACTGCTTTGTGGCTGCAAAAAAAAAAAAAAAAAACCTAAGTGGATACTGGACATTGACATACAATATCCATAATAAATCTTGAGGAAGCTTAACCTCAAAATAAACAGGATGTAAAACTGCTGTGGAGAGTTTAGAGGTAAACTCCTCTAAACTCTTAAATAAAGTGTGAGAGGATAATCTGCTAGTTTTATTTTGTGATCAAAAACTAATTAGAGTGATTTTGAAGCCAAAAGCAAAACCCAGGAAACAATAAGGCTTTCAGTTTGTTTATTTAAATTATGGTTTTCAACTTTTTCCAGGAGGACCAAGATTGCCAACCTAAATGAATCATAAACTTGACATGGATTGTAATAAGGGGGAAAAAACAGGATGACAGATGTCTACCAGGATTAAGCTTCAGTGCATCTACCTTACCACCGGGGTTCAGGCTTTGTTGCCCTCTGGAGCATAGTTTGAACCAGTTGCGTTAATAATATATTTGCTCTAACAGTTATACTGAGCATTTTTTGTTGTTTATTTTTCATTAGGTTATTTGTTGGCCATTTTTTTCTGTAAAAGCGACAACCTTTTAGTTTTGTATGGGAGTTAATCCATACTTTTCCTAAAGTTTAAAGTTGGAAAACAAGTCACTCTCTTTCTGTACAGTCATCTTCTTTGGTAAAATTTAAAGTAATTGTATTTTTTGCCCCAACATACCGTGTGTATGTATATATATATATATATATATATATATATATATATATATATATATATATATATATATATATATTGTATCTCTATAAAGGATTATGTGACCCAATTATTTGTTGTTTTTCTAAATTATGATTAAAAAAAATATTGCTACTTAGGATAGCTGACAAATAAAAGCACATTCCTAGCAATTTAATACACATTTTTTAATAAGTTCAGACATTACAGTAGACTAATTTGATATCAATTAAGAGTTACACATTACAAATATACTTATAGATTACACATGCATTTTTAAAAAGGCTATTCAGGAAAATCAATGTTCATGGCATCTCTGAAAACAAAATACTAAAAAAAAACATTTAAGTTTGCTAAGAGATCAATATGAAAAATTCCCAAATTGAAATAAAAATGGACAATTATTAGATCAGCAGCTCATAATTGTAATGCTACATGTACAAGGTACAAATGCATGCATTTATATTGGTGAAATGAATTGTGAATTAAATTTTAGATTGTCTTCTTATTCTTACTTTACTTGTTTCAAGTTAACAAGGTTTTTCTAATGTTTTGTTTTTCTAAAAATAGCGAGTGCTCTAATTTTGATCTCTTTAGTTTTCAGGGAATAAACAATTGGATTAATGCAAGGAGGGATGCAAGTTGCTAGCGACAGACTCAGGACTCTCTTGTCTGGTTCAACTACCCTTGCATAAAATCCAATGCTGAAAATAACAAATATAGGAAGGTAAAATATACCAACAGCAATTATATGTTCAACACATGTGGCCAAAGCTTTCACTCGGCGGTCCACAGATTTCATCTTGAACACTGTCACAAGGATGCTCACGTAGGAGAGGGCGATGAACATGAACGGTCCGCCCAGGTTCAAAATAGAGAGAAATGAAGCCGCAGACCACTGCAATGAGTAATCATTACAGGCAAGTCGAAACACGGGCGCATAGTCACAAAAATAACTGAACACTCTGACAGAGTCACAAAATGAGAGCCGTGTCATCAAGCTTGTTGAGAATGTTACAGTTCCCAACGTGAAACACCAAGCAATGCTTATTATACAACACATGCTGCGCAATGTGTTGAATGAGTTCTGCCTGAAAGGGAAACATATAGCAATCAACCTGTCGTAGGCCAATATAGTGAGAGCATACGACTCCAGAGTTGCACAACAATAATACACAAACATCTGAACAAAACACAGGTTAAAGGGAATAAAATTATCCTTGATGAGAAAAATCTTTATCATGCTGGGTATGGTGCAGGTGTTAAGCAGTAAATCTATCACCGCCAGGTTAGTGATGGCCAAACATTTTGGAGAGTGCAAACTGTGATTCACGGCAATGGTATAAATCAGCAAACAGTTAAACAGCACCGAAAATACATAAACAAATGCCAGGAAGATGAAGTACACAGATATGAAGGGAAATGACTCAAACCCCACGATGTAGAATCCCGGTGGGTGAATGAGGACAGAACTGTTTAGAACAGATCGAAAGAAAGACATTATCAATACTCCCAGGCTTTTCTGAAAGATAAAGCTTCCCTTTCAACCTGTTTAATCTGAAAGCAGAAAATAAAGCTTTCATATGACATTCAAACAAGATATTGCAAGAATAAATGGAGGATATGTGGAAATTGTCACAAATGGGTTCTATTTACCTGTGACTCTTTATAAGGCTTATATCAAAATCAGCAGACAAATAGCTCCAAGTATGACCTGCATACTGTTATGACACACTCTGTAGGTTTTCTCATGAGACTCAAGTTGCAGTATACTTTAAAGTTATTGTTAAATCCCTCATTTATTTCCCTAATTTGGTCCTTTGAGAGAGCAAGGCCGTGTTTATTCAGAATAACATTCGTTGTGCATGAAACAAAGACCTAATTGTCTGAAAGTTCCTCTTGTAACCAACATAAAATAGCAATCATTCTCAAGGAATAAAGGAATGTTATTTGTCATCATATCACATGAGGTGGGACGAAATTCTAATCCCACTGTCCAGTTTACTACCTAATAGCAATTTTAAATAGCTACAAAATAAGAATAATATAATAAAATATAAAGAAATATAAGAGAATGGGTTTGACTACACAGAATCTACAATATGGGACTTCGAACATAGCAGCAATGAGAATATTTGCTGTAGCAGCATGGATGGTTAATAAAGTGACATTTTAAAGTGTGATATTAAAGTGAACAGTGCCGGTTAAATGAGAAAGTTGTTTTTTTTCATTTGTAATTGTCCTTGTGTGTGTAATGAATTAATAACAACTTGAACAAAGTTTCAGAGATTGGCATTTAGTTTATTTTGTAAATAGTCAGTTTGTGTTGTCTATGGAGAATCTTTGCTACTTTAAATGTACATATTGTATTATAATTTTAACTAATTTCTCTGTCGCCTGTTTTAAAAAGAATTTATTCTGTAAAGCCATGGGACTGTGGATCTTTACTTTAGCAATGCTGATTATCTTCCATTTAGTTTAATTTCATTTTATTATTTCTAAAAGTGAACATTTCTGTGCAAAACGTATCAGCATTCTTGTTCAATAAAATTATGTAAAATGGAAAAATATACAGATATATATTTTGCCCTTACTCTGACACCTTTAATGTTTTAGGTCAGTTAGGATTACCAACATAATTTCTACTTGTCATATGTTGAAAGGAGAGAGGGAAAATGTGTTTTACTTTAATTTAATGTAGGAGTTGCTGTACATTTTCCTGTCATTAGGAGAAATAGTCTTTTAAACTGTATGACATATGCAAAACATTTTTGGTATCCGTAAGCAAAGCTCTCGTTGTCGTTGTTGAAAATCTACTCTATTTATTCTGACAGAAATAGTGTAACCGGGTCTGGTTTTTAGATTGCTTTATTCATAAGAAATTAAATAAACTAAAACTAAGTATATGGGCTTAACAAGCAGTTCCCAACCCTGGTCCTCAGATCTCACTGTCCTTCACGTTTTAGGTTATTCTCCTTGACTGTTTTTCCACCCATCTATTTAAATTAGGTTAGCAGCAGCATGGAAATACCTAAAACGTGCAGGATGGGCATTTAGCCGCAGCCCTTTGAGACATTTCTTAAAAGTTGCAACCAGAAAGCTAAAAAAATGCAACTTTGTACCATAGAAAATATTCAGTTCTAACCTTTCCGATTTAATCAGCTCAAGCTTAAAAAGCCATTCCCCAATTTGATTTATTTGGAGCTCAACTTTGGCTTTGTCTGATTAACATTAGAAATTAAGAACTGTAACAACACAAACTTGTTCCGTATGTCAAAAGAATTCTGCATAACATGTGGAATCTAGTCAAGAAACATATTCATCATTTAAATGGGATTTTTTTTTCCAGCTGTGCTAACAGGTCCCAGTAAACACATTTGTACTTTCATCAGATCATAATGAGCTTTGCAATACCAAACGAGCAGTCATTATAATCAGTTAGGCTAAGAAGACATAAGAGGTAAACATGACAAATCAAGTACCTACAGTAACTGTTGCTTTATTTCCATCTCTGCAAATAGTTACAATGTTTTAAAACCTGGTTTTATTAGATATAAGTATATTGGTCAAAATAAGGTCAGAAGACTTTTTCAAGTTATTGTTTTTAATTTAGCTAGTTGAATCTAGCTAAAATCTCCACAAAGGAGCGGTTCCAAAAATTGTTCAGCTGGAGGTCAAACCACAGTATTATAATTGTATATAAGTCAAGACTTACTTTTATTTTTAGCCACTCAGAGGTAAACACTAAAACGTCATAGCCAAATGTGTTAAGACCTAACACCTAACTTACACTTACAAGAAAAACAGCAAACAGGTCTATACTCTGGGGTTACTGTTGTTGAGCTGGAACTAGGGTTTAAATCAAGTTCCATCAAACTGAAGAGGTCCAATTACTAGTCTGCTCCGATCCACAACCTTTAGGTGACTGCTAAAATAGTTATAATAAAAAAAATAAAGAAATGTGTCCATTCTTTATCAACCCAAAAACTACAAAGACTTTCTCACCGACAGAAATTTATGTCTAGGTGTCCGGTGGAGAACTAAATTCAATTGGAATTGACAGTTTCAATAAAGTCAAGATGTAAAATGTGTTTAGAGTAAAATAAAAGAATTGAGGGCCGAACTTAAACAGCATTGTATTTGTTAGTTTTGGGATGTGTTGTTCAAACGGTGTTAAGTTATGCACTTAAATTACGTGCATTTCTTTTGAGGCGAAGCAATGTAATTGAGAAAATAATCGCAGGTTCACTGTTTATTTTTATTGGTAAATATTACATTACTTACAGTCTTTGGTTGTAAAAACATCACAAAACAGTTCTATTATTCCTCCAAAAGCCACTTTATGTGCATATGTGAGTTCAAGTGGTTGAAGACCGGGTGGACATCTTTCATGACTTCTGCTGTTGGGCTTTCCTTAGTTCTTTGTGAGCATTTTGGAAGTTTGTCATGCAGTCTTTGAAACTCTGAACCTGCTTCTGGCAGGCTCTCCAGTCCTGATGCTCAACCATGCACTCCTGCACTGCGTGATGCAGCTCTGCGCAGCCGGTGCGGGATATCATCTTGTCAACGGGGTCATCCTCATCCTCTTTGCGGCTGCGGTCATGCGGTGAAGGATACGACATCCTGCTCACTTACAAAACGCTCACTTAATTAAAAAAAACAAAAAGCTAGAAACAGGAAAGTAAAAAATTTCAGTTAGAACTTCTATCTAAAAATCACAAACTGCAAACGCTTACAAAATAATGCACATTGATCATTTGTGTTTATTGACATGTTAGTCTTGTTTTTATCCATATATGTTTGTATTTTTGATAGATAGATAGATAGATAATAGATGGATGGATGGATGGATGGATGGATAGATAGATAGATAGATCAGGATAGATAGATACTAGATAGATAGATAGATACTAGATAGATAGATAGATAGATACTAGATAGATAGATACTAAATAGATAGATACTAGATAGATAGATAGATAGATAGATAGATAGATAGATAGATAGATAGATAGATAGATAGATAGATAGATACTAAATAGATAGATACTAGATAGATAGATAGATAGATAGATAGATACTAGATAGATAGATAGATCAATAGATCAGGATAGATAGATACTAGATAGATAGATAGATAGATAGATAGATAGATAGATAGATAGATAGATAGATACTAGATAGATAGATACTAGATAGATAGATCAGGATAGATAGATAGATAGATAGATAGATAGATAGATAGATAGATACTAAATAGATAGATCAGGATAGATAGATAGATAGATCAGGATAGATAGATACTAGATAGATAGATAGATAGATAGATACTAGATAGATAGATCAGGATAGATAGATAGATAGATAGATAAATACTAAATAGATAGATACTAGATAGATAGATAGATAGATAGATAGATACTAAATAGATAGATACTAGATAGATAGATAGATAGATACTAGATAGATAGATACTAGATAGATAGATAGATAGATAGATAGATAGATAGATAGATACTAGATAGATAGATACTACAATAAAAAATAATGGTAATAATATTGACTCCATAAAGCAAAGAGCAGTTGTAACTGTGCTGATCTGGGTCTGTAGCCATAATTAAATTAAATAATTGATGCTATCAAAATAACCATTTGAGAGATAAATGTAAAATATTCCTTATATATTTTTGCAGCATAACATTTTGAAATGCTGGATTTATGTTAGAACTATGCCTGAATTAGCCTTTTAATGTCAATGTGCTTGAAATAATTCAAATGAAATACATTTTAATTGTGTAATCTTCCCCTAATATTCAGTTGAATGATTACAGAAACATTTGGTTCTGTGTTGATAAAAAGGTTCAATACTTTATTAGCTGACATTCAGAAGGTTCCGCATTTAATTACTCGGAAGACAGCAGAAATCTTTATATTATATTCGTAAGCAGCTAAATATGAAAAAGAATACCTTTTTAGCTCGTTTGCTCTTTCAGGCAGCAGAAATGGGTTTTCATCACTTTTTCATAACCAACTTGCTTCGGACGGAGAGGGGACACTTTTTAAAACGGAAAGCGGAAGTGTCACCAGAAAACATGCCCCTTTCAATGGTTCCGCTGCGAAACCAGATGAATACTATTAAATACTTGCTATTGCCTCGACATGTGAATTTGAATCCAGAAATAAAACACTTTCAGAAAAGTATATTATGGGAGCTCCTACCATATGATGCAAGTTTCTTCATTTTATTAATTTCTTGCAGGAATTATGTTACATATTGAATGTAAGCAGACATAAGTTAACTTATTAAATGTGTTTCATGTTTTAAATTAATTTCTAAAGCCTCAAAAGTACAGAACAGTACAAACATGCAGAATTTTTAAATTATAAAATTCAATATCAATTTTGGCTTAATTTTGTTTAGTTTCTTTATGCGGTACAAATTTAAAACAGATGTCACCAAATATCAATTTCATTGGCAAAAGATCCAATTAAAATATAACCATACCAAATTAATTTAAGTGAATTTTCTAAAAGAATTAATACAATTCATTAATGCAATAATACATCCAGTCCAATTCAACCAGATTTGTAATAAAGATACAAAAATATTCAGATGATAATAAGAAGCTGATTAATACAAATAAAAAAATTTACCCCAATAACATAAATCTCTGACTAAAAAAGCAGTGGATATCTCTTTCTTTAAACAGAAAAAACTCCATAAAGCTATTGCATGTTAGGTTTCAGCTCCAAGAAAAATAATATAAATAATAATATAATTAATCCAAACAATTTTCATCAAGCATATTTTTATATGTAAAGTAAATCAATCAAAGACATTATTATTGACTGTCCCTGTATCATTGGAGCAATTGTGGATCACATTTTACCAACATATAGAGTAAAAAGCAATTAAATTATATCTATGGGCTTTATTAGTGATAGGCCTTATTTATCAGATATGTTTGCTATTCTCAGTCAAATTTTAAGCTCTTCTTAAATTACAATAAAACAGCAAGTTGCAGAATTGACTACTTATGGAAAAGCAATGGGAACCCACTAATGCACCATTAGACAGGGCACGTTCATTTGTCTCCTTAGAGAAACTTTGGTGCTTTGTATAAAGTTGTTATGTAGGAAGTGACTCAACAGCAATAATGACATTGGTAATGAACAGTACTCCCTTGGGTGCCATTATGTCACCAAACAAAGCTCAGTGACCCCAGATAAAATGATCCTCTCATTTCTCTTTGACTCCTGGGAGCTCTGCAAATGAATCCTATTTGTGATGTCATTAGCCAAGGATGCTGGTTAATGACCTTCGTTATAACAAACAAAGATTTTACCACTCAAGCGTAAGCCTAATTAATCTCATCTGCACCCATTACAAGGTTGCAAACCCTTGCATTTTAAATGAAAAATAATAGGAAAGGATGCAGTGAAGGGATAATGTGAATTAGTCTCTACAGTTGCTGCTGAACAGCTACCTTCTCAATTAGCAGATTTATATGTAGTCTCAACGGAGCAAAATGAACCGAAATAGAATTTCAATTTTTTTATTTTTATTTTTTTTATTTATTTTTTTAGGTTGCTGTTTTATAATGAAGTTTACACCACATTCAAAGTTTTGTTTTAAAATGTGATCCATGAATCTACTTACTGTAATTAGTTTTTAGATGTTTTAAAATGTTCATAAACATCTTAGTTGAAAAATAAAAGAGCAAAGGTACATCTTTACTAGATGTATTGACAATTATTTAATATCACATGTATCATTTTCATTCTCAGATTTATATTCATAACCAAGTTTTGTTTTCCTATAGTGTAATGACTTTGTCTTTAAGCACAAGTGCATTCGCCCCATACATCCGAGCTAAAGTAGATTAAATTTAAGACAGAAAGAGGTTGAGCTAAAGAGTTCCTGAAGGTTGACCTGTATCTGCAGAAGTCTTAAAAGGCTTAGTGACTGATAAAACTAATAACCAAGACCTTTGTCTCAAGGCAGATGAAGGAACTGCCATAATTAAAGCATTTAATTTTCAATAAAGACAACAAAACATTTACTGGTGAAAGTGTTCAGCTTTTGTTTTGAATATAAATAATTAATGAAAGATATTTTAAAAGGTAGGGCTCTTACAATTATGTAACACAATTCTGTAGGAAATACTTTAAACGTGGTACAAAAGAAAGACAGTAAACACATTTTGGATTATTCTTAGATAGTTGCGTTTTTACCAATTCACCACAAGAGGGCAGTAAATAACATTTAAATCTATTACCTTCCTCTCCACTAGCTATCCTTAGATAGGAACAGAAAAATCTAGTATAAAAACTAAAAAAAGGGACTCTTTTGCAAAAATGATACGTTATACTTTACTCACTCTGCTTTCATATACTGTGCTTGCTTGTTAAAACTGTTAAGCTAGTTGGGCTGATTGAAATGAAAGGCCTCTTTAAAGTTCAAACAGTGACAGACAGGCTGTCAGAGCATATCAAGCTCATTACTTTGCAGATACAGCTCAATATTATGACCAGATGGAGAATCAGCTTGTCTTCAGTGAAGGGCAATATGAAATATTCACTCAGCAGGGACTGCATTTTTTCATTTTTGACATATGTTTTTTGTTCAAGGTTATATACCTCTCCACATTTTACCTTATGTCTCACCCCAATGCTTTTACTAGGATGGACAAAACCAAGAACAAATTCCTGGACCTGTTTGAACGGGTAAAGGTGATGAGCCAGTGACAGTCATGCAAAATCCATGCTGAAAAATCTATAAAGTAACAATAAATATGTTTGGTTATTATACTATTGTTAAGAATTGTGTATCAGTAGAAAGTTTGTGATTTTATTCTGCTTTGTCTCATCAGCTCATTGCTATCTTAATACTGTTGTATCTGTGACAGTTTCTGATACTTAAATGTGATTCTCTTAAAGCGCGCAGCTCTTTCTTTTGGGCAGCCTTCACACTTTTTACCCACTCACACTGTCTAGAAAGTCATGCATTGAGAAAGTTCAATGTTCGTGCTACAAACATTATTTCTGGTGTTAAAGTTATTCCTGACAATTGATCTAATACGAGCTGGACAGATGTCACAGTAGCTATGCTAAAAACCGAAACTGGATGTAAGAAACAACTGAATTTGAAGAGCAAGCTAAGCAACGACTTCAATCATAAACTCAGAAGATCTTAAGGTGTGGAATATACTAAATCTTTAAAAAAATTATTCCAGAGAACATTGAATTCCTGTGGTAACCCTGGAAGGGCTGCAGAGACTTTTTACGTTATCTCCTAATCTTAATATTGAAGAAATTGCCACAATGAAAATCAATAGAATTGTACATACTGAAGGTGGGGTTTTAAAACAAATCTATAACATTAAAAACCATTACAAACTTGCAGCGATAACAGTTATATTAGCTACTGTGTCTCCACTACTGTAATCAGACTTTTTTAGAAATGCATATACAATAATAGAAAGTCATTTGAAGCTGATTACCTCTTGAAAGGTAATATAAAAAATACATCATATTTTGCATTATTCAAATACATATAAATTATCAAAAAGCAGCAGCATTTCCACCGATAGGAGAATTGTTCTTTTCGTTTGTATTTAATTAAGTTTGAAATCAGACTTTGGCCAGAGCGTGAGTCATTGCTTTGCATAAGGCCAGGACATTTTGTGCCTCATCTATAAAATAAATCCCTCTAATGACTTTTTTCTGTTCTCCCCTTTTCTTTATCTCTCTGCTTCTGCTCTCCCCGTTCGCTGGGCTCAGCTAAAATGCTGACCTTGATTCCTTACAAAGTCACTCAACTGGATAAAGTAATTTACCTGGATAAAGCGGTGAGAAAGAGGGGCAGACGGAGGTGGCGCAGGTGCACAGTAGTATGCAACAAAGCACCTTTTGTAAAGAAGGTGCAGAAAAACAGCAAGTAAGGGGAAAAAAATAATAAACTAAGCAATTTTTTTAACCAAGAATAGATTGAGGTGTTATGTATGATTCTGTATGTGGCAGTCTCATGAAATAACGGCAACACTGAAAGTTGAAGGGACAAGACAGACAGAAGATGAAGCAGATGCACTGGCAGCATTTGCTATTTTTACACATCAAATGGAATGTGATTACATTAGAGTAGTGTAGAGCGTCCGGAAATTTTAAAAGACCATCCTAAGTAACAAATTCTAGTGCAAACAAGAAAGGAAAAAAAAACAACCTTGTTTAATTTCACATTTGGGAACACAGCTAAAAACTTTAATGAAACACTTTTGTTGTGTGGATTTTATTGCACACCACCTTATTAGCTTTATGTTCATTTCTCAGTGTTGATAAAAGATTGGGATTCACCTTAGATTTGACTCTGGCATGTCTGGCTTGGTAGGGTACAAATACCTGCAAATTTGACCTGGACCAGGTGAAAGTTGCAATTGAGGCTGATACATAACTTAACAATAATGTGAGTCTTGATGAGATTTAACACATACAGGCACTTCATGTGTGCAGCGATTGGAAAATGTGAAGATATCCATATGATCCTGAAACGGTAACAAGGTCAAGTTATAATTAGCTTTAATTATAATCCCTGCATCTGAGGTGGGAAAAGACATAGAAGGAACTAACCATCTTGTTTAAGCTCCCCAGGCCAGAAGAGGACGCGAAAAGTCATAGAAGTCTCACAAAAGCAAGTTAAAACTGTACAATTTTTTATACATAATTGGCCTATAACAGTTTAGGATCAGTCGCTTTGGATAGAAGCGTCTACTAAATGCATAAACATAAGTTCCTTTAAAGAAAAATATACATTTACCAATAAATTTCACCAGCACTGTCCAACTTTTTCCCATGCAACACCGATATTATAGTTTTCACTTTTGCCACTACTGATATTAACCTGAAAAATATGGACAATAAATCATACATGGAATGTTAGAAAGGACTTTATTAAGTGATATTACTCAGATACAGGACAGTAGTTTACTACAACATACATCGCTTCTACTACTTGCTAGCAGACAGTGCTGTAGTGAAAACTAGGCTCTGCATCATGGGTGAAAGATGCAAAATGGAAATGGTGGAGCAGATTAAATACTGGAATGGACTGCTTCTGTTGGAAGGGTTATAGCTGAGATTTTAGATTCATCATTGTTTCAAAATGTTTCCCGTTTCAGTTTATTTCTCGTGTTGGAAAGATGTTGACACCCTCGTTAACTTAATTCACTCTGTTATTCTCACAATATGATTAAACTTTTTAAAAACTCTGCAACTGCACTTGAAATTAACTTTTCCCTGCGTGGTACCACAGCCACAAGCCATGGGATGCTATTATCCCCTTTCATGAAAGATTGCCCATGCATTCCCTGGTAAACCAGATTATACAGGAAGGAGAGAATCTCCTTTTGCATTAGGAGATTCTGATCTGGCTCTCATCAAAGCGACCGGTTAGATACTTTTGGATCATTCATCTGAATTATGAAACGCTTCTCGGAAAGAAAACTAAATGTTTTTTTAACTTGACCCAGAGAAGCCATGCAGGGATGCTGCAAACTCCAGTTAGTTGGATCAAGCATACACTACTCACAAATGCTTTTATTCCTTGACAAGGCTGTCTTGAGCATTAGGTTATCTCCTGAACCGTCACATACAACAGGACAGTGAATGTTACAGTACTGACATGAGGTCACATTCTGGCACAGTTGTTATGTAAAGGTGCCTTCTCCACAACTGACTCAGTGAAACTGGTTTATCTAGAGCAGGGGTCTCCAAGGCCAGTCCCTCGAGAGTCGCCATCGTCCTGCAGCTTTTAGATGTATCCCTTATCCAAGAACGTCAAGTCAAATGGTTTAATTACCTACTCAGCATGCTATCAAGTTTGTAAAAGGGCCTGGTGATCAGTTGTTCATGTGATTGTTGAGCAGGGATACATTTAAAAGCTTCAGGTCATAACTCTCAAAAACTGAAGTTGGAAAACTTTTATACACATGGATCCATTGACACATATAATTTTCCATGATTCTCCATATACTGTAACTATTTTCGCTAATGAAGATCTTGATGAGCTCTAACTAATGCACACATAGGTCAATTCTCATTCTCTATGCTTTAATAATCAGTGATAAAGGGAATAATTGCCTACCTCTGTAATCTTATTGGTTTATATCAGAGATTGAACCGATCACTTATCAATGCTGTAATTATATACATCTTCTATTTATCAAAATTTTATTACTCTTATACAGTTTCCAAAACTGTTGCATCAATGTGAATTCTGCTCACTTTACTGTAAAACTTCAAAATAAAGAAATAAATGCACTTGAGACGACACCTTTGAGTAATTCAGTAGAAAAGGAATTCGGACAAAGTCTAGAATCCGATGGTAACCCAAGAGGAGCAATAGAGATACTTTATCCAAGCAGGTGAATCCATTTACACTCCACCTATCATTTTAGCATTTAGCAATTTTGACAATTAAGGCAGAGTGAAAAGAGGAAAGCATGTTTTAAACGTGGGGATGAAATGAGGTAAATACATGAACCCATGAAAGAAAACTTGTAAGAATCTATCCCAGAAAACATTTAACTGTAAATGCAATTTTCTAAGTAATTCAATTTATAAATTGAGTATCATTTTCTTTATATTTTGTAGTTAGCTATTTTTGTTGGTAGAGGAAACTCACAAGGCCTGTAATTTGGGAGTTTCTTGTTCAAAACCTTGCTTTGGGCAACACACTTCATATGCTTTTCCTGCTGCTGGTGTTAAGAAGACCCAGTAGGGAAGCCTCGGTTATGTTAGTCCCCGACAGGGCAACTGTGGCTCCAGCTTGGCTCGCCTCCAGTGGTGTCTGACTGGGGGAATGATCATATTGTGAAGCACTTTAGAGCCCTATCCAAATACAGACATTTACCATCATATCAATTTAATTGCCAATAATATCCACTGTGGTTTGTGATTGCAACATGGGCCAGTGTGGAATAGTGAACGGAATGTGAATACTTAAGCAAGGCAATATATCCAAAAAAGCTTTTTATTCACAGTGTTTCTGGTTAACCGAAATTAAGAACGGGTATCAAAGTTAACGCTAATTAACACATCAAACGAGTTTCTAACAAATCCTTGCTCAATATCCAGTATCACAGTGCCAAGAGAGGTTAAGACATGCTTAGTCAAATGATTTACTTCTCTTATGAACACAACTATCTTAAAAATGTATTTATCTAAGGTTACATGTTTAATTTAAATTTCTCTCTTTCAGCTTTGCTACTTTAAATTTCAACCAAACCTTTAAAATGTGTGAAAAATTGTAGACATATTTTTAAAGAAAGGGTTACTTATATCCAGTTTTAAATTGTTTATAATTAATTTTACTAAATCCTACAACAAACAAGGCTTAAATTAACCAGCATTATGTCATATTTCTGTTATAATCTAGACTCTTTGCTCGACCAATTAAAGTAGGGCAAAGCAGTCTTGTTCTTCCTACCAGGTCTGCGAGCCTGCAGCAAACTTCCTTTTGAAGTAACACGTTTTATTTTTGCTTTTCAGATAGAAAAACTATCTTAGTCACCCCTCTTTTAGAAAATAAAGTTTTCCTAAGAAGTTTAGACTTCAGTTGTGAAAGCCGCATTATCAAACTTGAAGTAGATTAGTAATTTGATTCTGCTTGTGGTTTTAACAAATTCTGACATCTTGTTTATTCTGTCCTTTTGCATCACAGTGATACTTTAAACACAAAGCTTGCCTTAGCCAATAGAAGTAAGCTGCTGCTAGTGGGGTTCCAAACCAGCAGGGGCCCCCCAAGAGTCCTTTCATGTTTACAACATTGATTTCCTATAACTTTGTTGTTGCTTCTTGACAAAAAGGGAAAAAAACACAAAGATTTTGGGTTTCATTGGGTCCCATGTTTTGATGTTTTAATAGTAAATTTAAAATAGTTCATATTTGTACATTTAATTTTAAATGAAAGGTTTGAAAATGTGCTGCATCAAAATACAGACTAAAGTGAACTTTTCATAGTTTGATTATTTTATTCTTTCTGAGGATCATTAAGCTCAAATTAGTTTTCATTGATACTGAAGTTGTTTAAAAAATGAATCTCAACAAGTAATTCACAGGTTTTTTTTTATATTGTGATGTAAGCAAAGCAGAATTAAACTAGTGCTTTACACGAGGTGACCAGACACAGGACACTAGCAAATGAGTAAATTAGAATGAAATCTATTTACATTGTTTACCCCTCAAAATGGTATCTGCTTGAGGCAACAGTGGCATCAGTGGTGACCCGAGCACTGACTCCCGCTCATTGTAAGGTTGGAAGTACGACGAGGAGAATTAGTGAGACAACATATGTGTTCTTGTTCATGCATCCACATCCTCCGGACTGAGTGTTTCCATAGGGAAGGCCCGCCTTGTTTTCTGGCACAATGCGAAGGACCAGCTCAGTCCATTCTAGCCATTGTCCTGAATCATTTCTGTTGGTTGTGCGTTTTTTTCCTTCCACTTAACTTTCTGATTATATGTTTTTACACAGCATTCTCTGAACAACCAATGTTGCTCACCCTCTATATGAAAGAGACTAGAAAACAGTCTGCAGTCTTCTTCGTTATTGTTTTAATATTTGGAGGAAACTGAATTCTAGATTTAATGTAACAAAAAAAGGACAAATAAAATTAAAATAATAAGGTATTTAAATAATAAACTTCAATTGTATTATAACTTTCTTAAACGCAGAACCAAGGATTGCGGTTTATAGACCGGCTGTCCATCTGGATTATACAGCCACGTTGGCTAGCCTAGGGTCTGAGTCCTGCTCATAGCGGTAGTGGTAAACCTCCATCTGGTCCCTACACGCTTCTCTGATGTTGTTGAGCCACCGTTTGATTCCTCTCCGGTTCAGATACAGCACCATGAGGAACACCACCCCGATCAGAGCCAGTACTATGCCGAGGAACACATAGGAGACCGCTTCCAGGTTCTCGTTCATACAGTCCAGGTCCTCTCCACGGAGCTTTTCCACGAGGAGCCCCCTCCGGGCTTCCGGCTCACTGCAAAAAGCCAGTTCAGCATCCTGGCACTGCGACGAGTTTTTCAGCCAGTAGTAAAACACCTCCAGCTCACAGTTGCACCGAAACGGATTTAAAGCCAGGAAGACTCGTATGCGCCTTTGCTGGTACAAGCTGGATATGTTTTCCCTCCCGACGCTCTCTATGGAGTTATTTGTGAGCACCAAAGTGTGCAGGTTGTAAATATCTAACCTCTCCATGGGTATGGATTTCAGGCCGTTCCCCGCAAGCTCTAGTCTGTGGAGGTTGCGCAAACTTTGCGCGCCAAGCGCGCCGGAGAGCTGCGCTGCGGCGCCGGGAGAAACCGAGTGGTTGAGGAGAAGGGAGTGCAGCTCCGGCAGGCCGTGAAAAGCCCTGGAGGAAATAGTCTCCAGCTGATTGTGGCTCAGGTCTAACAGATGCAAGAGGGGAAGTCCCAGGAACGCGTACGGCTCGATGATCTGGATCCCGTTGTTGGAAAGCAAGAGTGTCGTGATCTCCGAGTCGGTGCCGTTGACCGTGAACGCAGCTTGAGGTAAAGTTGAGATGTTTCTGCCCCTGAGTGTCAAAGTGGACGTCCACACCGGGATCTCTGAAGGCAGATGTGGCGGCTCCCCATCAGGCAGGCAGGTCACGGTCCGCGCGTCCCTGGCGCAACTGCAGGAGGAAGGACAGCCGTCCTCCGTCCTCACCGGCCAAAAGAGCAGACCCAGCAGCGCTGCGTAATGTAATCCCCACTGGTTCCAAAAATAGAAAACACCAGTTAAATGTTCTGCGTTAATTATCCACATATTTTCATTCGGTGGTTTGTCTAAAAGCTTCAGACTGGGACTTAAAGTCGAAGTCAGTCCGCGCTGGAAGCGAGAAGCTGGTCTCCAACAATCAGGACATGAAGAACTCTCCAGCCATGGTCACCTCGCTCTGTCTGCGGGATGTTCGCACATCTGAGCGCCGGACACGGGCTGCATGGAAACGCTCCTGATCGCAGCTCCCTGGATGGTGTGTGTGTGTGTGTGTGTGTGTGTGTGTGTGTGTGTGTGTGTGTGTGTGTGTGTGTGTGTGTGTGTGTGTGTGTGTGTGTGTGTGTTTTTGACGCACAGTCACACCCACGAACCACCTGGGACAGAACCAGCAGGGGCAGAACGTTCTGAAAGGTGTGGCCAGACTGATAATCCTGGGGTGGGACACCAAGGCGCCTTATTAGGATATTGACCTGTACATGCGAAGTAAAAAGTGTGTCTGCCTTCCTGTTGAAGACTGCATCTGATACATGAAATACATGAATAAACAAACAAATAAAGAAAGAAAGAAAGCTTGTCTTCTCCTTTCCCTTCTTATTTGTCCAACATTCGGATGAGATTATTATTAAATTCAACTTCAAGTATTATTATTGAAGTTCATTATTATCATTATTATTGAAGTTTATTATTAATAATAATAATAATAATGTATACTTTCTTGATCCCGTAGGGACATTGTTTTTGGTGGGATTGGAAGTCTGGTGACATTCCAATTGAGCTATCCAGCCGCTATTATTATTAGTATTATTATTATTATTATTAAGTAGAAGTAGTAGTAGAATTAAAATAGGTTATTTAAGAACATTGTATTTTGATTAGTCCTTATTCCATACTATTATGGGTAATTTTGTTCAGTTCTGTCAAGTTGCCTGAAGAAATTGCTCAACCATTATTAATTAATCAATTGCCTTTAGCATTTCTCTTCAATAGGGTTTCTTCTGAGCTTACTAATTGTTAATCTGTTTTCAGTGAGAAGGGACAGCATACAGTCCCTCATAAAAGTAATAATAGTTTTAAGCTTTTGCACATACAAACACACACACACACACACACACGCAGACACGCACACACACACACAAACACACACGCACACACACACACACACACACACACACACACACACACACACACATGAAATTAAAAGGCAACTGTAAAGGAGTGAAGGTGCATGAGTTTACATAATATTTTGTGGAAAATGTCAGGTTGAGTCTCTCTTGTAGTTTCCTAGGTGGCCACGGGGGTAATAACATCTGCCATAAATCCGAATTAGGTTGAAAAGGAGACATTGTAGATTAAGAGCATCATCTTCATCAGAGTGTCGTCAATCATAGGCTTCTTCCGATCTGCAGTAACACACACCAAACATAGTGGATCTCGTCCCTCCCCACCATTTTGAAGAAACTTGAATAATTACAAGATTACAACATTAAATGTTTCCTTGGGTTTTTTTAAAATTATTTCTAATTTCAATTGATTTTCTTTTTTCCTGCTTGATTGCATAGCACGGCAAGCAATCAGCAAGGAAAGAAGTTCATAATCTCCCCAATGTCTTGACTTTTTAAGTCAAATGTTATTTTTAGATGGGTTATTTTGTTTTTCGTTAATTAGCTGTCAGTTTATGGAAAAAAAAGTTGATCACACCCTTTGGATCTCTGGCAAACAAGAAGTTACTTTAGATCACAGTTGGTGGTAGAAAATAATTTATAAGACCATTTTTACACTTATTCCCTTTATTTATTTTAAAGCAAGGACAATGAGCAACATCAGTTATCAAAATGATTGCTAAAAATGTAATCTTCAAATGTATTTTTTAGACAGCCCTTCAGGTTTAAATATTAAAGTTCATAAGAATAAAATGATAATTCAGCACCAAGGTCAGCTGCCTGCTACGTATATAAAAAAATCTAGTCTAACAGCAAAATAATACAGCTAAAATCAAATGGTGTGGGTAACAACATGAAAATAAAAAGACAAAGAGAAAAATGTTAAAGTCAACCCATAGTTCAGTACCATGGAGAACCCAGATGGCAGAGCATAGCATGTGGTTCTGAGCAAATGGCCTTTAACTCCCAAAACACGTCCTAAATATAAATCCTTTTTCCCCAAGATCCTTAGAAAATTTCCGGCCAATTTCTTTGTTGCTTTATAACAAAACAAATCTATTTTACATATCTCCTTCAGTAGTTTTTACCTAATTGATGAGAAACTCCATACATTATACTGAAAAAATAGGCTGAAAAAGTTCCTGAAGCAGTTTTTGCTTTTTAATTCTGAAAAAATAAAAAGATAATCATAAAAACATTTTTGACTGATTCATAGAGCATAAATGAAGCATGGTTTTATGCTTAAGAAAAGTCTATAAAAGTTCATATTTGAAAAGTCAATAAATGTCATTCGATGTAAAATCTAATTCCAACCTAAATCTACAATGGAAGCTATAAAATGTCAAAATACCTTGCATTAGGATTGCTTACTTTTTTCAGCTTAATCATGTTAAAACTACAACTATTAGTGTCACAATTTAGCACATATTGTGAAATAAAAATATTTTTCATGGAAATTTTATACAGCTAATCTGTGAAGTTCTCAAATGTTTGTTAGTTAAACAAACAGCATCACAAAGATTGTGTTTATTTACAAAATAATGTCTCAGGCTTTGACGATTTAATAATTCAATCTATTCCCAGAAAATAGAAAGCCAAAACTGCACACCTAAGAAGACACAAATGTACATTTAACTGGTAAAAATGCTTACTACTCTGAATGCACCATTCCCATGGATGACAACAGACAAAAATATAAAAAATTTTGACCAATAATGTTTTGATTCCACTTTGTAGTTCTGCATTGTTTGTTTGTGTTGACCTATTGCATTAAAGCCTAAAATTAATCAAATGTTAAAATTTGATAAAAGGGGATGGAGTTCAATGCAAATGTGTACACCAGAAAAAATAGACAAGATATTTCCCTTTATTGCAAAATATGCAGTCATATAATACTAATAATGGATTATTTAAACTCTAGTTTGAGTTTATGTATTTGCAAAAATCTCAAAATTGTTTTACAAGGGAGTTTTTCAATCATAAAATACAACCTCCAAATCTGTTTAAAAGTACTCCATCAGGAACATATTGTGATAAAAGGCCATGGTAAGATGGTAAATATAGGCCCAGGCTGAGACATGAAACATAGGAGTTAGACCCAGAAAGACAGCAAATGTGCAAATAATGAAAAGTGACCTCACTGCTGGTGATCCCGATAAGCCGAAAGAGCTTTATAAACGTCAATATTTGTCCCCACAGACAAACAAGGACACCGGCTCAGTCATGGTGCTCTCCTCGCAGAACCCCTGAGCTCACTTGATGGACGGTGGCTCTATCTTCCTGGACAGAGAGCGGATTTAGAGACGGCTGCTTTACACTGGCTTCTGCTGACATTGTCACAGTGCCCTCAAAGGGTCCTTCAATTTGACAGCGAATCTCAAAACTGATTTACCTCAGGCTACTCGTCCCTATCTCCTGACAACAGTGATAACTCGAGTGTATGTTTGTGCATCTGTACGCTTATATCCAAGTGACCCGGTTACTAATGATATTGTGAGTCAGGTTTACGTGCCATCTAAAAGCCTCAGCTTTTTCAGACTTGCCCAATGCTAAATTAGCATTGGGCAAGTACAGTACGTCTGCATGAAGTAGCTTATTAGGTTTTACAACAGAGTGTATATATATATATATATATATATATATATATATACTCTGTTGTAAAACTTAATAAGCTACTTCACATTCATATAGTTCAAATAGAATCTTGTAAAATCCCTTGTGCTGCAGCATGGCCATAACTGAGCTGTAACTAGATTACCTATAGATAAGCAGCCTTGGCAGACAGTCTCCAGATTTACCAGTAACCTTGCATTTTACTTTTCTGAATGAACTGTTGGGTGTGTAAGGAGGTGAAGATCCGTGTTAATCTATCCCTCCTCCTGTAAAGATGCTGACATATGACCCGTCTCCCTCCTATATCAAATGCAGAGCACAGTGCTACAGTCTGCTCCACCTACCTTTCAATCTGTCCATCTGTCTGCTGGCAGACCTACGCCTCAAACAGTACACCACCACCAAATGAATTAGAGATGAAGGGAAGGTGGGGGGAGAGCAAAGAGATGAAGGCAGAAGTGAAGAAGAAGACCCGCGGAGTGGACGAGGGTGTAAATAGATCTTGAGGAGCTGGTGTCAGCTGTCCCTGGACCATTAATTAGTCATTTAGGTTGGTAATGGACTTAGCCTGAACCAGACAGACACAACTGTCTCCAACAAAGCCAAAATCACTCTGTTACACGAGTTAGCTGTAGCTGCTGATCACTGCGTGTGTCAAGTGGGGGAAATTACGGGGACTGTTGACTTCATAATATTGCAAATACTCTGCATAAATGCTCAGAAATTGTGTCTAATACAGGAAAGTTTTTTTAGTGACGGATGCAACCTAACATAACATTTTGCAGACATTTTGAATGCTGGTTTTGACTAAAATATTAATTACGTTTTGTGTACAATAAAGGAGAGACGAATACAACAGAATTACAACAAACGACAGGAAAGTGGGAAGTTTATTTTCAGCTTCTGTTGAATCCCAAATCAGGTTCAAGTAGGTTTCTTTCTACTGCTAGACGCCACATAACGTTTGGCACAAAATTTTAAATCACTCATAAATATTACAGACATCATTTACGACTTGAACTGATTTCAAGTTAATGATACTAATCTTAGTGTTTTCTGTTTGGATGGTGTAAAATAGATTGGTATAAACAAAAGCAACACAAAGCAGCACATATCTGTGAAGTGGGAGAAAATTGATACAGTTTTTACAGTGTGAATCCAGGGAAAATCCAGGGCTCATGGAAGAGCCCTTGGTATTTCTCTGTGGTCAGTGTTACTGTGACCCTTACTCTTGGTACATGACTCCTACAGATACCTGGAGACACATCGGACAGGTAAATCAGAGCACAATCCTACAAACAACAAAGATACAGTGAACAACACTGAAGCTCCAAGGCCCCTGAAAGAGGACCCAAGCTTCCGATAAAGAGCCAACCACCCTGCTCCGGGGAATGAGGGATGGATGACGAAGTCATTTTTTTAAGTATGGACAAGTAAGAGGGTCAACTATGAATTATTACCTTGAAGATGAGAGGTAGATGAGAAGTGAGATAATTGCCCAAATATCTGCGGTTTGACCATAATACCGCAAAAAAAAACAAAAAAGTGTTGCACTGAAAGCCATTGACTTTTAAACATTTTTTTAAATGAAAATGGCATATAACATCCTGTTTTAAGGCAGTCAACTGCTGAAAGTTTATGAATGTTGCTGCCAGCTGAAGATTCCTTTCAAAACTTGTGCTCATAAATTGTCTTTTTGAGTAGAGACACTTTTTTGTGTTGTCCTTTTATGTCCTATATCATTTCAAGTTCAGATAACGCAATGAAATTCAATCTGAAAATGAATAGTTTAGAGAGTCTTCAAATAATTTAGCTGCCATTTAACATTTGATCATTTGATGCAGACACTTGACCTTCCAAGGAGATATTAAGCTTAAGTTACACAGTGCTTTAGCGATACAAAGTATGTGAGATACTGTGTAGGAAATTTATTTTGTATGTGCTGACAACGGCTGAGAACCATGTACTTCTTTATAAAACTTTTCTAACTACATATAAATGATAGTATTACATAAGACACGCTCCCTCTACATAACTCAGGATAGGTTTACCCCTCATTGTGTCCCATGGTGATCATTGGTTTTCTAACGAGTGTGCAACTAACAGACGATATGGATAGTTGGCGTCTGTTGTCTTTGATTAGATAAAATTACAAAACGCTTGATATCTGATGTTCAACTGACCGCGGTGTGTCCTTCTGGCTGACAGTAACCGATGACACTGAAGCTCCCGTGGCGGTTAAGGCTCCGCTGCTGAGGGGTGAAATGTATCACTGGCACCTTGGAAAGTGAATCAGTTGTCTGACTCCAGGAAAGACGGCAGACTACTGCCAGGCTGGTTAGGAGGGGGTTAATCAGTCAAAGTGCACACTTGGGTGTCCAGTTTCAGACTTAATTATATTGATTTAACTATTGTTTGTCTTTCATTGATCCTCTTAATATACATTTCTGCAATGTACATGTAAAGAAATTAAAAGATTAAGGCAAATAGCCTTTAAGCTGATTATGTGGTAAAACTTTAATTGGTATTTGATATGTACTTTAATTTTGGAATAAAAGACAAGGATTACGCAGGGTCAGGCTTGAGGTTTGCAATTCAGTTTGGTTAGATTTAAGTTTCCACAGTTCAGAAGGTTCATCAGATGATCAAAGCGATCACATAATATATAGTAAACAACAGGAACAAAGTCAAACGAAAGGAGAGGTTAAGCCATTGTGGGCCATCGTCGCCCAATAAATCTGCTAATCTCATCCGGAAGTCTTGAAAGAGAGCTGATATTTATTCATAGCATGGAGGGGCAGTCAGACTTGCAGTTACTTCCATACATCAGCGGTTGAACCTCTCATCACATCCACCCGCTGTCAGGGTGAACTCTCCCCGGCGAATTTTTATGGCAGAGCGACAACGCAAGACAGAAAGTCTAGAGAATGCTGTGAGTCTGTGTATTGCCGTGTTTATTGTTCGACTTCCAAGACTTCGTTGTAAAAACATATCACAAAATGGACTCTAAAACAGTAATTGACATTAGTACAGTACATATTAACAATGAAATAGATCAGGGTTACCTGCTATACTGTATTTAATAGCAGAAGTTGATTTGTTCTGCTGTTTATCACTTGTGTAATTTACTGTTATTTTGAAATATGACCTAACTGATAAAGGATTTGGCAGAGCAAGTGACATTGATTTACAAATTCAATTTAAGATGTTGGTAATATAACTTACCCATGAAATAGAAATAATCAAAACAGTTCTCACTCCAGGATATATCTGATCAATCTATGCATACGAAAGCTAGAGTCTTTAAAGGTTCTTCTCATCCTCCCAACTAAACGGTCCATTTGTTGCCCTGTTAATGAATGTTCCTTCAGCTGTAACCAATTTTAAACAGGGAAATGCTATAATAACAAGGAATTTTGTTTTCTTTTAATTTCCTGAGAAAATTTATTTTATTAATTTTTTTTTATCAGTCTGATTTTTGCATTTCTGTCGGACTTCAGGTTGCTTCTTTTAACTTCGGGTCATAGAAGTTCTTTTAAATTTTATGTATCCGTTCATGTCTTGGTTTTCTTTTTGTTTTTTTGCAGTTATTCTAACTAGTTAGCCTCTCTCAGTTAACCCTTCCACTTGGCCAATCAGTCTCAGGTTTTCCCTGTTCCAATAATCCAACAGCATGCAGTTCATATTTAATTTCTTTATGCAGATACAGATGCAGCTATCATGTGCATTTAAAATTAAGTATAAGACATAACAATATTATTTATCACAATTAAAACATATTTTGGAATGTCAGTTCTTTAAAAAAAGCACACTGCTTTCTGAAATGTTATGAAATGACATTTCAGAAATGCAATGTGTAATGTAAGGAAAACGTCCTCCAAAAACTGTACGGGACTTCTTAGTAGACTATCATTTAATCTTCACTCTGAAAGGTCAAACTAGCATATAGCTAATGGCAGCTGCCTACACCACTACCTGACTGCTTCTTGACAGGAATGGATGGCTTGTATCCATAAGTGATCCACCACTGCCTATCCATCAAGACACTCTCTCATTTTGTTGGCCCATAAAATCACTGAAAAACGTGTCTTCCTCTATCGCTTGTTCTACAGCTTGTGAATTTTAATCAGTGGCGGTCATACCTCAACTTTCCTTTTAGGTTCATATTTCTCTGAGCACTTGACAGCTTGCACAGGTCTGACATATGGAACGGTAGGATATTGCTTTCTGTTTTTTCTTTCTGTCAAGCGCTTTGGGTTATGTTATGGTTCACTGTTTGTTTACTCCCTTTCCTTTGTTGTTGCTTTATTTTTCAATGTATCGTGGATTGACTAAGATTACCTCAATTCGATTTTTGTTTCATTTTCATGCAGTTCTGTTTTTTATTCTTAAAAATGTTGGAATTATGTTGTTGCTGGATCAGGCCAAGCGTTTGGTTAGCATAACAAGCTTTATGACTATTACTGGGCCTGTAGTTAAGCATTCCTAAACAATGCCCCCAAAAGCCCTGCAGAAGCACATGCCACACTATTACCCCAAAATGGAACAGCAAAGATGATAAAAAAGAAACGATGGATAACATCACATTGCTAAAAAGAGGAAACCGGCGAACAAGAAGCATGAGCAGTCATGGAGCCAAATGGCTTTGTTATCCATCCATGTTTCTCCTCAGAGCTGAAAATAATTATACCATTACAGAGAAGAACAAATGGGACATTGGGGTGGGGTGGGGGGACATAATGTGACATTTATTACAGTGAAAATAAATTACAGAGAAGGGCTCCTCATTTTCTGGGAAGTTTTGTGAAAAATTAATCTATTCTTAGATTTTACCCTCGTCATGAGATATGCCTTCATTTCCCTATTAAGTCGTTTCAGAGCACCAAGCCTAGCCTTGGGAAATAATGTTTCGTCAGTCAGACAAAATATGTACAAAAATGACTTCTGTTTCAAAGGTGGCGTGCCAGATGAATAAATGTTTGGCAATGTTTTGCAAGAAAATTACTCATTTATTTAGCTATCAATTATTATCCCAGGTGGCAGAGAGTGTGGGCTGAACGTACACAAAGTAAACAAATTATGGCCATTTCCCAGGAGCAAGCTTCCTCCTCAATAATAGTTGTTTACCCTTTGGATGTTTGAAATGTGCTTCCTGTATTATTGCTTTCTGAAGGCGCATAAATAATTCAAGCAAAAGCAATAATCCGCTTTCAAGCGAGCTAATTTCGACTTTCAAGGAGGAATCTGTGGAACAGGAAAGAAAAAGTTTGCTCCCGTTCAAATAGTTGCCAGTTATTACCCCAACCAAACCTATATGCCAGGGGTTAAACCATTTATAAAGCTTGTTCGAATCTCATAACCCATTGCAATTAGCAGAATACACACATGGGGATAAGTACTTTTGAGCTCTCGGCAGAAATTTAATGTAAACATTTCCCTTACATACACACGTTTTTTTGTCAGTCCAGGGTCAGGATATCTCCAGGAATAGACTGGTAACAAGTAAACAGGACACTTTTTTGTTTAGACAGATCATAACTTTCACCTTCAAGGTCACACCACCTGCTGACTCGGGTGGCATCATTCTACTTCCCACGTTTCACACTGCTTACGCATAGATGTGTGATGGTGTTCCAACAAGGTGAGCAGGCTGTTCAGGAGAATAATTGGCAACGGCTTTGCTGGCCCGTTCCCTTACCTTGTCCGGTGCATGATTTGATTTCGACCATGCAAGCCAAATTAAGCTCATCTCTCTGCAGCCCTCAAATGCAGAAACTCTCATTCTTATTCCAGCCAGAACCTCCTCATCCTTCTCTATTTTTAACAATGACTTAAAAGCTGGAGCTGCTATAAGAAGCAATGTTTCAAACTTTTTTTCCAACAGAGATTGTGTTAACAATTCAATCCTGATTCAGACTTGGATTAATTAGCTGCCGTTTTTATGGTCACAACTGTCTCCCCTGGGCAGTAATGGAGATTTTATTATTACATGAGCCAAGGCGCATTACCATCCTGTGCATCATGTATCCGATTGCCTCGGCAGAGGAGAGAAGGGGCTGAAAGACTGAGCGCCAAGGACTCTGACAGCTAACACAAATCCACTAAAAGGTGAATGGAGAGATTGGAGAATTTCAGGTGGTTTTCAGTGAGGAGTGAGGGGTTAATCTAATGATCAGGAGGGGGATAGTGTAACCGGAAATAGTGAACATAAGACCTTCCCCAGGGTTTAGTGCCGGGCATGTAAAACTATATATAAACAAATTATTATTTGTTAAACTGATAATGTAACTGTGTCAAAACACAATTTTTCTTGCACGTAGAACCTTTTTTAAATTGCGTAATGTTGCAACCACACATTTCCATGTATTTTCTTGTGATGCTCTGAAGAAAACTAAAGAGTTATTCACGGTATACCAATGATTGTCGTAGTCAGCACCAACAACATACTTTAAAGATTGCGAATGACCAAGCAATTGTATCTCTCTTCAGCAGTGATGATCCTGCACACAGAGCATTTAAGGTCTCAAAAATAAATGAGAAAAACATTAAGAAATTGTCATAGATTTCAGAATAAACTTTTTGTAATTTTAAACAAAAAAGTCGAAGTCACAGATAATTTTAAAGCACCTGGAAAAAGTAACTGAGGATTACTTACCTTTTTATCCCCATGTGAACTCCTAAAAAGGCTCATCAGAGGACTGTTTGTGTTAAAAGTGCTGTTTAATCTGGTTTTATAATTTTCTGTAATGTTAGATTAATGTTTTGCCAGACTTTTAATGTAGTGTAGGTGCTGAGCTTTCCTGCCTTCAGCCTCTGCCCAGTGACTAATTCTTGGTGTATCCCATGTTTCACACTATGGCAAAGAGGAAATAAGGTGAATCAGTCCAACCCTTCATTCATGAATCTGAACCAAGATGAGAACATGAACATCTTCAGGCAACTAACACTTAATAAGAGAGAAAATCCCCATTAGAATAATATCTGCATTATTTACACACTCTTATGTTCAGTCAGTACCACCAACATCCTACTGTTAAAATTCTGTCAATTCCAAGCCTTTTCTACTGTTTATTTGCCACAAAGACCTGTACAATTCAATCACACAAATAAAATACTACGAACAAATCTAAAACTGAAAGTTGTAATTACCAGGTTCTGTGTTGTACATAGAGTAAATACTTTATTTAAACACCCGCTGATTTAATTTTAGCATCCAGTCATCTTTCTTTAAAGTCCTAACAAGCAAAGGCTTTACTTGTCTACCCACCAAAAATGTTCCTACAATACATGGATGCCAGCTTCACTCTATCTACAGCTAATCTGATTCTTTAAAACTGATGATAGCGTCAATAACTCATGTCAATTGTCAAATTGTATAGGATAGTTGTAGGATAAAAGTCAAAACAATCATTGAAAAACTTTGGAATTGATTTATCAAAATTTCAATATTTTTAGGTATTAAAAACCTGTAATTTTAATAGGAACTTGTGCACTTTTTAAGAGCCACTGCATTTAAGCTGCAGAGCATTTTTTGTGCTGAATTTGTCATTAAATTATAACATATTTGACCCTTTGGATCATTGCTCTGCTCTTTTCTGTGCAGAAAACCTCTTTGCTGATCACAGCAGTTGCCTTACAGGTTTATTTCTTTGACATTAAATTTCAACCATAACTCTGCCCAGTTGGCCAACTTCCAGATAGAAGTGGATGCCTGTGGAGTTCCAGCGGTGCGTTCCCTCTCACCGTCTTTTATCAACACTAGCTGTTTACTCTGAATAGGAACTACAGAATGTTTACAAAATAAATAAAACCATATAAGTTATGAGGGACTTTCAGGATGAAGGTCCTGGGGGACATGCACTGCAAGTACAGGAGTCAAATCGGTCTCCTGCTTTCCAGCCATTTAGGCATGAAATTGAATTAGTCAGTGGGTAACTACTGTCATCTAAAGGTCAAAGGGTGACATACTGCAGCTTTGAAGGCTGACTTTAAGACAAAAATGTCCTTGGTTTTAAACCATTCTTTACGGATGTCTAAACAAGACCCCTCCCCACACACACACACACTCAAGCGCAAACACACAAACAACATGTAAACGAATGTTTACTTG
>JAVLVB010000208.1:0-31698 GCA_032876305.1 Orestias chungarensis
GGTCAAAATGACACATAGTATAGTATGACATTTGAAATGGGTCAAAATGACACATACTATAGTATGTGTTCCAAAATTGGTCAAAATGATAGACAATATAGAATGATGTTCAACATGGGTCAAAATGACACATAGTATAGTATGTGTTGCAAAATTGGTCAAAATGACACATAGTATAGTATGATGTTCAGAATGGGTCTAAATGACACATTGTATAGTACGACGTTCCAAATGTGTAAAAATGACAAATAGTATAGTATGACGTTCAAAATAGGTTAAAATGACAAATAGTATAGTATGACGTTCAAAATAGGTCAAAATGACTCATAATATAGTATGATGTTAAAAATTGGTCAAAATAACACATAGTATAGAATGACGTTCAAAATGGGTCAAAATGACACATTGTATAGTATGACGTTCAACATGGGTCAAAATGACACAGGATAGTATGACGGGCAAATTGGTCAAAAGGACACATAGTATAGTATGATGTTCAAAATGGGTCAAAATGACACATAGTATAGAAGGATGTTCCAAAATTGGTCAAAATGACACATAGTATAGTATGATTTTAGAAAATTGGTCAAAATGACACATAGTATAGTATGATGTTAAAATTTGGTCAAAATGACATAGTATAGTATGATGTTCAAAATGGGTCAAAACGAAACACAGTATAGTATGACATTCAAAATGGGTCAAAATGACAAATAGTATAGTATGTGTTCCAAAATTGGTCAACATTCCACATAATATAGTATGTGTTCCAAAATTGGTTAAAATGACATATAGTATAGAATGACGTTCAAAATGGGTCAAAATGACAAATAGTATAGTATGACGTTCAAAATAGGTCAAAATGACATATAGTATAGTATGACGTTAAATATTGGTCAAAATGACATATAGTATAGTATGACGTTAAATATTGGTCAAAATGACTCATAGTAAAGCATGATGTTCAAAATGGGTAAAAATGACACATTGTATAGTACGACGTTCAAAATGGATAAAAGTGACACATAGTATAGTATGATGTTCAAAATGGGTCAAAATGACACATAGTATAGAAGGATGTTCCAAAATTGGTCAAAATGACACATAGTATAGTATGATTTTAGAAAATTGGTCAAAATGACACATAGTATAGTATGATGTTCAAAATGGGTCAAAACGAAACACAGTATAGTATGACATAAAAATTGGGTCAAAATGACAAATAGTATAGTATGTGTTCCAAAATTGGTCAAAATTCCACATAATATAGTATGTGTTCCAATATTGGTTAAAATGACACATAGTATAGAATGACGTTCAAAATGGGTCAAATAGACAAATAGTATAGTATGACGTTCAAAATTGGTCAAAATGACATATAGTATAGTATGACGTTAAATATTGGTCAAAATGACATATAGTATAGTATGACGTTAAATATTGGTCAAAATGACTCATAGTAAAGTATGATGTTCAAAATGGGTAAAAATGACACATTGTATAGTACGACGTTCAAAATGGATAAAAGTGACACATAGTATAGTATGATGTTCAAAATGGGTCTAAATGACACATTGTATAGTACGACGTTCAAAAATGGGTCAAAATGACAAATAGTATTGTATGACGTTCAACATGGGTCAAAATGACACAGTATAGTATGATGGTCAAATGGGTCAGAAGGACACATAGTATAATATGACGTTCAAAATGGGTCAAATGACACATACTATAGTATGATTTTAAAAATTGGTCAAATGACACATAGTATAGTATGATTTTAAAAATTGGTCAAAATGACACATAGTATAGTATGACATTTGAAATGGGTCAAAATGACACATACTATAGTATCTGTTCCAAAATTGGTCAAAATGACAGACAATATAGAATGATGTTCAACATTGGTCAAAATGACACATAGTATAGTATCATGTTCAAAATGGGTCAAAATGACACATAGTATAGTATGATTTTAAAAATTGGTCAAAATGACACATAGTATAGTATGACATTTGAAATGGGTCAAAATGACACATACTATAGTATGTGTTCCAAAATTGGTCAAAATGATAGACAATATAGAATGATGTTCAACATGGGTCAAAATGACACATAGTATAGTATGACGTTCAAAATAGGTCAAAATGACACTTGGTATAGTATGACGTTCAAAATGAGTTTTGTTTCCAGGCTTCATATTTAGTCAGTTAAAGCAATCGGCCGACTCCAAAAAGAATTTCAGGACATACAAACAGAATACAAGCTAACCTAAAATGTTCTTGTGTAAGCTAGCTTGCTTAGCTAATGCTATTATGTTAACTAAGGACAGGTTACCATGCTAGCTTAAAACATGTCTTGCTAAATACAAAATAATTAAAATAATAATAATGACAATTTAATTCATTAATTTTTTTATTAGTTTTTAGTTTGAATATTATATGACCACATATTATTCTGGGGCTTTGGGTTTAGGGCTTAATCAGTTTGGGATTTTGAAAATGTAAATAATAATTTATGTAATTATATTTATTTAACCTTTATTAGACCAAGAATATCCTATTGAAATTAAAAACATCCTTTTTAAAGACTAAATAAGTGAAAGAACCCAAATAAATATAATCAAGAATCAAAACAAAAATCCCACAGTTAAATAAAAAACAATCCTGAAATTAAAACAATTTAAATGAAGCCTTTGCACACAAGTTGGCCTCATTAAGCTTAGTTTTATATTAAAAACACCTAATAAATAGTGAATTTTCCAAACAAAAGTTTGCAGTTGGGCCCATTTACTAAGATATCATCCTTAGCATTGAGGTACATTTACAAGTAACTCACCAAGTAACTCTTGGTAACTGATCCAGCTGGGTTTATGTATATTTTTTAACATCCCTGGCTGTTTTTGTTTGTTTGTTTGTTTTTGTTTAGTTTTTTTTGTTTAGAACAGGTTAGTTAGTCTATCATGGAATGTATAATACAGATGATTTATCAATTCAAACTTGCTAGAAAAATACAGGAGGCACTTAGACTTTTTGTGTCATATACATTCTGTAATATTTGAAAGTTCACAACATATATAAATAAGTTCAAAGTTTTTGAATTAATATATACATTGGAAATAAATTAGATGTGATGTTAGAGCATAGTTCAGATGATTTAACTGAATGAAATGAAATAAAGCTAAACTTATTTGCTATCATGAAGCTACATACACTATCAAGCTATTTCCCCTTGATAGTAACTGTAACAGTTTAGCTGCAAGTTGATAGATTCAACTGAGGCTGCAACTTAATGAAGGTGATCTTTTGCTCCTGGCACACGTCGGTTTTTCTGTCTTTTCTCTCCAGTTTAAGGTTCAGAAGCTTTGAGAAGCCTTTTTGTGCTCAGATTGAAACTCTAGAGTCACAAGGACCTGCATGTTGGCTGTCGTCAACAACTATTGTGGCTTCAACAGCTGCTGCAGCCTCCACGCCCCTCCACTGGGACACCCATATTTTTACATTCCAACTCTTTCAGGCATTTAAAGTTCACATTTTCTTCAAAAAAAGAAAACAAATAAGATAGAAGGGTTAAACATGGATTAGATGATTAATCTTTTTGTTATAAAAAGGTAAAGGAGAGGTCCAGTTGAAATGCAGGGAGCCCTTTAAATCTCCACAGCAACCAGCACCCACTACATCTGCCATGCAATTAAATGATGTAAAGAAAAGGGTTCGAGAAGAGGAGGAGTAGGAGGAGGCCATGTGCCAGGCACAAGCCGGCTGCCATTCATGCATTCACAGGCTAATTCGTACAAACAACGACCCCCCCCCCAAGAGTCAGCAGAAACACACGAAGTCAGCAGAATGCATTAGCATCACGATTATATCATCAGACCAAACTGTGCTCTAGTGAAGGCAGGCTGCAAAATCTTCCCTGTAGAAGCACTTTTGAAAACATCTAATTGCATAATGAGGGACCTACACCTGGGGTACACAGCGCCTAAAGATCAGGAGGAAGCAGAAGCTCCAGGTTTCTGTGCAACCTTTCTGAACCCTGATCAACCTCTGCTGCCCTCTGGCTCAACCCAAGCGTTACGAGCTCTCTTGCCGCAGCCACATGCTGCTTCTCAAGTGTCTTTTCAACATAAAGCCTCTCTCTACAACTCCTGAAGCCTTTTTGGTTTCTGTAGAAACAGCAGCAGATGGCAACGACAGGCTGCAGGCTATGAGTGTCTGTGCTGGGTGTTAAATATCTAATACCAAACATCCAGTTCTTTTAGACTCAAACCACACATGAGTCCACACTTTTACAGAGCCATGTAATACTATACACTTGCCATGCGCATTTATACAGAAATCATGTAAATATACAACCCAAAATGTATCTATAAGTTGAACCCCAAAAACTATTTCTGTTCCAATAGAAAGTTGTGGTGTGTAGAGTGTAAGCATTGTAATAAATGGCTGCACACACAGCTGCCCTTACATTAAAATGCAATGAATTTAACATGTGAAAAATCAAATGTTAAAACTCTACCAAATGTGAAGTTGTGTGAAAAACAACATGCATACATGTGGATTTTGAATCTGTTAAAAAAATAATCCCAAGTTTTTTTTTTACAAGGGTTTTCAGGAGTTCAAATGTGGAAATGAATGAAACACATAAACAAAATACCCGATCACATGTGAACAATGTGACCCACACTTGGAAACGGGAACTGCATGTGAATTTCATCTGAACATGTGCAAGCCATGTGAAAACATGAGAATAACTTGTTGTAGGTCTTTTCCAAATCCACAGGTAAGAATTCACTCACGAAAGTAATGCAAACAAAATATTTTCACATCTTCCACTGAAATCCACATGGGTTTTCTGTTTCTCACATGTGGAAATATGTAAAACTAATGAAAAAACGTTTTAAATCAATACATATAGACATAGTTTCAGCAAATATTAATCAGATGCAACTTTGGCTGTAACCACAACAGGAAATGTGTTGTGCTTTCACTCAGATGCAAGATAAACATCCTTGGGTGTGAACACTTTTTATATGCACTTGTACTTTGAAATGAGAGGCTTTCAGAGGTATGATTACTTTTTGCAAGTCAGAACACGAGACTGGGGTTAAAATTACAAATTCAGATATTAACCATGTCTGATAACTATGCTAATCTTGCTTCTAAACATGCTAATTTCCGCCGTTGTCATTACCATACGTGTGTCTCATTTAGTGCGCACGTTCCAGACACACATGCACACATTTGGCCCCTCAGCAGTCAGCTGCTTGTGCTAATATTTGACTCTGATTTGTTATGGAGCTGGACGATAATCAACCTGATCACTAATTACATTAACAAGATTGTAGGGGGTGGGGGGTGCTCAGTTTGGACCAACTAGCACTTTCACTGTTCCATGCATTCATGCAGTACGTCTGCATCACTACTTTGGAAATTCAGTTGAAACATTTTACTTTAAACTAGCTTCTTCAGCTTCCTGAAAGATATTTGCTCTGAAGAAAAAACAAAAATACTTGGTAAATTTGACTCTTTTTGCAGTTTGGAGCCTTCAGATCAAACCTGCGTGGATTTTCTATGACAAACTTCAAATTTGAAAGTTTTAAGTTTAATTATTTTCGAAACATTTGGAGAGATCATTGACTAACGATTCTAAACTTGGGCCCATATTTAAAGGCAGTTTTATGACATCCATTGTACGTGCAACAACCCCGTCCACCCACCTATCCAGCCCATGCACTGAATGCCCTCTCCAAAAATAAAATTCACACAAAAAGCTGCAGCCAACACTCCTGCACCCTCATGAATGGACACAAAGAGGAGAAAGGAGGAACGTGGAGGGGGGGCTGCCCTCTACTCTCCTTTGTGGGGAATAATGGAGAGGTCCAGGAACAGCTGCTGCTGGCTGCACGGGACATTTGAGACGGCTCCTTTCACCCAAAACAATGTCTGGAGCTGAGAGTGTGCACAGTGCTGCAGGGAGGAGGAGGTGGGTGTGTGCAAAACAAAAGGCACACTTTGGCAGGACAGCATGGAGCTGACCCCCCCAATTCATCCCTCAGATCAGCAGAAGCAGAGGACGGGGGAGGGGTTTGTGAAACCTTTAAAATTGACATGAGTCACAAAGGTCTGCCATATGGATGCAGCGACATCAGGATCCAGGAGCACCTCAAAGGGAGCCGAGACGAGCCAATCCCAGCTTCAGCTTTGCACATCTGCTCTGCTGGCAGCAGCAGTAGGCGGCCTCTGATTGGCTGCAGCAGTGACAGATACTGAATAGGGTTAAATGTGACTGAGAGGGTAAAACTGATGGATGATTATTAATAATAGAAATGAAACCAGATATTTATTAACAAAACAACTTTTTGACTGACACTTTCCTGCTGTTACGACCATCTAAATCATTTCTGTTAGCAAGAGTTGGGTAGTAACTCATTACATTAATTTACTTACACATACCTGAAAACGTTTTTTGAAAAACGTTTTCAGGTTTTTCCAAAGGAGCAGCTTTACAACACTACGCTTTTTATTTTTAGATGAGTGATATTTTCATACAGTATCACGGATAATCATGTCTTGATGCTCTAGCCACTGTGAGTAAATTTAGTGAATAAAGAAAACACATATTTTAACTACAAATGCATTAAATGTGAACTTACATGCAGTCAAAGTAAAGAGAGACCTCTTGTGTTTTTATTCTAACGCTGTTTTCTGCATGCCGGGCCTGAAGTGCACTCTGGCCTTAGAAGTACTTTATGCTGTTACTTACTCGCATGATAAAAAGTTTGGTTGTGTTTATAAATATTTGGTTCAGGATGTAAATTAGAGGCCTTCACAAAACACTGAAGTTTGCACTTTCAACATAGAAAAATAAATTAAAAATAACATCCATAAAATAACTTTTTAATTATTCTGTTGGGATTCACTCTAAAAATACATATCCTGCAAACAAGCAGAAACTTACTCTGAACAAGTTACTCTGTCTCCTCCTGGTTTAGGGTCACAACAGACAGTCGTGCTGATCTTCAGCGCCCTCCAGTGGCAAGAGACAGAACGGAGAGCTGATGCCTGCAAGCTTTGCACAGGGATTCTTTAGCACGGAAAATATGAGCACGTTATTTACATGAAGCTAAAAGCTCCATTTAGTTTGTAGGGAGCAGATCCATCTTAACTAGACATCTATTGTCCAAAGATACAGAAAAACAGGCACGCCTCAAAATATCATCTAAAACTGATCCCTTTCTGTAATTCATTTTAACAAGTACAAGTTTTTACACACAAGAAATTAGAACCAAAAAAGTTCTTTTTCTGCCCACTTGATCCCCAAGTTATTTCAAGAATCAAGAATAATCAAGAAGTTATTTCAATGGTTAAAGGTTTTTATACTTTTCCATATTTTTATATCATTTTCTACAAAAAGATCTAAGGATTAATAAAACCATATTTATACAACTTACAGTTTAAAAATAACATTTATCCAGCAAATATAAATAAATATAATATATAATTAACAGTCTGATTTTACATCACACCTTCTTTCTGAAAAGAAAGTTTTATCATCAGTGACATGACTTTTTTTATGATTACATCTTCATTTGTTAAACAAAAAAGAAAAGACTGAAAAATGCCGCAATGAAATATATTTTTGAAATGGATTGAACTAATGAAGACCTGGGAGGTAGGAAAGTTTTTCTACAAAAAAATCTAAACAATTTTACAACATGTTTCTTGTTATTATTTGCATTTTTATTTAAATGTTGAAATGACACCACACGGTAGAGCACTTCTTCTTTTGACTGGCCATGCAAGTGAGCAACAGAAACTTCACAAGCTGTGCTGCCCTGGGCAGAAGAAAACACTTCTGGTTCTAAACTGAATCCAACATTTTTTAATTGGGTTAAAATGCATTTAGTAAAAAAAAAAAAAAAAAAATCTCTATTGCAATAAAGATTCAACAGGCAGAAACTGCTTTTTAGCAATCATTGGTGACATTTCTGCTCCAAAACTTAATCAAGACAGAATCTCCTAATCAAACTACAAAAAAGTCGCTTTTGTCAATTTTCTGGTCTAACGCCAGTCCTCACACCTTAAGGGTCTCATATGTGCTGTTATGCAAGTGAATAGGGTGGCATAATATCCACTCGAAGTAAAAGTGGCCTTAGTTCAACATATTTTTACTCAAGTAAAAAGTAGCCATATCAGAAGTTACTAATGAAAAAAAAGGAAAAGGAAAACTCAAGTTGTGAGTGACTGATCGTAGCATCAGATCAGTTCTTTTGGAACTGATCTGATGTTTTAATTGAATCTTGTAGGTACATGTTTAATGCCCTTCCAGGATACTGCAGGCAACATAAACTGTGTTGTAGTTCAATGTTTACACCTCTTATGTAAGTTGCTTTGAATAAAAGTGTCTGCTAAATGCATAAATGCATAAATGTTAACATGAATGAAAAATTATTTCAATAGGAAAACAAAAAAATAAACTTATGGGGAAATTCTGGTATTTTAAAGACTAAATAAAAAAATTTAAAAACTAACACGCATTAATAACATAATTTATTATAAAATTATCTCCAAATGGCTCAGCAGATACATAATAACATTAGAACAACAAACAGGAAGTGTCATTAAAACATAAACTATAGGTATGTTTCTGTTTCTGGTGGATTTGTTTTATGAAAACATGCGTATTAGTTTAACTGAGTAGATTAACCTTATAACATTAAACAGTAAAAGTAGAAAACTACTCTCAAAAGTATTTTTGTTTTCTAAAAAGTAAAAGTCACGTATATGAGTGATTGTAATGATTAACAACTCATGTCTGTGCATTAGGGGAAAAAACGGTTAGAGGTACAGCATGTGGTATCGTATTAAACAGCATTGTAAAAATATACTGGCATAAAACAGGACCCAAGCTAAATAAAGAAATAACATTGATAACACTAAACTGCACAAAGTAATGGTTTCAATCATATTTTTCAAATTAAATAATACTTTAATATAACAAACGGTGGACAAACGTTAAAAAAGTCAGTTTCTGCTGGGGGGTTTTTTTAACATCATTAGTATTACAATTCTTATTGCACATGGGTCAATAAATTTCACAGTCATGTCGTTAGTTTTCACTTCAAAAAAAAAATAATTCCTAGGTCTGTGACTCCTCTGCATCCTCTGTAATGGTCCGATAGACCTGTGGTTGACTCTCAACCACAAAAGAGCCCTTGTGGGGCAACATGGACGGAGGCTTCTTCAAGCGCAGGAATTTACGGGAAGTCACCAGATCTCCATAACCCTTGGAGTGGGAGAAGGCGTAGCTGGAGCGCCGGGTGCTGATCCGCCTGGGAGGTGGGCGGTAAGGAGCCGGAGCCGGCAGTCCCTCCTTCTTTGCCTTAAACCTCACCTGGAGATGAACAAGGAGGGCTTAAGAGTAACTAATTAAAACAGTGAGCTTTTTGTTGACTCCATGGTGAGCAAACACTTCCAACAGGTAACAGTCGTCTTCTGACAAGCAAGAAGCTCTCAGTCAGCAGCCTGGTCTGTAGCACACCTCATTCATCCTACAGAGTTCTGTCCTGCAGCTACACTGCTGGAAAGGACAAGCTTGACCTGTTTCAAAACTGGTTTGGATGCAGGAAAGAGAAACTGGATTGAACAGTCAGATACACTCCAAAGTCCATCAGAGACCCTTTCATGCAAAAAAAAGGTCCAACTTGAAAGTCTTTAAACTTCAACAGGAAAATTTTAAAACCCTTAAGAGGAAAGATCATTGTCTCCAAATCATTCAGCTTCAGTTCAACTAAACAACACAAGTTGTGTGGAGCTGCTAAGGTTAGAGGATCTTTTGAAAAGAGAACTAATACATCCATATCTATATCTATATCTATATCTATATCCATATCTATATCTATATATATATATATATCTATATCTGGAAATATATATATATATATATATATATATATATATATATATATGTTTCCAGTGTCCGTGAAGGATGAACTCAAATGAGGCGACGAATCTAATTGTGGCGAAACAATGTCAGATGATGATGTTGAAGATAGGAAACGGGGGAAGTGACGTATGCCGTGAAGCAGTCAGCACATTTGTAGTTGTTTTGTGTGGAAGGCAGGGTTCCTGCCACCCTCCTCAACATTTCTTAGTACTGCCAGTTAAAGCGATACAGACCCCCTCGGGCCATGACAGAGGCGTCATTCAACAATCTGTAAGTCAAAGTATAATCATAAAAGTTATGAAAATATTTTATGAAGGTTGGAAAGCTACATTGTGTGGTTTTAAAGAACAACCATTTTTTTTCTATTTTTAGGTTTTAAAGGAAGGACAAACAAAACAATGGAGACATGTTTTCAGCTATGGAAGTAAAGTATGCAAAAAAGCTGCTTGTAGGTTTGCCTTTCAATGAAACCGCATACAACTACATATATCTAAGCACACATCTTAGCGTTATTGTAGGTTACTAGACTGTGCTAAAAAATTGTTTTTGAAGATTTTAGACTTAGACAACTTTGATTATCATTATTTAAAGACTTGTATGCTGAGCGAATTGTCGTTGCATTTTGGCTCGCACGGAATAAATACAGATAATAAATACATGGTAGATAAAATATATAGAAATGTAGCAGCAGAAATATTAAACATATATCTACATACAATGATTTGTCATTTTCAATTATGTGTGACGAATCCAGGAGCAAATCTGAGTCAATTCAAAAGCATGTCGTCAAGATGACGTTTCCAAAGGGATATGTACCCATGGGTATGTATATATTTGAGCCTGTGTGTTTAACTCTGACTGATTGGGCATTAGAGAAACTCCAAGCATTCATTAATTCTCCAGATTTTCCTTTTAACTAATTACTTAGGTAACTTGTTGTATAAAACAACCAGAGAAAACACCTCCTCAAACAAATCGGCGTAATTGAATTGAGTCAATGTAAAAGGAAGCGATTGATCTGTATTCAGATTTAGCTTCTCACCTTATCGGTCGTGGTGGGACAAAGCTCTGTGAGGAAGAAGCGATAGGCCACCACAGGCAGGACACAGAGAAGGCAAGTCAGGAACATGGTGAGCCACATGTTGGGCTGGCTCAGACTGTTCCTCGCTGTCCCTGAAATCCATTTCAGAAAAGTGCTTTTAGTAGTTAGGGTATTTGGACATGTTATGCAACAGCATAGAGGTTGACAATAGAGCAGAATAAACAAAGAAAAATGCAATTGTCAGCAGTAGATTTGGCTGATTTATATCGTTTATGTCTGTGAATAATAACAAAATAACAACCATTGTGATTTTCTGTGGTGTTTATGGTTGTAATGCGTCACAGTTAATAAAATAAGAAGTTGTGAAAATATAACAATATAAAATATAAAAGATAAACCTTGTCAACTCAAGTTTATACCAATGCTGAGGTAACAGTGACACCTGGTGGTTAAAGTACCAAACTGAAAGGGATTGCTCCTCTATACCTGTCTCATGGCTCATTCCAAGGGATCAACTTATCTCTATAGTTCTGCTGCTACATGCAGATGACTTTTCCTCAGTCTGCTACCTTCTTCAACTATTATCCAAGTTGTTGTTATTTCAATCTTGTTTTCTCTATTTTTTCTTTACCTCGCATGAGAAATACCTAGTGTGGAGGGGTGGGTGGTATGGGTTCTGATTCTGATGGAAAGTCTTGCTGTTAAAATACCTTTTTTTTTGCTAATTATGTTTAATTAGAATGCATCATTGGATTGAAATGACTTGTCTTGTAACATGATAAAATAACACAACATGTAGTTAACGTTTTAGCCTTTGCAATGAAAATAGCAATGTTATGATTTAAACATTGGTATTCCACAGGGTGCAACTTGTGCTCCCTTTTTATCATTGTACTCTACCATAAGGTAATCATATGAAGGACTTGGCATTAACTTTCATAGCTAAACCGATTAAAGCAGCAGATCCAATTAAAGCACTTTATAACTGGATGTTGTTCAGAAATTTATGGCAGAAATTGTCATTTTTGGTATATTTAGGGACTCGTAATGAACTTTTTACCTAAAATAAGAATGATTATACACCACATTAAAAATGTTACTGAGACCATGTTTAAACACAAAGTCTTACTCAGCATTTTGTTTAATGCTAATTGTTTACTACACTTCATATAAGCCAAAACAAGCTTACAAGTAACTTTTTAACAACCTATAGGAACTTGTTGTACATCATTAATTCGTTATTATTGACAAAAAGTACCTGTTCAGTTGGCAGATATTTTAATTTGTATTCTTTTTTTTCAGAAAAACATTGGAAGAAAAAAAAATCTTCCAATGGAATTTGTACTTATGAATTACTGACCTAAAACAAGCTGATATTACCAGCTTAAAAGTTACTTGGAAGTTGATTCCGTCTTGTTTCAAGTTCACTAAGATGTTTGTGCTAAAAACCAGACACAAATACTGGCAAGGTTTTTTTTTTGCAGGTTATTATTTGAAGGCTTGTACTTGTGTAGCGCTTTATCAAGTCCAGGGGACCCCAAAGTGCTTTACATCTGATTCATTCACCCATTTACACATTCAGACACCGGTGATGGTAAGCTTCTGTAAGGTAGTCACAGCTGCCCTGGGCCAGTCTGACAGAAACATCTAGAAAATGTTAATACTTCTACTTACCAATGAAGTAGAAACTGGAGGTGAACATGAAAAAAAGGCCATTGCTGAACAGAGTAAACGTAACGGCAGTGTACAAAGCCAAGCTGCCCCACAGGAAGACCTGGTTTATTGCAGTCCAGTAGAAGGTTTCAAGACACATCTGAAAGATAAAAAAATCTGTCATTTTTCAATTTTCTTTAACTGTCAATATTGTAGGATTGTTTTTCATCCAAAGCATTTCAGGTCCCATTTATAAAACAACAGTTGCAGAACAAAGCCTGTTGAACTATTCAAACCTTGTCCGTATTGTAATCACATCTGCAACCTGGTTAGGATTATCCTCAATTGAGAGATTTGTTTAAAATCAGGCCTAGTTCAAAAATAAAGATGTCCAACCATATCCTATCATAAGTATACAAAAGACATTGCCTCACTTATCTAAAGTGATCTTGACATTGAGAAAGCTGTTAAGTATTTGACTAGCTTAACACAGGTCAGCTGATCGTATATCTTGTCTTTTGACTAAGAAAATGTCTTGAGCACAAGATTATCTCAAAACCTGTCAAAACCTACTAACTAAATCTAATCTATATTTTAGGAAAATTCTCAGCCTTATGAGTCTCCCAGGGGCCACAAGTTTTTTTTCCCTCCAACAAGTGTCAAGATGTTTAATATCTTGTCCAACAAAAATGTTTCAATCAATGGATTTGTCCAAGAGTCATCTTAGGCGAACATCTTGTCTTTTGTCTTAGTGAATAATTTGGTACATGGCTTTTTCTTTGACACGGAAGAACATCTAACATCGCTTCTCTGTCTTAGGAAACCTCTTGATCCTTTGAACATCTTGCCTCTTTCTCATAGAAAATCTCTTGTCCATCACATTTTCCCCAAACCATTTGCCTAAAGGCTTGCTCACAAATAAATCCTCCCTATAGGTCTTTGATATCAGGCCAAAACCTTCATCTTTAAACCTTTAACACTGCTTGTTTTTAATAAATTCCTGTTTAAATGGCTTTTCTCCAATCGTTGCATAATATTCGGATAGAGTCCTCAAGTCCTTTCAGCACAACTTTATATGTTGGAAAAGCATTGGAATCACAGTTTCAAAGTCTAAAGAAGCCCTCATGACCTCTGGCTTGGTTTTACTATATTTTGCAATCATCTATACCAACATAAATAATTTGAAATTTGTTATATTATCCAGCGTCTTACCTGAGCGCTCACCACAATTAACAGGCTGGTTTGCCATAAAAAAGCAAAGGACTGATAATCTGCTATGTCTTTGCCATCATTCCGGACTGTGTCGTGCATGGCCGCCCAAGGGATGAAGAAGAGGACCAGGGAGGTGTAGCCGCTAATAAATACGGAGCGAACAAAAGCTTTCTTACTGAAAAACCTGTTGAGCTGGCCTGGAGAGTAGAGCTGAGGATATTTCAAGCTCCAACTATCATTAACATCCTGCAACACAAAGCAAAATAATGGGTACAGCATCTCCAAGGTGTAAGTTAAGGGACCAGTGTAGGACATATCTCACTGTTTTACACAGTTTTAAACGAAAAATGGGGGAAAAAAATAGGCTTGCTTCTACCTGATCAAAGAGGCCCAAGGCGAGAACTGGTGTAGCAGTATAAACCATGTTATACAAGGTGATGAACCAGTCATCATACACGGTCTGTGGACAGTAGCCACAAACATAAAGTGTCAACAAGCACACAAACTATAACCTTTGTCCTTCAAAGATAAAATTACGCAACTTCTCACTTACCTGTGCAGAGAAGCCACAGAAGAAAGCATACCAGAGGTGAGCGAGTGTGTAGGTGAAGTTTTTGTAGAAGAAATATCGTAAGAACTTGCACATGCGAATGTAAGACCAGCGCCCGTGAACCAGCAGGAGGCGTTGGAGGTACCGAAACTGGGCAAAGGAGTAGTCACTGGAGAGAACAGCTTGCATGCCTTCCAGCCCGCTGATTCCTACACCGATATGAGCAGCTAGACGACAAAACAATGAGATACTTTGTTGAGCATTACGAATTCCCGGCAGGCTTTTATTTGGACTACAACTGATTTTACCCTTGATCATGCTGACATCGTTGGCTCCATCTCCAATGGCCAGAGTTACTGCCTGCTTGTATTTCTTCACCAGCTCAACCACCTGGGCCTTCTGCAGAGGCGTGACCCTGCAGCAAATAACCGTCTTGCACATACATGCAGTCCTCAGCAGCTCCAACTCCAAGTCGTTTTGCAGCGCATAGGCCTAAAGACGACAGTTGAACGGGCAAACTCATCAAAAGGATAGCATTTTTCTTGTGCTAAAGACGTGAAACTCGTCTTCCTACCAAGCTGTGTCCATTTATGATCAGGCCATACTCTTCATCTACTTGCTCATCCAGCACAGTCTGGGTCTTCTGGAGCCAAAGCAGGCCGGCACGAGCTTTGATCACTTTTGGCTCGTCTGCTGATCCGGGGCACATTTTCCTTCTGGCATTTCTAAAATTGACACGGATAACACAAAAATTCAAAACAAAAGTAAAACTTTCAGAGCTAATCTAAAATTCACCAAACTTAAATATAATATTATGTGTAATAAATAAGTTATTATAACGCGATTTTGTGTGCAAATCCAATAATGTCTGTATATTTTTTACCGTTTTTATTATAAATGGCTTCTGCTTGGTTGGTTGTGGCCTTTTTGGTTTATGTTTCTTTTTCCGACCCTGATATGATAACACTTAACCCAACATTTAAATCACATTTTACACAGTATTCATGATATCTTTAGGGTCAGTTTAATAAAAACATGATTTTATTTCCTCTTATCTACTGCAGTTAGCTTCCTTATTAAAACATGGCTGCATGGTTTGGTTAAAAAACCTTTCAAGCCCAGCCAGACAAGACAACTCTAGCTAGTTTTGACCCTAACAGCGTTCATTTTGTGATTTACTGTCTCAGAGGGAGTTGAAGCGGTATTTTAAATTTACTTTATTGCCTTCCCAGGTGAATGCATTTGATTTCTGAGGTTAATGAAACTTACTTTGAAAACAGATGAAATAGAGATAAACTTGTTTTTGGCTCATGAACCAATTCTGTTTTCATTTGGTAATGTTTTGAAATATTATCCTGCTGAAGACCCAGTTATGCCCCGTTTTTAGTTTTCTATCAAATACCAACATAGTTTTTGGGGATTTCATTCCAGTATTGCTGTTTCTGAAGGTTTTAAGACACAGCATGACTTGTGAGCACTAAATGCTTTTCCATCTAATTCTTTTTAATATTGATATCAAACAAGAATCAAGAATCAGTTTATGTATATAGCCAATTTACAACAGGTGTCGTCTCAAGGCACTTCACAGAAAATCTATTAACATCGAAGATACATCATAACAAATCAATTTTAAAAAGTTTCCAATCTAAGGAACTCCAGCAGATTGCATGGAGTCATTGACTTGCAGCATTCACTCCTCTGCAATCAGCAGACAGAAACAATGGCTTGTGTTGTAGTTGACTTTACAGCAATCCCTCATACTGAGCATGCATGTAGCGACAGTGGAGAGGAAAAACTCCCCTTTAACAGGAAGAAACCTCCAGCAGAACCAGGCTCAGTACAAGTAGCCATCTGCCATGACCGACTGGGGGTTTGAAAAGACAGAAAGCTAAATTAGAAGCACAGGATACTGAAATAAAAGAGGTAATAGAAGCAGTTGTAGAACGTCACTGGAAGCATCTCAGCCCATGTTCTCATCCAAGAAGCTGTCTCAGCTAACAGAACACCAGCCCAGGTGTGGTTACTATGGAGAGAAGAACACTAAGAGAAAAGAAGTTTGAAATAACGGTAACTAAGTAGATTGGACAAAGGAAGAAAGTAGCAGAGAGAGAAGTGGTCAGATTGTCCTCCAGCAGTCTTGATTCTTGATTCTTGAAATGCTTTTCCATCTAATTCTTTTTAATATTGATTTCAAACCCAAGTAAGACATTAGCTAAACAGGTATCTATTAAATTATCAATCTAGGCTACATCTAATTATGTTTTTTTGGTGAAATAATTTTATTTTTGCATGGTCGTTCAATTGGCAGCACCAATTTTGGACCGACTTCAAAGTTGAGCAATGGGAGGCGACAGTATTATCACAAGTTCAGAAGAAGATGACTTAAGCCGAGAAAAAAAGGAGGCAAAACTCACCATTGCTTGATTCAGACACTGTTTATGTCCAGATTGAACATGTCTGTCTTCTTCAAGTGCACAATTACAACGCATGTCTCACGATGATGACGGAAAAGTCACATTAAATGTGACATGACTCTTCGTACTGCAGACTCTTTGAAAACTACCGGATATAGAAACAAATCTGTGCCGCAAATAGAAGTTTCACGATTGAAGTTTTTTTTTTTTCTCGATTAAAAGATTAGAATAGGGCCCTTCAGACCTCCATTAAAAAGTTGGACATTAGTCTAAAATCTAATTTGTGTTGCATTTGTGTGCCATTTAAATGTACCCATAATAGTATGTGATCAAAGAAGCTATTTTATTAAAGGCTCAACAGATATTTGCCACATTTTTACATTTGTAATGGTAGAACAGAAAAAGCTTTTACACTTTGACAGTGTAAACTGTGATGATGTGCAAATTAAGGTCCATGTTTTTTACTACGGTTGCCAGGAATCATGCATCATCAATAGCGCTGTCTTTATTTGATTCAGGATCTAAAACATGGTTTGCATTTACTGCTGGGTTGACCTAGTAAAATTACTCAGAAGACCCAGCAATAACTAGTTACTGATTAACTTACCGCAGCTCCTCTCCGACCCCACCAACTGTATTAGCAGCCACAATAAAAATCTCCTTTATGTCTTCCCTCAGCATGTTGCAGGAATAGCCAATGTTTTCTGCTGTTTCTGTTTTCAGAATAAAAAGGAATGAATTACAGGTTAAAGGGATTATTTGAAAATAAAAATAAAAATTCAAAATCAATTTAATGAACTTTAGAAAAGACAAATCATTTCATAATTACTTGTGGAGCTTTTGGAGATACCAACCTTGCTTGTCTCCAGTCAGCATCCAGATTTTAATGTCAGCTTTGGCCAGCTGCTCGATAGTCTTAGGCACGCCGTCCTGCAACTTGTCCTCCACAGCTGTGGCTCCTAACAGCTGGAAACCAAAGCTGGCCGTGAGGTGTAAGGTCCTGAGGTTCTTGGCGTTCCCTTTTTCAATGTATGATATCTGGTGTAAGTTACCATGAGATCTTTTTCGATGTCCTCGTAAAGTTCGTCCAGCCTCTCCTCTCGTCCTTCCATGGTCGTGCTGGCCTCATGGTGACGCTCCATCCAGCGCTTCATGTAGCTCTCCTCCAGGTCCTTGTAGGCCAGAGCCAGAGTGCGAAGGCCTTCGCCGGCGTATTCCTGGTTTTAAAATTTCGGACCGGATGACAACCTTTGTCCTCTAAGAGGTGATTAAAATTGTAGAAGGAAGCTCACGTTAAGGTGTCCTGTGGTAACCTCCTTCAGTTTGCTGCAGGCGGGATGCAGTCGCTCAAAGATGATGGTGTCGGCTCCTTTGCAGTAGAGAGTCGTCCGGCCTTCAGGGTCACGCACTGGAAGAGAGAGTTAGTGAGACGACGTAATGTTAGGCAGCCGTCCATCCATCCATTATTCCATTCATTAAACACTTTACCCATCCATCCCACCATCCAGTTATTTATTCACTTACACATTCCTCCATCGAGTTTCATGCCAAACACACAAACTCTACAAACCTATTACTGACATCCTCTTCCTCACGTTGTTGAAGTCCAGAACAGCCAGAAGTTCGTACGTAACTTTTTTCCCCATCTCCATGACCGTGATGGTCTCTGGCGTACGTGAGCGGAACACGAACCCAACGTTTCTCGCTGCAGTCACCAGAGCGCCCTCATCAGGCGACTGAGCCTGATAGTTGAGCTCACCTAGCAGACGACAAAGAGACAAGAGACGGCGAGTTCATGGAGGAAGGAGAACGTTTAACATCATTCCAAAGGAGAACTCTGATTGTAACCATGTTATAGTCGGGACCGTAAACCTACTGGCCGGACATGTGCATAGCACAACAAATGGTCGTTTATTTTATTTTTAACTGGGTGGACCCTCTTCTATTGCTGCCCTGGGCAGCTACCATACTATCAAACTTTTTAGTTTATGGTTAAGCAACTGACTTGATGGAGATGTTGTTGATGTGTTTTTTTTGTTTGTGTATTTATATTCCACTTTCATTATATAATCAAATATATTTGGAAATAAGAATATCAACATTTTATTATTTAAATAGCATATTTCAGAATTTCAAGATGTATTTAATTTTTTTTATTATTCATGTATTTCCTGATTTAATTAAATAATGGCAGATCTACAGATTGCAGATATTAATATATTTATTTACTTAATGATATATTTATTTATTTCATTACATAATTTATGACTGATCCATATGATCCATTTGTTTATATATATATATCTCTATATATATAGTAATTTATTTTGTCACCCTTAGCCCTCCATACTGGCATGAAATTATAAAAAAAATACACCATGAAATAATTTAATGTATTTGAAAAAAAATCATAAATGTTTTAATATTTAAATAGTTTCCTTTAGAAATTCATAATGTAATTTATCAAATGTGTCATTAAATTATCAAATACGTCAATGACTAATTGGACTCTGACCTTCTTTCTTTTCCTCAGACATAACGGTGTGGCAGAGTGCCAGCAGGCGGAAGAAAGCCTCAGCTTCTGGGTTTCCCTCCTTTACAGTCTCCAGCAGGCTGTAGTCGTGGAAAATGAACCTGGGATCTGCCAGCTGGTTCCAGGAGAAGTCCACTCTCTGTGTTTTCTGGAAAGGACATTCGGATGAACAAACTACCCATTTTTCTGATTGTGATTCAATTTGCCTGCTGTCCACAAAGCTGCTTTACCTCTGTTATCTGTATTCGTTGTCCGGAATAGTCATATAGTTCCCCTGAACAAACGGAGAAGTTTTTGTCAGAATTAACTAATGCTTTACATTGAATTTGACTTTTATAGCTGAGTCATTGTAAGGGTTGAACACAGGATATCATCAAATTACAATTAACCCAACAATGCTAACATTTTACTAATATAAGAGTTGGTTAGGTAGCCATGCAGTCAACAGGTTATTGACAATATTTGATCACTTTTCCTAAAAATGTTTAATGTTGTCAACACAACACAGGGCTTATAACCACATGGAGACCCACCTCTATCTCTGAAAGCAACACAATTCCAAACAACCAGAGGGTCAGTGCTGCTATAAATATTCAGAGAGAAGCTGGATCCTGATTGCTGCACTTAATACTTATGAATAAACCTTTGTTAGGAATTGCTATGGGCTCGGTTTTTTGTTTGGATAGATTAGGTTTGTTTCATAGACTTCACCAATAGAATCTCAGAGAATCAAACCTGAAGCCAAAAGGCTGTCAAGTAATATTGTCCCTTGGCTTTTCAGCTTGACATGCTGCTATTTCCTTTGAATATTTTTGATAATAAGAATTTAATGTAATCACATGATCAAGTAAAAAGAGAAGTTACATAGCCACAACCAAATATCTGATGTCTTGCTGCATAGTGTTTGCACGTTCTCCCTCTGCACATATGAGTTCTCTCCAGGTACTTTGGTTTTGTGTAGTCCAAAAACAGGATTCTTAGGTTAATTGGTTGCTCTAGATTGTGTTTAGTAATCAGGATCAACAGAACTGTTTATCCTGTGTGTCTCTGACATAAAACAGGGATTCTAGTGGTTCTGTAGTATCTAAAGCCAAATTGTCCATAACTAATCTCACCAATACTACAAGGAAGACAACATTGCAGTCAAAGTACATCAGGCACATGAACAAAGGCTTAGGTTCAAAATATGCAAAGAGACAATAAGACCATCAGCCAAAGGCCTGGTGAGAACATAACATCTCTGGCAGGTCTAAAGGAATTCCATGGTGAATCGGGATAAAATTCTTTCAAGTTAGTTCTGAGTCTTCCCCAAGGTCTAATTCCAATAAGATGTCCCAGAAAATATCCCATGGAAAGTTCTGATAATCATGTCATTTAAGTTATGTGTCTTTGTCAAAAGGAAATGGAAGAAATCAGCTTGACCAGAACAGCCACCAGCCGGCAGCAAAGCTTACAACGATTATTTGAGCTCCTTTCAAAAGTCAGCCAAAGATGACATGTTCCAATAACTAACAGCCTCTGTTCGAATCAATAGCTCTATATAGCATGTTTGAGACAGGCTTGGTTAGAAAATAACGTACCAGTGCAAAGATCTTTCTGTAAAAAGTGTTACTAACATCCTAAATCAGGGGTTTCTGAAGTGTCTTTGACATGTAATGTATGTAGATGCACTGTAAAAATCTTCTGCTTGGCGATGATGAAAAGAAAGCGATCCAGGAACATTTAGATGCTGTTTTCTTTGGATATGGTAAAGAACTACTTTTATTGTTCTGATGTTAATTGCAATGAAAAGAACAACAAATCCATAGCGAGCAGAGAGGTGGACGTCAATGGGTCAAGGACATCTTCTAGTGCTTTGCTAGTGGACAAATGTCTACTTGAAACTCTACAGTTGTCAAATTACCCCCATGTTCTGTAGATTTTGAATCTCACCGTAGTTTTTTCCATTGATGGAACACTTGTTGAACGTCATGATGTTCTGAGTCAAAGTACCGGTCTTGTCGCTGAAGATGTATTTGATCTGACCCAGCTCTTCGTTGAGCGTGGTGGTCCTCGCCTGAGCAGGGGTGTCTTTCTTAGGATAGTACATCTTTCGGTCCCAATCTATGAAGAAGCTGTTCCCCAGACGGATCATTTCCACACTGACACAGAAGAAGAGCCAGACAAACAGCTGAGTCTCCAATCCTGTAACTGCTCCTGCTCATCTAGAGTCATCGATTTCCAGATTAAAGCTGTACCTGACGTAGAGAGAAATGGGCACCACCGTGTTGAGGACGATGACATAGGACCAGAAGGAGTAGAAGGAGGATAGAGGAATGTCAACTCCTGCTGGACGGGGAAGAAACGCCGTGAAAGCCGAGCCCTCCTTCACCTCCCAGATGGCGTGGCCTGCCGTCATGATGGCGCACATAGTCGCCAGAAAACCAAATATCTATTCAAATGGAGAGATGAGTTTCTCGTTACTCGAAGGAGAATGTATGGATCAGCTAAGAGAAAACCTATCTGAAAACTGAACATTTAAATGAAGCCGTTCATTTGTTAAACTACAAGTGTTGATTCTTTCTTTGACCTTAGTTATTTTTACTTTTCTTTTTTTTTGGATGCAGAAACTCACACACAACACCAGAATGTTCATCAGCTGATCAATGCTCGTCCGTTTAAACGTGGTTTTTCCACAATTCTGCATGAGCTTCGTGTCAGGACCTGAACAGAGGGACAGTTTTTACAGTTTTCCTAAAAATGAACTAAAACACTAATGACCATTATATTTCTGATGTTGTACAGTGATGGATTCATGGGCAGATCAGAAAAAAAACCCAAAAAACAATCAAATTGACTCTCCTGTGGAGGTTGAGAAGAAAACCTCGGTTAAACTTCATCTGGGACATTAAAATACAAAATTAACTCTCTTCAAAGTAAAACAAAACGGTTTATTAAAGATGGAAAGTGGCTGTAAAAAAGAGAGACTAAAGTCCAAACTGACCCTAAAGATACCATAAATATTGTGCAAAAGACTGGAGTGGGTGTGTTGAGGGGGGATTTAAAGAGACACATTTACGTCAGAGTACCCAGAGAACCATAACTGCAATATGCAAACTCTACATTAAAAATGTTAACTGTTTGGTTTTCATTTAAGTTTTTGTTATATTTCTTTGAAATTCTCATCTTGTTTGTTCTTTTCAGTCACCATAGTTTCAGGATTTATCATAAACCAATAAAAAAAACAATAAAAAGGTTTTCCACGGTAATCTATGCGTCCCTGGCGGATATCCCACCTGTGAAGACGACCAAACCGAAGCACCACTCCGTGTTCCTTACGATGCATCCTCTGAGGAGTATCTTGTCGTTGTCCAGCATGTATTGTTGTCCGTCCACGCTCAGTGTGCCTCTGAACTTGTCTAAGTGGTTGTTTGAAGGCTCACATCGGACTTGACCTAAAAAAACAAAAACACTAGTGACGCGGAAAAACCGTCAAAACCAGAAGTTTGCATACTCTGTGTGAAAAGAGACAAACCTTACTGAGATTAAGTGAGGCTGAACTATTCCTGTTTTACAATTTTTTAAATATATCTTAATATAGTTTTGGATATATTTTCAAAAGAACTGGTGAAACCGAGTGACCTTTCTAGGCCATCTCAGGTCTTCTATGGGACTGAGATCATGATTCTGTGAGGCCTCGTTGTCTGCAGGTCCCGCGTCATATGTGGCTTATTTCCTCTTTACTATACAGAAAAAATGCAAACTGTCCTGTAGTTTTTAGTTTTTTTGGTTTTTTCACAGTGTATCTAAACATCTGGCTAAAATTGGAGGTTTTAGAAGTTGTTTTTAACGCCAAAGATCTACATTCATCAGAAAGTTTCACTTGTTTTAGTGAATTTCGTTACCTCTGAAAGCAGAAAGCGCCTCGATGTTGTCGCCCATCTCTCCCGTGACAGTCAGGGCCTGTTTCACCTTCAGGTTTGTTTCCCTGGTGGACACCAAGAAGACGTGAGAAGGATGCAGCTGACACAAAATTCGACCTGATGTTCAATCAAAGTAGGATCTCCACACACACCCGTCTAACTCGGCCGTTTCCACGTAGATGAGATTAAGAGGTTCACTGCTGGACAGCAGCAGGAGATCCGCCTGAAAGGAAGTTTACACCTTTGAGTTCTAATGATCTGAAGATAAGTTGTTAAAAAGTGCCCGAAGTGTCTGATGATAAAATACTAAATCTGCATTTTAAGAAGTCCAAACTTACTGTGACAAACTCATTGCTCTCCAGTTTGACTATGTCTCCAACCTGAACGTTCATCCATCTTTCCTCCTTAAGCCTGTAAAGAAAACCCATCTGCACATCTGCCCGGACAGTAAACACAGATAATAACCTTCATTAAACCATGAGAAACCCTCGACGTCGTGACTCACTGTCCATCATTGAGGATCTCCACCCTGCGGTTATTCACTTGCTTGTCTTGTTTGTGTCTGTTCTGCTCGAATCACACAAATAAAAGAAGAAGGAAGATATAATGTCATGTTTTACTTTAGTAGATATAGTCATTCCCTCTTTTTAAAGCTGATCCTTCAAGCTTACTATATCATCGTTGGCATCTTTGACTGCCGTTACAGAAAGCACAATAGCCAGCGGGATGGCTGTGGTGAACCATTGAACGGCAGAGATTTGTGGGATGAGCTGCCAAATGACACAAATCAACACGTTCTTACTGTAATATTTGCAAAAAGGTCTAAAGATCTGCGCAACCTCGCATGAAAACTTTGAATAATACAATAATATCACAGAAAATAGATCCATATGTAAAATACGATGTACCTGAAGCAGGAGGAGGAAGAGGAAGTAGGCATTGGCGAGCCTGCTGAATTGCTCGAAGAGGTTAAGAGGCAGGAAGGTGAAAATGTTATACTTGGAGGTCTTGATGGCATTTTTCTGATTAAGAAAAAAAAAACAGTTTTCAAAAACAATCGTTTTAATAGAAACTGTCCCGTGTGCAGCGTGCACTCACAGCATATTGGTGAGACAGGTTGAAAGCTCTGTCGTTCGCTCTCAGGAGTCTTTCCTCCTCTGTGAAACAAAAGGAGAAGAAAACGTGAAAGCAAACGGTGGCCGAGTGTGTCGTGGGAAGCTTCCCTGCGTCTCGCCTCACCTTTCCTTTTCTCCCCTCCACACAACTTTCCAAAGAACGACACGACTGATCCCATCGCTAGCTCAGCTCCTCCATGTTTCACACCTGACCCATGAGAAGCTGTAAAGCAGACTTTCGTTTGAATTACAACATGAAACACGTTAAAGAGTAAAGGAGGAAAATGGTGAATTTATGTTCGACACAGGTGGAAAAGTCCAAATTGTCTACATGTTTTCAACACCTCACATGGAATTACGTGAAAGCAAACATGTGATTAGCATGTTTTCACATGAGGCTTACATGGAGCGTCAAGTGTTTTGCTCTTGTGTTCCGTGTTCAATTCACATGTGGTCGAACACTTTTCACATGTCTAAACGTGGAAAAATGTTGCAAGAAAAAAACATGGTATATATAGTGTTAAAATCAAACATTACGAGATTCTGGTGTTTTCACATGGTTTTTACATATTCTCATATAATTTCATATGCGTAGCATTTCCCACATGTGGACCTCAGCCCATAATCCTCCACTCAAATATGAAAAAATAAGATATGATAAATATGTAAAAACATGGGGTTTGTGTTCCTTTTAAATCCATATTTACACCTGTGGACTTTCATGTGACTTACATGTGGCACAATTTTCACAAAAACATCAAATCTAGTCAAAATTCTGTTCTACTTTTTAGCCCAAACATCTTAGTGACTTAAAAACGAACAAAACTAATTTAAAAGTAACTTTTTCGGTTCTTCAAAGGTAATAATACTCGAGTATTAATACAAAGTACTAGTTTTTAGTTTTTAGCTTGTTTTTAATTAAAGAAAAATGTAAATGGATCTAGAACGCTTGTCAGTATTCAATTTCTAATATTTAGTTTTATATTTTTTTAAGCGTATCAAGATATTTGCACTAAGTATTTGTTTAAATTGATTAAAATTTCCTTAACTCTCAGTTCTATTTATCCCAAATTAAATATTTGAAAAATAAGAGATTTTCCTAGTTTTGCTTTTATAAAGAAAAAACATCTCTAACTTCATAAATGTACACCAAATAAAGGTCAGATTTTTAAACATTTTCCCAGTTTAAACATATTCTGCAGTAATAAATCTCTCAAAACATTTTCTACATCTTACAATAGAAAATGAGATCAGGAAGAAAATGTGTTATCCCTCATATGACTGCTGTTTTAAGAGGAGAAGAACAATTGTTTTTTTGTGGCCGTAGGATTTACCGTAAGACAGTTTCAGTGGAAAATTGTTATAAAATGTGAAGCATATCAGACACTGGAAAGCCCTTCAGAGTTTATTGTTGCTCTAAAGCTGTAAAACAGCCGAAGCCGCTCCCTTCTAAAGTCTCTGCATAGCACTGATATATACAAACATTACCGATAACCAATCAGCAAACACTCCTATCTTTTTTTAATCTTTCAGTTTGATAAAACATATAAACAAATATTGAAGCAGTTAATCCTGTGTAAATTTTGTTTCGTTTTTTCTGTTCAGGGAAGTGTTTCTGCAATGAAACAGGAAATATCTATAATACAGGTCATCAAGGAAGCAAAGTTCAGAACCAGAAAGCTAAATCTGTTCTAACAGGAACTGTAATAATAAAAGCGTCATGTGTTAAAAATGTTTAACATTCATCGTTTCAGTAACATAAAATTAGACATGAATCAGCCACATACCTGTAAACAACAGAAAGATGTGGTTGTACAAGGATGGACGCTGTCATGTGAAACGTTCCTACAGGGTTCTGGAGTCTCTCTGCTTCTGCCCTCAGATAAAGGTCTGAATGCCGTGAGGACAAACCAAGCAGCAGTTCAGATGCAGAGAATGAGTGTGGATGCAGAAACAAAGGAGGTCCAGAAGGTTCAGATCAGCTCCTGGTGGAAAACCTTCTGATCCACACAGGAAGACGAGTTGCTGCTCAGGCCCTGAGCAAACAGTGGATCGATCTTTGGATCTGGACAGTGAGTCTCTGCAGGAGCAGAAACGGAGGCTGTAAAACTACAATAAAGGTGAACGCAGCCAATCAGTGACAGCGGCTTTACAGTTATTAGTCTCCACAGCCAGGTGTTTACCAAACACACCCTGCTGCGTGTTTACGTTCACACTGCAGAACACAATTTGGTTTCATGCTCTTCATGTTCATCAAGAGAGATGGTTTAGAACCGCAGCCGTCCACAGGTTGGAAGCCTCAAGGGAGCGAACAGAACCAAGGTTAAAGGAACATTAAGGAAACAGTAACACTGCACAGGAAGAAAGCACACATTTCAATGATGATGTGTTTGATTTGTGACAAGTAAAATGCATTGATAATCTCCCTAAGTATACCTAATCATAATTAATCATTGCATTTATTGACTAAAAATATTTTAGCTTTAAAAAAATAATCAAATTACCAATTTATTATGAAAGAATTCCAGTGATGGATGAGAAGTGAAAGAGAGAGAACCATTTCACCTGACCTTTCACTGACCATCTGACAATAAACCAGACAAACTTATTTTTCTGGCTCACTAAATAAATATTTTGTTTGATAAATGCTTGACTTATACTTAGAAAAATTTTGAATATTTAGAAAAAATGGATTTGAATCACAAAAATTCTGTCAATTTTCTTTTTTTATGTATATATTTATCTGTAACTGCTGCTGTTAAAACTAATTTCCACAAGGTGGGACAATAAAGGATATTTCTATTCTATTCTATTGTATTCTACTCAATTGTATTCTATTATTTTCTATTTAATTCTATTCTACTCTACTATGCTCTACTCTATTCTACTCTACTCTACTCTACTCTACTCTATTCTATTCTACTCTACTCTATTCTATTCTATTCTATTCTATTCTACTCTACTCTACTCTACTCTATTCTATTCTACTCTATTCTATTCTATTCTACTCTACTCTATTCTATTCTACTCTACTCTACTCTACTCTACTCTATTCTATTCTACTGTATTCTACTCTATTGTATTCTATTATTTTCTATTTAATTCTATTCTACTCTACTCTACTCTACTCTACTCTATTCTACTCTACTCTACTCTACTCTATTCTACTCTATTCTATTCTACTCTACTCTACTCTATTCTACTCTATTCTATTCTACTCTACTCTATTCTATTCTATTCTATTCTATTCTATTCTACTGTATTCTACTCTATTGTATTGTATTGTATTCTATTCTTTTCTATTTAATTCTATTATACTCTATTATATTATATTATACTCTATTATATTCTATTCTACTGTACTCTACTCTACTCTACTCTATTCTATTCTACTGTACTCTATTCTATTCTACTCTACTCTACTCTACTCTATTCTATTCTACTCTATTCTATTCTACTCTACTCTACTCTATTCTATTCTATTCTATTCTACTCTATTCTACTCTACTCTACTCTATTCTATTCTACTCTATTCTATTCTACTCTACTCTACTCTATTCTATTCTATTCTATTTTACTCTATTCTATTCTATTCTATTCTATTCTATTCTATTCTACTCTACTGTACTCTACTGTACTCTATTCTATTCTACTCTATTCTATTCTATTCTATTCTACTCTACTCTATTCTATTCTACTCTACTCTACTCTACTCTACTCGACTCTACTCTATTCTATTCTACTCTACTCTATTCTACTCTACTCTACTCTACTCTATTCTACTCTACTCTACTCTACTCTATTCTATTCTACTCTACTCTACTCTACTCTATTCTACTCTACTCTATTCTACTCTACTCTACTCTATTCTATTCTACTCTATTCTATTCTATTCTACTCTACTCTATTCTATTCTATTCTATTCTATTCTACTCTACTCTATTCTATTCTATTCTACTCTACTCTATTCTATTCTATTCTACTCTACTCTACTCTATTCTATTCTACTCTACTCTACTCTATTCTATTCTATTCTATTCTATTCTATTCTACTCTACTCTACTCTATTCTATTCTACTCTACTCTATTCTATTCTGCTCTACTCTACTCTACTCTACTCTACTCTACTCTACTCTACTCTATCCTATTCTATTCTATTCTATTCTACTCTATTCTATTCTTTTCTATTCTACTCTATTCTATTCTGTTCTATTCTACTCTATTCTATTCTATTCTACTCTACTCTATTCTAATCTACTCTATTCTTTTCTAAACACCTTGGGTGTCCTTCCAGAGTTTTTTTGTTGTAGCAAGCTGGATTTCTGGCCGATTCCTCCTGAAAGAAGTGTTGGAACTGGGTCGGGTTTGTGCAGCCTCTTTATCACAAACACGTTTTTCTATGTGAATGACTGAAAACATCGACTTATTTGTCCAGAGGTCACTTTGTTGGGTTCGAGTGGGTCATCACACATCGGAACCTGAGCTTCAACATCAATGCTGATGTCTCGAGATTTTCCCTTAATTTCCACTTGTTCTTTTCTTTTAAAGCAGGAAGTGCATCAGTTCCTCCAGCATTAAAACGGCCCACAGCATGATGGTGCCATCCCCTTACTTCATTGTAGGGATGAGGCTATTATGATTGTGATTTCCCCTTCATGATTCGTGATTTCACCCAATGTAACGATGATGATTGGCTAAGAAAATAAAGACCATCCTTGAGAGAATTAGAAGAGTTTAATGTGGATTTTTTGTGTTGTTTGCAAAAATGCATAAACACAAGAGTATTTTTTTCGAGATTCTAGTGCAAACTTCTCAGAATGTAATGAGAGCTTGGCAGAAACTGAGAGAAGAAGAAGAAGAGAGTTCTCCAAACAGAGCTGGAAAATGATCTGAGTTTGTTAGTGGTTATTATTTTAGGCAAAGCTCTTTTACGTACATCTTATTATTAGTTGATGTAGTTTGTAACCTTTGCATCTGTGTCAGTAAATATAAATGTTGATGATTGTAGTTCCATGTTTTGTCTGTTTTACACTACTGTGCTGGCAAACGCTTCACCACCAGGGTTTCACTGTAGTTCACTACTTTAATCATCAATCAATTTATCATTTCTTTATTAAATTAGACTGTTTTCCCATCACACCTTACTATGTTTACATAGAGTTTCAAACCAATAGACAATGCAGGGTCAAAATGATCTTATCTTGCATCAATAGTTTCCCTTGTTAGGGTTTAGTGACGAGGCGCTAATAACTGAAGCTCTTTTGACTAAACGAAGAGATTGTTTTAGTTAGTCTTTGTTTGAGATTAGTAATGATTTTTGGACTAGTTTATTAAATTTGTAGCTTTTATGGGCCTGGCAGATTGGTCATAAACAAGAACGGTATAGTTATTAATTCATTCCCAGGCTGATAGTGGTGAGTTTCACTGCAGCGAGAGCGTCACCACTGGGCTCAGAAATTAGTTAGGATTAGCTTGAGTGCTACTAAACTCACTCTTTAACTCAAACATTTAGTTAGTAGGATCTTTGTCTTAGTGGAAACATGTCAGGGAAAAGTCTAAAGCTTGGGCTATAGTGAATTAAATAATAATTCAATAGAAAATAATCACATTGGATTTATGTTAGTGTCTGATTACCAGTGAATAAGGAGACAGATGTACCTTTAACATTAACCAGAACTAAAATCCACGGAATACCATCACAGACGGAAAAATGCATGTATAAAAACGTCACCCTTAATAAAACTTTTAAAATGATATTCAAAATTATTTAGATTCACTTTTACGGTTTGCTTGATACAGAAAATTAAAGGGATGATTTGACATTTCTGCCAATTAAAGAAACACTTATAAACTTTTCAACCACCATAAAATATTTTCGTAACTTTTGTGATCATACGTCGACTTACAGCTCATTGAGTGACGCCTCTGGCATGGTCCGAGGGGATCCATATCACTGTAACCGACACTAAGCTAGTTTGAGGAGGGTGGCAGGAACCTTTCCACAAGAAAAAACTACAAATGTACTGATTGCTTTACGGCGTACGTCACTTCCCCAGTTTCTTATCTTCAACATCATCATATGATCAGGATTTTACTTCACTATGTGCAAAAACATAAACAGCTTTTGTCCAGTGGCGCCAAAATCAACCAAAAGTGAAGAAACAAGAACGGCCTAATTTTTTTGTTCCTCTGTGCCTCTTTTCTTTCAGGCGGACCCTGACGACTTCAATTGATTACGGTTGTTAATTTATTCAAATTGACGCGCTCACCAATGTCTCTGTGGTCCAGGAAAGAAAAAGAACAAAAAGACATTAGACGTGTTTTCTTTTGTATAATGCTTTATACAAAATGGGTAGAGTGAAAGCATACATGGTGATAAATAAAACAGAAGTGACAACCCCAGAGAAATGCAGCGAGACAGCGTCCTTAACTACTATTGGTTTGAAAGTTACAAAAATGTGCAATAATAATAATAATCATGATAAAAGTGACGACTTAACTTGGCACAAGGAAAGTGTGTTGTACAAGGAAAATATCGGCTCTCGGCAAAAACATTGAATTATTCAGGAGTAATAAGAAGAAGAGGTTGGATCTGTGGTTTTGAGCCGATTTTATCCATTAAAATGTGGCAATTAAAGAAACAAAAAAGAAACATTACTTATGTACATAGAAAATGTAAAGAAAATTACAGACTAAATACAAAAACAAGGGATTTGATTCTCAGCTGATTCCCTCAAAAACCCCATCCTACTTTTAATGACTATGATAGAAAATACAAAACGTTGACCATATTCACCTGGAAAACTTCGACGACATCAATCTTGTGAAACAAGAAGCTAATCATTAATCTTGAAGAAATTAAGAATAAATTGTTTAGTTTTTTTTATTAAGGCCTTTGATATGAAGAGCAGAAGGAAATGTAAACTTTACCATGTTCAGACTAAATAATCCCGCTCAAATCCTGCTGTGCAGTTTATTATGTAACAAGGAAAGCGGATGTGCAAAAAGTGTCTAAGACCAAAAAAATATATAAAATAGCATAAAGCACATCAAATCCCGGTTTAAAAAAAGGAAATAAATAGATATAAAAACAATAAATAAAACAGGAAACAGAGATTAAATGAAGCTTTTGAGCTAAATCCAGATGTTTTTTGATTTAAAAGTGAAGATTAAAAACATCTGTGCAGGACAAGGCACACGTTTACGTCTTCAAACTGAAGATGCGGCCTAGACGGTGGAGCTACAGAGACAGGTTAGTGATGAAAACACACATTCACAGCTTGCAAAGTGTAAGGCTGAAACCACTTGGTCACACTTAGGGGGAGGAGG
>JAVLVB010000208.1:31798-43512 GCA_032876305.1 Orestias chungarensis
ACAAGAACACTTGAGGGTGGATGGGTTCTTACTCGGCTCTGTCTCATCAGCAGAAGTGAGCTAAGAAGGTTAAAAATGTGAAGTTGAATAACATTCCCACAGCAACCAAGACAGGTCAAAGGTCAAAGGAGTCCCGCTGGAGTGTTGAAGAATAAGGAGACCCTCATCTTCCCTCCTCTGCCGACCGAGTCTCCGACTTGAGCCGGACGAACTCCTTGGCCACGTCGTCGTTGGAGCGCTGCGAGAGGATCCGGATGGCGGTCATTCCCGTGTCGTCCATGTGGACGCGCTGCCCCAGGGGGCACCAGCAGGCGCAGTTGCCCTTCTCCATGATGTCCCTCAGCTGCAACACGGCCAGGCCCACCACACGGTCGGCGCGGCCGAAGCAGTAGTCTTTGACGCAGGCCTGCACCTCGTAGCACTCGAAGCCGTCCTGGGAGCCCAGAACGCTGAAGGGTACAACAGAATAATGTCACTGTAGCATCTTGATAACCTGCTGGCATCAGGAATGTTGGGATTACTCCTGTTAAGCGTATTAGTACATTTCTTTGTTAGTTGCAAAATAAATAGTCCCTTATGCTGCGTTACCACCGAAGGTGTCTGGAGCATCAAGAGCGTCCAGTTAACATAAAAAGTTTATGTGAACGCGCGTCCAGAGCAGAGCGTTCGGAATGTCTGACACTGCAGATAAATTTATTGCCGCCGTTTTCTCTAGTCAGAGTAAGACGAAACTAATCATGAAATGGACCTTCCTTTAGCTCGTTTAGCTTAGCTGCTGTAGTAGGTGGAGAAAGTCAGTGCACGATGTTCTGTTGCCTTTTTTAATTTTTATTAAATGAAGCTCTGTCTCTCGATCTCGTCCGCCACCGTACAAAAAGATGGTTGAAGAGACCAGAAGTGGGGACGCTTGATGCGTGCGATGCGCGTTTAAAGTGTCTGACTCTAACAAAGGCACAAAATGTAAACACGTCCAACTTGAAGCGTTATGACGTTGTTCTGATGCTCCAGACGTGTTCGGTGTGAACGCAGCATAACAGCAGCCTGGAATTTCAGAAAGTGAACCACCCAGCTATACTAAAAACACACAATTCTGCTTCAGTATAACACAAAACCCCTTCAAATGTATATAGACAGCGAAGGAGGCCAATTTACAGCAAATACAGCACTTATTCCATAATTATTTGAATGCATCATTTTTGTATTTTATTTGGAAATAAATAGAGAAATCATTTGATAACTATTAGTAAATTAATTTCATCTTTAAACTAGCTAAATTTGATATAAATATTTATGAGGATGTTGTAAATGAATCGATGTTTCCATGAATTAATTTAAACAGTCAATTTTGTGGGCGGGACTAAGGCTGCTACTTTAGGGACCCTGAGGTCTGATTGACATATTTTCACTAGAAGTGTGGCTGTAACGTCAATGGTGTATTTATTTTTGTTTTCTACATTTCTTTCAACTGTAGTATTAATGCGTGATTATGGTCTGAAATATCGGTAATAAATTCACAAGGGAGTGCTGATGTTACTCAGTGGGCGGGGCTAACGATCCTTCTCTGAAGTCTGTGGCAGCTTCCATACTTGGATTTGAACCCAGGACCTTCCTGCTACGAGGCAGCAGTGCAGCCAAATAAACCAGCTACAGGATGGGAATAAGCTTCTGTTGTAGCTCCACTATAACTGTCGGAATGTTATAGTTTAAGGCTTTGCATAAATATGCAGCCAGTATGGAGTTTGCATTATTTCCCAGTAAATCTACAGTTTTTTTTATTTGAATTATTAAAAAAATAAAAATAAATGCCACTATAAAGTTGGCAAAAGTCACAATTTAAGCTAACTTTGACCAAGGTCGGAAACGTTTACAGGAACAGAATTAAAAACACAAATGTTAGAATAATTCCTGGGCATGTAAAGTTGGTTTTTCTTTAACTTACAAGTGAAATGTCTCGTTGTACGTGGGAGACCAGCTGTTGTTCTTGGATTTGCTCTGAAATTTGCGCTTTTTGTCGCCGAGATGAGGCCCGATCATGGAGACCTCCACGAAGGGTCTGAACATGCCGGACGTCTGCCACTTCAAATCGCTGGCTCCTATGACTGCGCCCACACGTGTGCAGGAAGATAAAATGTAAGTGGATGCATTAAAAAATGCTTTCATTTTCAATTCCTTTTGGTCAAAATAAACACCAAACTGACCTTTAAGAGTGACCTTTCGCTCTCCGCTCTTCGGGTGAGTGTACAGCTCGATCTGCAGAGACACCTCTCCAAAGGATTTGTCCACGCCTGAGGCTGGTTTAACAGAGAAGACAGAACATTTGGACACTTGCAGGCAGATAAGAAACACGGGTGGAGATATTTCCTTTGAAAGTTTGTCCAAAACAAAAGCAGAGAGAATAATGAAGGATGGTTGACCTACCCCTGCAGGGCTGAGTTTTGTCATTAGGAGTTAACCTAATACCCTTTCCATTGTGCACTGGCACAAGAGGCAGCACAGGAAGTAAAAATAAGACAGCACCAGCAGGTAAACAATCAAGCCCAAGGAACCTGAAGCATCTCCTGCTCTACATCAGGAAACACTCGCACATCTGTGCTCCTCCGCAGTGACATGAGGATGTTTGGAGCTACCTTGTGAATTTTGCGTGGTCACGAAGGTCTTGATGAGCGTGTCGGTTGTCTGGGTGTAGAGAGACAGAGCGTGACGGAGGGAGGAAAGCTCGGCGCTCTTCTCCAGGAACGCTTTCTTTAAGCCGTTCCCGCCTGCGTGGAAGTATTGCTGCGGAGAAAACAAACCAGAGCATCAGAAGCATTTAAAAAGTGAAGTTACGATGAAAGAGAGTATCTGCTCCTCAAAATGGGAAAAAATCATTCCACAATCTCTGTTTTTATTTACAATGATTCAGAATTGATAGTTCATGTCTTATATATGGATTTATATTCACTGGCCCGGCAAAGATTCGGACTCAAATGCCCAGGAAGAACGAGCTAGACATTAGCTTTATAGACATTTAGTTTTAACACAGACTGCTGTACTTTCTGGACCTTCTCCGCGCTTCTTTGTTGCAGCTGCCTCTTAACGGTGATGATCTCTGAAAGTTGTCTCTGAAAAAGCAACACTATATCTTCTCCTACTCAAAACAACAACCCTCAAAGCACAGGAAGTACCCCAAAATGATCTAATGCTATAGAAAAAAAACGTAGCAAAGCATCATTTCACCTACAGTTATTCGCTACTGACAGGAAAACACATGAGAACTTTTATTTTGAACAACAGAGTTAAAGACTGTTAATCAGTCATATCCATAAGATCTATAGAACAGGAATTGAATTGTAATTTTAGCCCCAAAAATGGGAATCAAACCGTAGAAGGTGAAATCCACAATTTTTTTAATTTTTTTATTTATTTATTTATAATTATTATGCATTGAAATATTCTACTATACACTGAAAGCGAAGAACAAATCCTGTTTCCAGGCCCAAGCATTTGTTAAACAAGTAAAAGTATAAACATAAAAAAAAATCAACAAAGTACAAAAGCCATGAAATGTGAACGGCGTTATAGCGAAGGTTCACTTTATTTTCAATTGGATCAGAACGTTCTGGACTCACCTTGATGGTATCCAGAGCCACGTCCATGACAGCGCACTGCCTGGGAGTCAGGCTTTTTGCGTCTCCACCCATGTGATCCTAAACAATCAAAACCAAGAGTTAGACTGGATAAGTTCTTCATGTATTGCTGAAAATAAACCTGCTTTATATAAACAAGCTGGAATATAAAGAGACCTTGAGTTTGGAAAGGTGTCCCAGTTCTTTTGCAACGGAAAGAATCTGCGCTCCCTTCAGGAAAAGAGAAAAAGTCCTGAATTGAGAGTTTTGCTTCTGTCGTCACCTTCCAGTAAAGGAAATAAACAGACGACTCACAAAAGTGTCACTTCCTTGTGGCAGGACGATGGTTTTCTCCAGGCTGGTCATTACGATCCGCCACAGCTCCTTGAGAACGCGCTTCAGCACGGTTTTCTCGCACACAGTGGCGAACAGGGTTAACCTGCAGAAACAGGCGTTCACACAGAGTCACAAACTAACAGGTGAGCCTTGTTCGAAGGGAATCTAACTAAACCCACTGAGCGTCGAGGAAGTCCATGAGCGGCCGCAGCATGTTGTCCGAGTCCGCCTCCACCTGGGTCTTGGTGTTCTCGTTGAGTGGCCCTTTGATCTGGTAGAGCAGCAGCGCCATCTGACGCATGCAGTCGTTGATGCGGCTCTGGAAGCTGCAGGAGAAGAAGAATGAATGGGGTGCAGCGGCAGAAACAGCTGATCCTCCAGGTGGGATGGTTTGCCTACCTGTTCCCGAACGTACTGCTGAGGTCTTCCAGAACGTTGTTGAGCCTCACCTGCAGGTCGTTGAGCAAGTCGCTGGCCTCTGTGTCCATCTGTCTCACAGGAGAGGACATCAAGTTCAAAGGTTGCGGTCAAAATGTGCGGAGAAAGCCAAACGGACTGTATTTTCTACTGAAACCTTTCAGTTAAACGACCTTAAACTGAAAAGAACAAAGTAAAGCAACGAAAAAAAAGTCGGGTTTTGTTGCTTGAGGAATGCGTTAGGATCCAATCACACATTGGCATTAGTGCCGCCGTATGAATGAAGTCTGTCAGGTGAGTTTTTCTTTTACAGAGCACTGTTAGCCCTTCTAGTAGGAATGGGTTGTGTTGCGAGTGTTGTCAGTTGCTGCCTGGATTTTCCTTTGTACAGTGTAAACACAACCTAATGTACTTTTGGCAAGCTATTAGCTGAAAGGGAAATCAAGCCTTAATTGATCCCAGTTGTAGTGCAGCTGCTCTGTTTCTGTTTGTTAGCACGTTTGTTGCAGAACTGTGACAGTAAAAAACAGCATCTTAGAGGCCAAGAACAACATCAGGCAGTTCAGAGGGAACGTTCTGGAGAAGTTAGGTTCTACACCACAATCCCCAACTCCCATCATCTCACAGAGGTCTGTTAAATCCATCATAGGAACATGGAGAGATAATGGAGCGACTGCAGACCTCTTGAGACACGGAGGTCCATCTAAACCAGGAATCTTCTTCTTCAGTCCTTGAAGTCCGGTGTGTTGCATCTATTTCGTGCCCTCTACAACTGCTGCTATAAACTCTTTTTTATTTTTTGCTGTAACCTGTGCATCTATTTTAGTTTTCTGTCTCTTCAAACCTCCAGTCGGTTGTGGCAGGTGGCTGCTTGTACTGAGCCAGGTTCTGCTGGAGGTCTCTACCCGTTAAAGGGGAGTTTTTCCTCTTCACTGTCGCTACATGCATGCTCAGTATGAGCAACACACGCCATTGTTTCTGTCTGCTGATTCCAGAGGAGTAAATGCTGCAAGTCAATGACTCGATGCAATCTGCTGGGGTTCCTTAGATTGGAAACTTTTTCAAACTGATTAGTTTATGATGTAACTTTGATTTTAATAGATTTTCTTGTAAAGTGACTTGAGATGACGTCTGTTGTAAATTTGAGCTATATAAATAAACTGGTTCTTGATTCTTGACTATAAGACACACCTTTAAACCTTAGAATAGTTGCCCACTTTAAACTTTGTGGACATTTCTGCAAGCCCTCTGTAAGTTAATATAATAAAACAAATGTTACAGTGTCCCTCATGTAACATGCATACACTCACCCTCTGATCATCAAATGCATTTTCTCTCTATGGTGGTATAAAAAGTTGGGAGGCAAAACAAGACATTTTTTTAATGAAATGCCCCATTTTAACACATATAAAGGAGGTAATTTTCAATATTTAAGCGACAGTTTAGCGTCCCTTAAATGTGCCTACCTTCTCAAACAGTTCATCCTTTTTTGTGATAGAAAATTGTTAGAGATATAAAAAAAAAGTGTCAAAATGCCCTGATAAGGTGAAGCTTGATAACACGAATGACGTCTAGACATTTCTTCAACTCAAAATTAAGTCATTTTAAATGCTAAATAACATGTTTAACAAAGGTATCCACCTCATCCATATATGTCTATTGCTAATGATCTGAACAAAATATCAAAAAAGACATTAAAATGAAAGAAAACAACAATAACGAGTGAAAAGGGAAGTGAAAGTAGCACTTTTACAGGAAATAAGGAAAGGTTTGCTATCCTAAAGAGAAAATCCTCACTGATGGAAATAAAACCAGACACAACAAAACTCCACGACGGATGTTTTGTTTCGGGAGTTGGACGGGAATAAATATCAGGAAAATGGCTTTGGATGGATTTGGAGAAAGAGGGACGCTAAAAATCACTTCGATGTGCAACAAACCTCAGCTTCCATTTTCTCCTCTTCCTCCTCTTCCTCACTGCCTTCAAACTAAGAGTTGAGGGGAAGAGGCGACACAAGAGAGCTTTTGTCTCATTGCTGCTCTTTTGACAATTACAAAATATTTTGTTTTTATTTCAGAAGACGTTTATGCAGTCATGCGTTACACAACATGGTTGCATATGGAGAGAACTTGCCTGGGACGCGAATGCATCGTTCTTCAGCTAAAAAAGCAGAGAAAAAATATAGAAAATCTTTCTCAAAATGTCTCTCTACAGCCGTAATAATGCAAAACTACTTCGTATGTGGTCAAAACTTGGATATGATAAGAAAAAATAGAGTGCACTCTATTAAAAACAGTACTTGACTTACAACTTGAGTTTGGAGATCATTTTTCCAAGTCAGACAGACAATTTTTCCACCAACACAAACCAATTCTTCTCCAAGGAGATCTCAATCAAACAGCCTGTCTCCTCATCCATCTCCATCATCACACAAAAGTGGTTAGAATTGAGCTAAATGAGGGCGCATTCAGAAAATGAGCCTAAATAAAACAGTTTCATAATTTTCTGTAATCATTTACGGAAAAAATTAAGTCAGACAAGTACGGTTATTTTAGTTTATTTCATTGGAGTTAATTGTGTAATGAAATTTTAAGTTTAAAGTTGCACTGGAAGATGCTAATCTGAGACCAACTTTAGTGAATAATGCCAGCTTTGGAAGTCAAGCCAATGAGGCTAGGCTGACGCATCAGGTCTTGAATTTTAAGCACAACTCAGAGGATTTGAACCCGAGACTCTCTCCAAAGAACGTGCACACAAACGCTAACGTTATGAAACTCAACAGAAACATTGTCAATTGATCAGAATGTGTAATATTTTATTTAGTGTGGTAGCTCATACCACTAGTTTATTTGGACAACTACTTGCATACCTGCAGAAAACAAAGGCCCAAGTTTCAGATTAATGTTCATGAAATATATAAAAATCTCCTAAAAATATTAATATATTTATGTTTTTACTGATTAAACCACATTTTAAAGTGTATTGTTCTTCTTTAAGTTAGATTTAAAAAAGGTTCATATTCATTTTTAAATCTACCCTCTAGCTCTAAGGTAAGACATGACAAACTATTCCATTTAGAAGCTCAAGGGTCTTTGTTTATTGCAGACTTGCGCAATCTTTCCATCACACTTATGCTCTGCGTTAGCAAGGAGCTGCTTTTAATGTTCCACCCCTACTTTTGCATGCTGGTACAAATGTAAACAGTAAAAAAAGCCACTAGCTATGGAACCAACAACATGAAACATTCTGTAAAACTAAAGGTAAAACTCACAAATGGTTATAAATCAGACTAAACAAAATAAAAAGTAAAAAACATCAGTGAATCTCATCATTAAAGAAAAAGGTGAAACTAACACGTTCATTACTCAATAGTGATATATTTTATGTCTTTATTCCTGTTATTTAGCTAATTATTAAGACTTTTATCGTCCAGCAGTTAAAGGAACTCTCAACATGGAGAAAGCAATAGAGTATTATTTTGAAGCATATTTGTAGAAACTTGTAATAGAAAAGAGGGCAGAAGCAACAGGGATAACTGTAAAGCAAATTCAAGAATCTAGAGAAGACCCAAAAAATGCAGAATCTGTGCTTCAAGAACAATCACCCATTTAAATTGCCACTACTGAATCACAGAATCCTTAACCCTCAGCTTTTGATCAGAAACCATGATTATGATACCTACCTACAAACGGTTATCCTTCCACCTAACTTTCTATCAACATGCTTGGGTACATAGTTATTCTGACGAATAAAATAACAATGAATGAATCACATAACAGATCCTACAGGCGTCTCTCGATTTTTTTAACCGTACAGCTAGAAAGAGATTTACAGAATGAGTTGGAATATCCTCTTTCCTCCCAAGATATTAGCAACAGCTCTTTGAGGGTAGATGGATATTATGAGTCAAAACAAAATTTTATTACGTTTTGTTTTTGTTTTTAATCTAATTGAATTTAGCAACGACTTTTTGAGATTTTTGGTTTTCATTGAGTGTGTCAGGGACTGTCTGCTGTGCAACTCTCATGTTCAAGACTTTTCTGAAGATTTTATGCTAAACTTAAACTTTCAATTTGTTTTCTTGCATAATTAGTTTCTACATCAGCTTGTGAGTAAAGGCTACCAGTTCCAGCCGACTATGGTAGGTTCCCAGGCGATGAGGCAACGTTTCAGTTAGCATAGATGCTAAGGAATTAAGCAGCACTATACTATCGTACTCTACAACACCCGCTGGGACGAGTCCTACTGGATATCTACCAACATGTAATCACATAACCCACCATAGATTTTGTTTCTTCATTCTCTCCAACAACCTGCTGTTTCAAGCAGAGGCAAACAAACAAATCAAAAATGATCAATGCAGATGTGTTTTTATAAATATATCTGCCTCGCAGAGCGTTTTTCAAACCTACCTCCTCCCCTGCTTCCTCCTCCTCCTCTTCCTCCATGATTTCGTTTCGCTTTAATTGTAAAGTGAGCACATGGGTTGATCCATAAGCTACGTCTTCGCTCAAAACCCCCAATCCACCCATCAACCAACCAGCCAGTGCTTCACCAGTAATACTAATACTACAACAGCGCAGCGCTAATCCAACAACTCCCCCTATCTACTCCACACAGTTTAGTGTAGCGGCACCATACATACCAGAGCTTCCTTTGTTGCAGTCTGGCACATAAACGTAGCAACATATGACCATGTTTGGCAATAATTAGCACCTTGAGCTACCAAGAACACGTGGTCACCATTGGAGTCCGCACTCACCTGTTTGGCGCCCATTGATTCAAACATTTTCTCCAGCTGGATTCGTAGTTGCTGCACGTTGTTCAGGAGGACGCAAGGCTATAGGAGAACACAAGGAGCTCCATTAGGACCTTTCTATAAAACAGAATATTTAGCTTCAATAAGTATTTTACAACAAATATAAGGTAGCTTAACTAAACAGGGTCGGCAACTCCAGTCCTCCAGTGCCTCTGTCCCAGGCAGAGGGATTTTAAAGTTTGACTTTACAATAAGGCTCCCCTTATAGATGGCTAGTAAATAATTAATTAATTAATCTCTAAGTGGTTTAAAGGTATGTTTAGGTGTTTATTATATCTTAATTAAGGATCAGAAACAGACAAAACTAAGCTAAATATTGAGCTAAACCTGTTCATGTCATTATTTCATCAAGTTAGTGACATGTATGCAGAGTTAGCAACCATAAAAGACACATTTTTAGCATATAACCTTGTACTTAATCTGTGCATTAAGAGCATCTATGTATGCTTAAAAACTTAGTATACAAATTAATAAAAATTAGTATAACATAAAATATTTAACTGCAGATGATATATAGAGATGAAAAGACTTGGCTTACAATTTGACAAGACAACCAGTAGTGTTGTGTCTTTTTGTACCAAAAAGGAATCAATAATAAATGTGTAAAATGATTTATGAAGCATTTACATATTCATGAATCGCATATCTATAAACTAATTATTAGTCATCTATAAGGGAAGCCTTATTGTAAATTGGTGACAAAGTTTAGCCACGATATCTTGTGAAACTAATAAAAAATACTAATGATAAACATGAAAACATACCAATTTAACATCAGCTTATTAAGAACCCCCATTAAATAAAGTAGTGTGATTTTGATGATTCAACTGCATACAGTCCTGCAATGTTTGGACCCATAATAAACAACACACACAGGCAGAAACACAACCCTGAAAATGAACATGCAACCAAAGAAATAGCAGAACTTACAATCTTCTCCTTGTCAATATAAGAGGGAAAACCCTTGGTCAGGATGGCGCTGTACTGCAGGAGGACTTTGGCAATGGTCTGCAAACAAGTGAGAAGTAGCAGAGCTTTTCAAACACATTCTGTGTCTACTGCAGATAAAAGAAAGTGAAACGAACATATTATTTAGGTATTAAAAAACAACATCACAAAAAGAGCATTTCAAGCCATTCTTTCTTTCGGTTTAGATGAAAACGTGTCACAGATAATGAAAACCTGAAATTCAGCCTCAGAAAATGTGAATTCAACTGATGATGTCACACCATAATCGGCTATTTAACTCCAAACAAGTGCAAATGTCCCAAGATCCTTCAATCATTGACGCCCTTCACAAGGAGGTGAAGCCTCAAAAGCTCCTTTAATTGTCCAAACCCTGAAATAATTTCATTTATGAAGATCGAATGCAGGAACGTTGCTTCTTAAATTGAAAGGAATCGTTTCTAAGATGAGAATTGTTCACAGGCTGTTATTTAAAACTCATCTCCAAACTGAAAGCTTGATTAGATTTATTATTTTTAGAAATAGGCCTCGCTACTCATATCAGGCGAGTTTTATTGAGCTGTTCTTCTTATAGATGCACATGGTCGAAGCCTGATGAAGAAACCCAGTGATACAGCAAAGCTAAGTAAATGTTTTTTGAAAATAACAAAGTGACAATACAATTAATATTCAGTGTTTAAGTCCTTTTCACAAGCTTTGCACTAATGGAATAAAGAGTTATTTTAATCCTGCCACAAAAAAATAGTTTAAGGGTAAATGTATTATTAATAAATAGGAAGAACAATTGCATTCTCAGTAAAGGAGAAAAATAACTGTTCTGCTTTTGTCCAGTGGAAACATGAATGTGGCAAAAATGAAAAGATTAATAGAGGTGAAAAATTTGGAAATTATATCCTGCAGATTTGTATTTGTTAGCGAAATCTTGCTCAGAACCCATAGTTATGATTGTCAAATGATTTGCATAAATCAGAAAGTCAGACTGGATTGATAAAGACATTGAAGACAAACACATCAATGTCATGAAACTAAATGAAAACTACATGCATGGATCTGAGAGATTCTGATAAAAAACATTTTGCTGGTATCAAGAAAACCTTTTGTCTAATGTGAAGAATTAACCTTCATTTTTTTTTTTTTTTTGCTGATAAGAGATTATAACGTTTTCAAGCAGCTCAGTGAACTTTGTGTCCTAAAATGGCCTGCCATCATATTAAACAACTTTCTGCGGTTAGAACTGGTTCACAATCCAGAGGACTGGTTACCTTGGAGAAGCGGCGGCTGTACTGAGCCATGACGTCGGGGTCGGGGCATTCCAGTTTCTTGATGATCTCGAAGCTTTGGTTGAGCTGGGTGAAGATGTCCACCACGGAGCAGGAGAACAGGGCGTGCTCTGACGTCTGCTGGAACTGGGACGAGTTAATGGAAAAAATAAAATAAAAAATGAGGACAAAAAAAAATATGTTTATCTGTTTCACACAACACAAGAGACTCACACACACACACACACACACACACACACACACACACACACACACACACACACACACACACACACACACACACACACACA
>JAVLVB010000208.1:43612-56449 GCA_032876305.1 Orestias chungarensis
TTACAACTCTGTGCTTGAGTGAGCTTTTAACCTATGTGTGAGTGAGAGAATGAATACTACACTAAATGAGAACTCAGAATTGCGTGTGTGTGTAAACTTATGTTTGTCTGAATGAGGGACAATAAATGTGTGTGTCAAACTCTCGTAGTGTGTGTGAGAGGCTACTAGTTGCATGTGTAAGAGATGTCACTGAAGAGGCGGGGCATCATTTCGTAGACACATTCAGTATAGAGCGGCCGCTAGGGGGCAGCATTAAAGGGAGTTATCAAGCAACAACAATGGGCTTCAGAGGAGACAGCAAAGCATGGCCAATGCTAAATATGTCTAATGGCCGCACTAAACAGCATTCCTTTTTCACCGGACCCAACAAACAGTTTGACCTGCGCAGCTAGCCGTAGTGAAGAAAGAATGCTGTCTAAAATGGACGCTGCTTGACATAATCTGTTCTTGCTGTAGTTATCTTACTAAACTCAGAGCCAAAGATTTCAACATGCTGTAGACGGCAGGATTATGTTTGTTTTGCTGAATTTTCTTACTCCGTCCTTTTTGTCTCTCTCCAGGGCTCCATGCATGAACTCCATCGACACGTCCTCGTTTTCGTCCAACCACTGTAGAACAAACTTCACAAACCAACTAAAACAGAAGTAAATAATTAAATGTATTTATAAAGCACGTTTAAAACAGCTAAATCGCTGAACAGAGTGCTGTCCAGAAGAATATAAAATAATTAAAAAATAGCACACATTGGCAAGCAACAAATCACAAATATTGACTAAAATCACAGAAACTAAATGACTGGGACAGCTAATGAATATAGGTGTGTTTTTAATCTGGATTTAAAGGTGGAGACAGTGGGGGCATATCTGATGTCTGAGGGTAACTGGTTCCAGAGTCCGGGAGCAGCCACAGCAAAGCCCCTATCACCTTTCTGTTTCAGGCGAGATAGAGGTACATTAAATAGTCCTTTACCAAATGACCTGAGGGACATGCTGGCTGACTGGTACTGGAGAAGCTCATTGATGTAGGCAGGTCCCTTAAAAGAGCCTTGAAAACTAAAAGTAAAACTTTAAAATGAATTCTAAAATAAATGGGGAGCCAATGCATGGACGCCAAAACAGGGGTGATAATTTATGTTCACACTTCCTTGTACCAGTCAGCAGTCATGCTTCAGCATTTTGAACCAACTGCAGTTGTGAAAGTAAAGACAGAGGGAGGCCGTAGTAAAGAGAATTACAATAATCCAGGCGAGATGTAATGAATGCATGGATTACTTTTTCCAGGTCGTTATAAGATAAGAATGATTTAAGGTGGGAGATGATTCGTAACTGGTAGAAACTGTTCTTAACAACCGAGCTTATCTGTCTGTCAAGGCAGAGCCCTGAGTAAAGTATGAGCCCCAGGTTTCTGGCATGGGATTTGACAAACCGGTTGAGGTGAGATAGTTTGCTTGGAACAGTGCTTATACGTTTGGGAAGGCCAAAGATGATGACTTCTGTTTTGTCACGGTTTAACTGGGGATAGTTATTTGACATCCATACTTTAGTATCTGCAAGGCAGTCCAGGAGAGACTGTACAGAGTTAGTGGATTTTAGTGGGAGGTACAATTGTGAGTCATCTGCATATAAGTGAAAAGAGATATTATATTTCAGAATTAGGTTGCCAAGAGGGAGCATGTACAGGCAGAAGAGCAAAGGGCCTAGGATGGACCCCGGAGGGACCCCATCGGAGACCGAGGCAGTGGATGAGGAGAATGGATCAATGGACACAGAAAATGTCCTATAGTTAAGATAGGAACTAAACCAGTTCAGGGCTGTCCCCTTAATTCCTACCCAATGTTCAAGGCGGGTAAGAAGAATGCTGTGATCCACAGTGTCGGATGCAACACTGAGATCCAATAAAATCAGGACTGGATTTCCACCTGAATCTAGAGTGCGCAGCAGATCGTTTGTCACTTTAAGTAAGGCTGTTTGGGTCCTGTGGAGGGCTCTAAAGCCAGACTGAAAGGGTTCAAAAATGTTGTACATGTCTGAAAATGGAAGCAATTGAGAAAGAACAACTTTTTCTAGCACTTTGGATATAAAGGGAAGCTTAGAGATGGGTCGATAAGAAACACCAGTTAGCAGTGTGTCTGCGTTTTAAAAAGACTGCGAGTAGAAACACTTACGAAGGATAGTCGGTAACAACGCCAGTAAACGTGGGAAGCTCCTTGACGTACTCATTGTAAAGCCACTTGACTTTAAAGTGTAAGTTCATGTAGTCTGTACTTTTACACAGTCGGTGCCTCTCATGCTCTGCATGGAAAAAAGATAAAACAATAACAATTATTTATCAAAGAAATCGTAATGTTGAGGAAAATTAAAGCATTTAATATATTAACCCCCCTTTTTCAACTCCGACATCATCATGGCTATGGGAAAGGATTTCTGGCTGTCATAGTTATGCCTAATGATACGTTCACACCAAACCCTCTGGAGCGTCCGAAATGCGTCTTACACTTGAAGTTGGAGGCGTTTTTACATTTTGTGCACATTTTATGGTCAGACACCTCAAACTTCGGGTTTTCTCCGGTTGGACTTCCTGTCTCTTCAATGGTCTTTTTGTACAATGGCAGACGAAACTTAGAGAGCAGCTCGGCTTTATTTAATTTTTTTTTTAAACCAAGAGAGCATTGTTATCGGCTCCCTCGGCGCCATATCTGTAACTTCTGGAAAAATCCAGCAGCGTTCAGAGTTTGGTGATTTTCTCCATATCCTACAGGAGCTTAACGCTGACAAGGGTCGATTTCAGTGCTAGTTTTACTGGAATTAGAGAAAACAGCCACAATAAATCTATCCTCCATTATCACTTCAGAATCTTCCGCCCAGTTGGAAAGTTTCTTACAACGTCACATAGAAAGAGCTCTCTGATTGGTCCACGCTCAAGCGTCCAGCGTCGAAAGTTCAATTTTCCCAACTTGAATGTGATGCTCTCGACACTCTAGACGCCCTACAAGCGCTCTAGTCTCCAGACTTTTCGATGCTCCACGACGCGCGTTCACATAGACTTTGCATGTAAACTGGACGCTCTTGACGCTCTGACGCTTTTGGTGTGAACGCAGGATAACGGATTTGCTGCTTTCAAGTGATGCTTTATAAAATATTTAATACATTAATTTAACAACGTGAATAAACGAAAAAAATGTCAATTTTTTTCATTTTAGTCCAGTTTTTTACCAGTAGAGCCTTTTTAAAGGCATAGCTGCTTTCACATGTTGATCCAGAAAACTTTTTTGGAGTGCAAATAAAGTTATAGTATAGTGTATTTGTGACATTTTATATTTGTCTAATGAAATCAGTTTTAAATCTTTTTATTTTTTGGAGTTTATTTCAGAATTTAAAACGGTCCAGTTATTTTATTAATATGATTCTGTGCACATATATTGGGAAATAAATAGGATTCGATTTTCAAAAAACTGTGACAGTCCAAAGGATGGTCAGTTTTATACTACTGCTGTTGAAAATAGTTTTAGTAATAGCATTATTATTATTTTATTATTATTTTGGATTTATATCCCCAAAAAATCCCCTACAGAGTGATTTCTCTACCATTTCTCTACCATCATTTTGCAGGCCAAATGTCAGAAAGTAATCAAATTAAATTTTACCTCAGCTTACATTTGAAAGGCTGAACTAAGAGTACCAGAGCTTTAATTCCAGTATGTTTTAGTTTTCTAAACAAATGTTTCAGTACCTGTTAGTTATAGTTCTTCCCTATTAGTGACCATTTTTATTACCCTTTAAAAGCATGGCTTGTTTTCAGTTTTCATTATTTAGGTTTAGTTAACTGTAATGACCTTGGTTAATTAAGGAGGTCATATCACACAGATAAAGATTGTTTTCTTTTCAGCGACTTCCCTATTACAGTTTACAGAAACATTTTCACCTGAAACTTCTGGTGTATGAATGATATGCTCAGATAACTTCAAGAAGAATTACACAGAAATATGTCCAACTATGTTCCAGCATGTTGAGTTATATCAAACTATTGGTGCAGACAAGGAAGTAATTAAGTAACCTTAATGTTGGGTCATTGTCACAGTTGTGTAGCGGTTACATGTATTCTGTACAGAGGAGAAGCTATTGAAAATATTTATAAACAGAAAAACCAAAAATGTAATCTCTCTACACATTAATAAAATTCCTTTAAAAAAATCTATGGAGTATTTTTTTAAATAGTGGTAAAATAACCTTTATTAATAATTCTCAGATTTTAATCTCTGCCTCCTTGTTGCTGTGCTTCATTAAAGGTATTTTGTTCCTTTGTACTATAAAATGTATTTTATTTTCTCCAATCTCGATACATTTGTGAATTTGATGCGATTTCATTTTCCTAATTTAACGCAATTTAAGATCATTTTACAAAAAATAAATACATTTTCAAAAAATCAGCGATAGACTTAAAAGCATTTAAGTAAGACTTGCCTTCCAGAGCGTACTTCATGTCTTGGGAAAACAATGTCCACATGACTTCTGCAGAGACCTTTCCAACATTGAGCTCCTGAGGAAACCTGCAGAAACGGTGAACATGGTTTCACTCGGAAAACAAACGACTAATTTAGACAAAGAAGGCAGATTAAACCGAGTCCAGGATACATGCGCTGTGAAACAAAACACTGACTGATTGAGCACAGGTGTGTAGGAGTTCCTGTCTTCTTCTGTGATGGAGACGATTAGCATGATGAGTTTGGGCCAGAAATCCAGGTTCTTGATGCTGGGGCCTTGCTCTTCCAGAGGAAGCTCCTCCTTGTTCTGGGTTAAAGAGAGAATACAAACAGGTATGAAACTCCAAAACAACACAACAACTGGAGTAACTGATGCGTGACTCACTGCATCCGCAGGTTGATACTGTCTGCTGTAGAGTTCATAGCAGTTATTGAAGATGTAGTCATATGTGGAGTTGAGACAGGCTTTCACACAGTCCCTCACAACCTGACTGGCTCTGGGTGGAGACTGTAACTCCTGGACCTGAACACCACACAGATACACCCAGCATATACTTTCGATAATCTCTGGGAGTCAACTCCGGGCGTGTGGCCCGAGCAAGAGTTCATCAAATTTAATAGAAAGTGGACACATAATCACACCATGTACATGTAATGTTAGAATTTGACAAAGCAAGATAGCTAATACGAAGGAAAAATTAAAATAAAATACAGAACTTCAAGTTGTTGGTTACCTTCATCCTGAAGAAGGTAATGCTGGTCAGAAGATCCACTGTTGATTTCAGATCCTGCAGGCGGTCCTTGCTGCTGGCAGGGAAGTGGTTCTGCAGGGCAAACATTAACTGTCTTCACTTCCTAACGCAACAGTGGTCACGTTTTTAATCGTTAGAATAGCAGCATGATAGATTTCTGTTAATGGCCACATTGGATACAGTCCGGGTGCAGCTTGTTAAGGGACCTGTCAACAAATATTACAGTAGTAGGAATATATAAGTATTGTTACATGAACTATATCGTTGTAGCAACAATGACTCTTGGTTGTTAGTGATTAGGGGAAGGTTAAGCCAAAAATCCTTGAGTTTGTGGTGAATCCTGCAGCATTTCGTCCTGTTTTCTGCGATGAAAATGCGGAAAAGTACCCAAAAAACTAGAAAGAGCAAAAATATGCAGAAAAGTATCAAAAAATGTGGGAATTGTTTACAAATGTAGGAGAATAAACATGCTTCTCCCACATGTAGTAAGCAGCAAACATGACATAACATAGCAGCATAGCTGAGCCAGTTATTTAGTCCCGTTATGCTAACTTAGAGTCTTGGACCATTTAAGGTCATCTATAACGTAGTATGAGCTAAATATGAACATTGCTTAGTTCTGAAATCCAGAATCTGTCTAAGAACAAAGCCAGTTGTAACTGACTTAAAGCTCCTGTAGTAAGACGCTGGATCATCTTCAGGCCATTTGCTTTTATTAGTTTACGGGGCAGATCTGACACATCCAATATGGCCGCCGCGCTGACGTGCCGCCGCTGGGAAAAAAACGTGTATTCGTAACGGTGGCGCACGGAGGTGATGACGTCACTACACGACGGACCGTTCACTTTTGGCTTGGGGGGGGAGGTCAGTGTTTGTCAAAAGTAAGAAAAAAATGATTTATTTCTCATTTCTGATAAATAATTTTCTGTGTTTAGATGCTATTTATGCAGTGAATATGCGGCTCTTTAAGAATAATGAGCATTCTCGCATATTGTGCGCCATTTTCTTGATTTTGCGGGATTTTCTGTGATGGCAAAATGGCGTTTTTCTGAAGGGACTGTCTGATAAACTAAAGGAGTCCTGTCCCAATATAAAAACACTGAGTGCATCAGTGTAAAAATGCTGGTCAGAACAGGAGCTGGAATGATAATGCTACTACAATTGTTGTTTTTGAGTTTACAGTTTTAACTTTCAAGGAAGCCGGCTTTCACTACAGGGAACTTTTACATTTCTGACTCGCTTGCTGGTTTGACAGACATTCAAGCTACTCTCCTATGAAACACGCCCGATATAAACCAAGAGGGCATGCTTTCTTCCTGTGTGACCACGGCGTTGCACAAATGCATCTGGTATATGGAACATAAAATCTCTCACTTCTGTTAAGCCCTTTTCACTCTTACATTTATCCATATCTACCTTTCTAAGTAAAAGTAGACCAACAGATGTGTGATAAAATAACATCTTTGACGAATGTTATACGAGAAACTTACCCTATAGGTGGAGAGATCAATACGTAAGGAGTTGTGTAGCTGGTCTAGAAGCTTGACGAAGCGATCTTTCTGTATTTTGAGGAAAGAGGAAATAACATGTCCATAATAAACTATACAGAGAAGCAGAATGGCTTGTTTGAGAGGGTTGGACTGTGACAGACAGAGAGAAGAGGATGTATATGCTATTGCTGTACAAACCCCAAAATTGGAGGCAGCGAAACGGTCAGAGGCGGACACATTCGTAGATGCAGTCGTGTGGGCGTAGAATGCATTTATGTTAGCCAGCAGGCTGCTCATCACTGCAGGAACTCCGGGACACATGTACTTGGTAGACAAGCAAGCAAAGTGTCTGGAAAGAGAGTCAGACTCCGAATATCAGAAAGTAATAGATTATTGTGTGAATACAGTGAGCTTTAAGGTTGGATCTGTTTTACTGTCCAAGTTTTTTAAAGGTTCTTGTTTTCACCTGATCATATCTGCTCTGCAAAACTGTTGTTGATTCAATTCTAGATCAAATCTGTGTGCGACTTATACACTTCTCAATAATTACATTTCCTCCAACTAAAGATGTATTTGCTTCATAGTTAGCTTGTTTCTAGAAAACTTTTCATTATTCTTTTTTTTAATTTAAATACCAAGTAAAGTTTCAGTTTTGGTCGAGTTTGGTGCCCAGTGTTGACAAAAACGGTAGCGGTTTTCGCCTGAAGGAAGACTGCATTTCCCATAAGCACCAGCGCATAGCGTGGTAAAGTCCTGATCTCCCGGTCGCCTGCAGTTGGACTGAAGTTAATTTCTGTTTCCAGTGTCTGTGTGAAGGATGAATATCAATGATGAATCTAATTGTGGTGAAACACTGTCACATGATGATGTTGGAGACAAGAAACAGGGGAAGTGACGTCTGCCGTAAAGCAGTCAGCACATTTGTAGTTGTCAAAGTTGCTTAGTGTCGGTTAAAGTGATACGGAACCCCTCAGGCCATGTAAGACTATATATAATCACAAAATTTATGAAAATATTATATGAAGGTTGAAAAGTTACATAGTGAATTTGTTTATTTAGCTTAGTCTGCTAAATTTTATTTCAGAATCAGAATACTTCATTGATCCCTTAAGAGAAATTGCAGTTCTTACAGTAGCACCCGTTTATGTAAAAACAAACTCTAATAGCTAAGAACTGACGAGACATAAAAAAAAGGTTTGAAATTGAACAAAAATGTTTTACTCATATTTTCATAATTTACTGCTTTCATTATTATTGCACATATGAATACAAATACTGCACTAAATTTTGCCCAGGGAAGCAAATTATAGAGTTTGATTACCACAGGTAGAAAAGACTTCCTGTGGCGCGCTAGGGCGCAGTTTGGAAGAATGAGTCTGGCACTGATTTCCATTTGGAAACCAAATCCATTGAGTTACCCAATGGAAATTGAAGAAAAATACATAAAGAAATTGGTTTAATATTCCGTACTTCTTACTTTTATTTGAGTAATATTGTAATAACAGTTACAGCAATAAAATGTGTGGGTACTAGACCCAGTGCAAGTAACTCCATCAAATAAAGAACAATCATATTTTAACCTAAAATCAAAGTGAGTAGACAGTAAAACATACACAACATACTCACAGGTTTTCAAAAGAACGACTTGGAAAGTTGGTTACGCGTCTTGTAACTTCTCAGTTTTTAATTCAGTTCCACTTTTTTTTTTTTTTTTGGTAGTCTTTAAAGTACCAGATTTTGCACACTGCAAACTTGATTTGCATTCACTCCAGTTTTACTGAATTCAGGTGAATAAAGTTTATATGAAGTCAATCTGATTAGATAATTCAATAAAACATTTAAATATTTTTCCATACTTGAGTAACCCCTTTGTTATTTTTTTGATGAAATTATATTTTTGAGTCTTCTCCCCACCCCTTACCCCGACTTACGGGAAGTGAGAGTTGAGAGGATAAAGAAGTCTGAGACTCACGTCATGGCTTGGTAGATGGACTCAATCCCGTAGCGCATCGCAAACTCGTCAACCACTTCCTGCGCCACATCGTCGAAGTAGAGCTTCCACGAATCATCTCCACGAGCCTCCGGGATCCTAACCACGCCCTGACCGAGCACGTCGGTGGAAAAGTGGAACAGGCTCTAGAGGAAAGAGGAGGAAAGTCATTTAAAAGGACTGTTAAATTCAGAGGATTTACGAAGAATACAGTAACAAAAGTGGGATATTGTTCACTAGCAGAATATCTTAATCTTTCTACAAATGTGTGGAATAATAGAAATATAAAATTGGACAATATTTCATTGATATATCGATATGGTTGAATTCACTTTATTTATGAATATAAACTGGAACTCAACATTTTAGTTGTTGTAGTAGAGTGCATTGAGAAGACATATGTTGTATTGTTGCCTTTGTCCAGTGTGTTTTATCAGCCGTAATTAAAGCAACTTTTGCTTCCTGGACAGAACTACAGGCAGATCAAACTTAGTCACTGGATGCAAGACAACGTCTTTTGCTTTGGTTTGGTGCGTGCTATTCCTTTAGATGACAACGGCAATTGTTTCCCCCCACAATAGTACAATTGAAACCAGGCTACAGAGTGTTGTGTAAATACAAAAAGAAAAACCTTTTTTTTTTCTCCTCATTGTGAATCTCTGGATCATGTGCAGTATGCCAGTAAATAGTAGAAATGAATGCACAGCATAAGACGCGCCTACAACTTTAAAAACTGGAGAATGAGGAAAATATATCTAGTCTTGTTTACGAAGTATTTTCTATCTGTCCCAAAGAAACACCCCGTTTTCGTCATCTTGCACTATTGTTGCTTGTGAGGGATTTCAGGCGTTGTTGCTTCCTGCGGGTGTTCAGTTGCAGGGATAACAGCACCTTCTAGAGGCGTTGTAAGGGAATTACTGTTGCTGTATATACAGAGATAGTAATTTGTACGTTCTCATACAAATGTGCTGACAGAAACAGTCAATCAATTTACCTTAAACCATAAAACAAAAGTAAAATACTTCCTGAGTTATGGAACTAAATGCTCTTTTTCCACCGTATTCTAACTTGTTGAGATGGTTGAGATGACATACTTCATGCAAACACGTGTACTGGACGTGATACGGAGCCACTTTCTCCTCTCCTTTGATCTCCACGTTGATTTGGAGGCGAATGGCGCCCGATACAGCGGACTTGTCCGTCCTCTTCTCTGTAATCAAACACAAATACAGCCATTCAGACGGTTGCACCGTCTTGATTCATAATTTGTATCCAGCTCTGTGCCTGGGACACATATTACACTAGATATGTTAGCAAGGCTGTGATTATAGGGTGTTAACATGGCAGCTCAATGGCAGGGGGCCTTTGTTTCTGCAGCTCAATGGTGATACAGAGCCAGCAGCGCTAATAGAAATCCTCCAGCTGATAGAGAGCGGGCCACGAGTGGATGGCCCAACACATCTGAAGCAGAGATTCTCTGGAGATGGGCTGCTGGCGGCCCAGCCCAGCTATTTGCCCTGACAGGAACGTAATTAAGGGTAATTTTCACACGTCAGCAGCTGGGTTGATGCCCAGCTACTTGATTATCTCATGCTGTGATAGGAAACAGGAGGGGACAAGGGAAGGAGGCAGTATGAGACAAAAATGGTTTAGGCATCATTTGTGACTGCATCCTGTAAAGCTGCACAAATAAAGATTATTAAAGTTTATAAGAACTCAGATGAATCTCCAAAAATGTTTATGCCTGTAAAACAACGTGGTTCAAGTGGGTGAACGGGTGTGAGATGCTACAAAACCTGCTGGTGTGCTTGTTCCTGACCTGGCAGGCCAACCTGCGGCATTGCTGCTCGCTCATTAGCAAGAAAATCGGCAACTGTGAGCCGATCACTCAGGAGGGGTTTTAAGGCCAAGTGTGAAACGGAGAATCCTGACCAGCTGAGATACGTTAATAGCATATTTGAATAGAACTTCCCCTTTAATTAGGGACCTGAAGATATTATCATAGGGATTTCCCAGGTTTTGAAAATCAACGGAATATTTGAAACTCTTGCAATCTGAAGAAGGAATAAGCAACAGTTCTAAAACATCATTTAAAAAAATATATATACATGTTTTTCAGAAGAACTCAATCCTCAGGTGGAAAGTGGTAGAACAGATGCTTCATGCAAATTGTACAAAGGCCTTAAAGGAAATTCAATCTCAATAGGAAACGGACTTACTACAGGAGGGGGAGACTTGAACTCAGTAATCTAACCCTAAATCTGAAATGTTGCTTGGCAGTCCCCCCCAGAAAAACACATTTACATAATTCTGTGGTTTCTGCGCGTAGATGCTATTTACGTGAATATGCGGCTGTTGAAGAATTATGCGCACCCCCGCATATTTTGTGCCCTTTTCACCTACTATCCACATGATACTGACCCAGGTTGTACCAGACATCCATTTCTCCGCTAAGCGTTCGAACTTCGATGATACTTTGACCCAAGAAATCGTCCGACTCCCTCTTCAGACGCTGCTTCACTCTGGACTTGATGTCATCGTCTTCGTCCCAAACGCGAACTTTGATGCGGTCTGAAGAATTGTGGCACTCACTAAAGAAAAAATAAATAAATAAAAGTAAGAAAGTGTATGCTTGATGAAGTATTTCCTGAGGTAAGAATTCGTCACTGTAATTAAATCGTTCCTTTCCCCATCAATGTTGCCAGATTTGGGGCCCTTGGAAAACGTCTGTTAGCTGTTGTTCGATGTTAGTGACTGGTTTGTATGACTGAAGCTGATGCGTAAAAAAGAAACATACACAACCACATCCCGCTCATCACCAGCCTGGTCACACACTGCTGTGGGACAACGTTAGTCAACCAGCATTTGCCACAAGTCAGTAATTGTGGTTGAGCTCGCTACTCCCATACTTTGGAGGTTGTGCCTTATTAAGTCTCCATGCATATTCCATGAGGAAGATTAAGCTCTCATAGTCAACAACATAGTACAACTTCTTTCCCACAGTTTCAGCCATGATATTAACGGACATGGAAGGTCTGGACTATTAACTACCATGCATTTTTCTTGCACTCTGAAAATCCTTATATTCCCTCATTGATTTATCATTGTTTTCGAATCTCGTTCAGTAGAAGCTCTTCAAAATCAAACTCTATTAAGAAGACGCAATCTCTCAACCTTATCATCTTCAATGTGAAAAATGCCTTGACACCAAAAGATCTTCACTATGGTTATGCTGAATCTGTTGGACCAGAACACTGAACTTTGGTCCGATGCAACGGCCGGACGACCCACCTGAATATTCGGACCGGGTATTTATGGATTTCTTTTTTGGGGATTATGGAAAATAAAATTAGATTTTCCCAGCCCGTAAAATAAAAAAACAAAACACCCCGACACATACATGGCAGTGGGAGAGGTTTCCCAGCAGTTCAGCTTGTGTGTGTCTTATGGACCAGGAAGAGTGTGTGCTAACAAAAACAACCACGACCCGACCACAACTGGCCTTTTAGTCGTGTTGGGGTGACGACGGACATCGTGGAAGATAAACTTTAGTCCCCATTAGAACAGATTTGGTGTTTCCACTGACTGTAGTCAACTATTGCCAACTTCTCCATTGCAGTTATTGCAAAATATCTCTGCATTGAGACGCTTTCCCTCCAGCGTGTCCTGGGTCTTCCTCTGGGCCTCCTCCCAGTGAGACGTGCCTGGAACACCTCTCAAGGGAGGCGTCCAGGAGGCTTCCTGACCAGATGCCCGAGCCACCTCAACTGGCTCCTCTCGACGTGGAGAAGTAGCAGCTCTGCTCTGAGTCCCGTCCTGATGACCGAGCTTATCATCCTATCTCTAAGGGAGAGCCTGGACACCCTGCAGAAGAAAAACATTTTGGCAGCTTGTATCCATCATCCCGTTCTTTCGGTTATGACCCAAAGTTTGTGACCATAGATGAGGGCGGGAACGTAGATCGGCTGGTATATTGATGGCTTCACTTGACTCAAACCGGTACATCACCCACATCACTGCAGGCGCCGTCTCTTGATTTCTCGCTCTATTTTCCCCTCATTTGTGAACAAGACCCCAAGACACTGAAACACCTCCACTTGAGGCAAGACCCCCCCCCCCCCCCCC
>JAVLVB010000208.1:56549-86464 GCA_032876305.1 Orestias chungarensis
GCCTTGGCGGAGTCCAACCCTCAAGGCAAACGAGCCCAACTTACTCCAAGCAATGCAGACCAAACTCTGACAGCGGTCATACAGTGACCTGACAGCCCGTATCAAAGGGCCTGGCACCCCATACTCCCAAAGTACCCCCCACAGGAGTCCCCACTGGACACAGTTGAACACCTTCTCCAAGTCCACATGTAGACTGGTTGGGTGAACTCCGATGCACCCTCCTGGACCCTGATGAGGATATAGAGCTGGCCCAGGTTTCCAGGATGAAAACCACACACAAAATGAGAACTAGTTTTAGTATAGTTTAGCATATGACTACTTTTTTTTCTATAAACCAAAACCAAGCTACTGCTTTGTGTTTATGGTTTTTACTTACAAGTGAAACTTTTCCTCCCACACTGGGTTAAGGTTGCCGTAAATGGTCTTGGTTCTCTTCTTGGTCTTTCCCACCTGAACTGTTACGTACGGATCACTGGAGCCTGTCTTGTCTTTCGCCTGAAGTCCCTGGGCACAAACCACTGAAACAGAGGCAAATACACTCATGCACTGACGACGAAGAGGGGGCCTTAAAACAAATGTTTGGACCAGTGCCATACCAGTGATGGTGATCTTGGCCGACCACTTTGAGGTCCCATCCAACACGCTCTGCTTGATGGTTTTCATCTGCTGAGCATGAATGGCTTTAGTCACGACAAACACCTCCCTGATCAGCTCAAAGATCTCCGGTTTGTTTCGTTCCCGGATCTTCATCCTGTCTTTCATGGCCATGATGATATTTTGGGTGCGATCTTCTGCTCCATGCTTGGAACTTTTCTCCGCCGCACCTAAAAAAAAGTTCGCGAATTTGAATAAAAAACAAAAAAATAAATGATATATTGTTGAATAGATAATCAGATAACAGAACATGTTGCACCAAGCTCAGGAAGTAAACTCTAGAGTCAAGACCAAACAAGATGAAGGTAGAAAACGGTTCTTTTCATTAGTGCATAAGGCAGCTGAGGAGATTTTAATGTGATTTAGTTGATTTTTCTGAGTTCTGCCTTCAAACTTTTACAGTTTGATAGGCTTTCTAAATCCTCATGTAAAGCACGGATTATGTTTAATACCCATAAATTCTCAAGGATTTATGCTGGTATTTCTTAATAGAACGAGGAAGAGAATGTCTGCAGAAACCTCAAGTGAAGAAAGTGAATCTCTCTCCATAATAGCTACTGTAAGTGGATGGTATGCAACAGGCAGCGAGGGAACATTGTGAGTGAGTCTGCCGTGGTTGGTATTTATACTGTAGAAAGTGATCCAGTAAAGGAGCTTTGGTCCAATCCATCAGAGAAGCTGTAGCTCAGATGGCAAGTTTCGAGATTAAGTTTAACTTTATTTAAAGTTTATTGAGAAACAACTGCCAGTGGTCATAATGCTGTTACAATAAAGATCTCCGATTACATAGAGGTTACAAATTAGACCTTAAAATCAGTGTTTGTTTTTTCGTTCGTTTTTGGGTCAGGAGCACCAGAACCAGGGACTCTAAAAGCCTGATAAAACAAAAAAATACATTTGCTCACATTTTATGGAATACTTACCAAGTATTTTAGCTTTATTTCATGCAGACAAAAATAAATATTTTCATGTATACAAATAACTAAGGATCAGAAGGATATATTTATTTTAGTAACATTAAAAACATATTACTGCAGAATATTCCTAAAAAAAGCTCATTGTTTGCACTGAAACCATCGCATTTCCAGTAATTCTTAATCAAACTGATTTGTAAAAAACAAAAACCTACAAATTGATCAGAATTTATTTAAATAATCTTAAAATCTATCATGAATGCTTGTTTCTTCGTCTGGGCTTCATAACATTTTGGATAATCTCATTAGCATAATTAACAATTGATACAAACTTTGCTTTTAAAAAGCCACTTTAGCCCACACATGGGGAAGTATGTACTCACGCTGTAGGCAGTCAGCATTGAGAAGCTCTTGGCACTTTTCATGACACTTGACCCCACACTCTGAGCAACGCATGCCCTGGCGGGCGATCCCCCACAGGAGCCCCTCACACTCATAGCAGTACGTGGGAGTGGTGGCGGTCCACACCTCAAAGTTATGCGGCGTGGTGCAGGAAATGGGGTAGATGAGAGCCTGCAGGGTCTTCTTGTACACATGGTTTTTCTGAGAACGGTAAGACATCATTGTTTACGTAAGAGGCTGAAGATAGACGACTAAAAGGTGTGACGTTAAAAAGATTTTTTTTAATCATAAAAACATTTGAATTAAAGCTGATTAATATAAAACTTCAACTTACCAGCTCCTCATCCTTGAATGAGGACCGTGCAGCCATAGCAGAGGCGATCCCTGCCTTCCTGGCTTGGATGAGAGACTGAACAGGACCCAACGTGGAAAATTTGCTTAAGTTTGCATCTTTTAAACAAATTCATGTTCCACAAAAAAAAATGCACAAGAGTAGCTCCATTTTTTTTCTATAACAGTTTCGAGTGATGGTGGTTAAAGGGATGTTCAGTAGGGTTACCACAGTTTGTTTTTCCCATATGTGAACCCCTTACAAATACAGGAACCCCCCCATTTGAGTGCTGTTAGTTTAAAGCAGCCACAGATTAAGAGGAATTTAGACCATCAGTCCGAAACAGAACAACAGAACTGTGTTAGTACCCTGGATTCACTAAGATAGCTATCAGCTAACGGCTCAGGAAGTGGGGGAAAAAACATAAACCACAGGGTAAGGGAATGATTGGTGAATAATATTTAATTGATAATATCAAGCAGGAAGGAGAGCCACCCAGAACCAACAGGGTGCATGCATGCGTTTACTGGTATCTAACCGGTGCAGTCTAGAGATCACCATGCTGCTGGATGATTTGGTTACCCTCTACTTGATATTTATTTTTATTTTATTTACTCAGCAGGAAAAGGGAGGGGCGTCTGTGTTTTTGACTTACCATAGCCTGACCAGGAAGTGAGAATGCATTCAAGAGAGTTGTGGGGAATAGTTTCAGGTTTAGGAGAGGAGGAGAGAACAATTAGCATTCTGACTCATCATCTGTTGTTGAAAAGTTCAACCCAAATTCATTTTTAACATTCAGCGCATGAAAAGAAAAAAGAAAGAAAAAATACCCCTTTAATTTAGCTATGTTACAACCTTGTAAAAATTTTATGTGATAGAGCAACACAAAGTAGCACATAAATGCTAAACGAAAGGAAAAATAACAAAAAAATGTCTCCCTGCTGAAGAAAACCGTTCCCACAGCATAATGCTGCCACCGCCCCTACTTCTATGGGTGGGTTTACCTGAGGAAACGTGCAGCACATGTTGCAAAAGAAAACCTTCTTCCACTTGTTTGCCGTGTGTCGTACATTCAACTGAAAACAGGACTTCCTTCAATATCGGCTTTCTTCCAGCCAGTTTTCCATCAAGGTGTTTTTTTTTTTAATTGCATACCTAAAGGTGCTCTCTTATTGGAAGTGAAGTCTACTATGTTTGGGTTCCATCTTGTCAACTGTTGCCAATTTCTCAGCAAGGAGAGCAGCTATTGGCAGTCCTAAAAGTCACTGGATGGTGTCATGGCCTAATTTGCACAGTTGGTCAAGTGTGATCTGGGCGGCAATAAAACAAGAATATCAAGGTTGGCAAAGCAGGAAGTGATTGGAAATAGTTTGAAGATTTAGAAAAATCTTCGAGAATCTTTGGAATATTTAAATAATGTAAATACTATAAAGATTAGTTTAGTATAATATTGAATTTAACCTGTTACCAGGGACACAAATAGAGGAGGTAAATACTGAGGCTGTTTATTTTAATGCAACGGTTTTAGGGAGAAAAAAAGCATTAGGCAACATAAAAGATTCGATTTACATCATATTTATATCCTTTGAAACCCAAAACGGGGATCCCCGAAAGATCACCGAAGGATTCAAAGTGGGAACATCATGGAATTGCTCTCCTCTCTGTCCTGAATAAAGGCTGGACTGGATGTACCGTCGCCCTACTGTCAGATTGACCACCTACAAGTGTTTCAGGAGTCACTGCAGCATTGATGCTCTCTGTGAATGCCGTACGGTGGTGCTTCACATGTCCCCAAATCTCCAATAACAAACAAAAAAGTTGCTGGATTTGTCACTAGTTGCTTTTGTCTGGGAAAACTCGCTAAATAAAGCGACAAACTCACTAATGATGGCAACGGTGATGTTCTTCACCTATTTCTTCTCTTCCTTTTTTTTACACCTTAAATAGATTGTGAAAGAAATAAATAGGCCATTATATGTGTCGTTAAATAATGTAGTAACACTTTTAAATGATTGTATCAAATAATTAAACATTTTTCTGAAATAATTACATTTTAAAATATGCATAATTATTCCTCTCAATATTAGCTTTTAATATATACAATAAAATAGTTTGTATTTTTAGGGAGTTGGCAGGTTGCTAATCTGGGGTTATATTACTACAGACTTCAATTAGATTACTATTATTTTTTGAAAGGTGAAAGGTTTGGGAACCTGTGTCTATGGCCCTCTTGACCTCATCTCCCTTCCCAGCATCCAAAGATAACGCAGAACCCCAGCAACCAATACCTGCAAGTACAGGTAACAGGTCGCGCGAAAGGAGCACCCAACCTGTGTGCTATCCCTTCCCTAGTGGCGAGCAAAAGTGGAGCCCCATCTTACAGCAGAACTGCTACATCGGGTGACACTCATCCAGAGATATTCGTAAAACTTTGAACATCAGGCCGTTTTACAACCAAACACTTATGAGCGACTTTTTGTTGATCTATCACGTAAGATTTCCACTAAAATTCCCGGAAGTAAAAGTTCCAAGAAATGTAAAAATTCACGGCAGACGCAAGAAAAGCAAAGCAGTTGTAACATCTGTTGCAGTTTCACAAACAAAACAGTGTGCCCCTAAAACAAACAAGCAAACATAATAAATGAAAGCGAGAACCGTAAAAGGACAACATACGGTACTGACCACTTCGCTGACCAAGGCGATGGGTTTCTTCTTGCGCAAGTCTGGCATGCTGTCGATTCCATACAGACCAGATCCACCACTGTCAACAACAGAAATGCATGTAACACTGAAAACTTACAAGACTCCTTCCCTGTTAGACATTTATATTCATAGTATCAATTTATGACTCACCCCGGTTTAACCCAGGCCTGTCTGGTATTGGGTTCCACATCTCTGACCTATGGAAATATTTGAAATATCTTACGTTGTTTATGGAGCATTGGAGAAAGGGGTCTGGTTGAGTTTCACCTCTCTGATGCTACGCACAACCCCCCCCCCCCACTACGTTTGTGATGGTGGAATGAGATATAGAATATAAAAATCATTTACTGTCCTTCAATGGAGAAATTCAGGTTTTCCAATGGAAAAGTGTACGACAAATGGTAGCAAGCAGATTTACACAAAGGTACAAATATAAAAAATATAAAAAATAAAATAAAAGACAAAACGGTAGGAAAGAGCATGTATAGGTTAATGAAAAGTTTACATTTTATGGATCTAAACAAAATCAACAAGAAACAATTACTTTTACATTTTGGAATCCATTGGATAGTTCATTTTACATTTTAAGTGATGGTCAGATTTTTAGAAGCAGCTTTAACACTGTAGGACAACATCTACTTGAAACTAGAGATATCATGATATCTGACAGAAACTGTAAAAACTCAAGACTCCCTCCAACAATGCTTATACTTGCTTGTCTTAAGAATTTAAAAAATTTAATTTGCAATAATACCCCAACTGTGAACCCCCTTAGCGCCACTGCAAAGGATAAAATCCACACTCTTCCTCGTCTTGTGGTACAGCTACGGTATTGCTCCTATGGCCAATAGGCAATGTTTACAGATAGTTCTCATATTTATTTACCCTTTGAACGTAAAAAAATTACAGAAATAAACATTTGTTATTAATATAAATGCAGTTTTACTTACCTGGGCGGTAAAAAAACTAATAATTATGATGTTAATGACAATATTTCCCGAAATGTAACATATATGGTGAAACTATTTGAAATGACCTTGTTTGACACAAATCGCAAACACCATGTATTGATAGCATTCTTTTTAACTGCATTAAATTATTAGAAAATAAGGTCTTTGTAAAATCATTATTGTGACATGTATAATTCATAATAAAATACTGAAATGTTATTGCTCATCCTTCTGTTTGGCTGCCAGTCAAATTGAGGCTACTGAGCTTCTCGAGCATAAAAAGCCCAAAATGGAGTTTCTGAACAGAAAAAGTTCGTACTGTATGAACTGGGAAGTAGAGCTGCTGCAAAAAACCTAAATACTCCTGACAAGCTAAAATAAGAAAGCCAAAAATTTTATATTAAATACTGGTTTCATATTGTTCAGTGTTTAAACATGTTAGTTAATAAAAAATGTTATGGTAAACAAATGTAATACTTTTAGAAAAGTGAATAAAAGAAAAAGAAGCTTTTTGGGGCCCATGCATGAAATGGAAAGGTTGGGGAATTGTTGGTCTGGGAAATATTCTCCTTTACATAGAAAAAAAAAACTAAGCAAGACAGATAAAAAGCAAGAAAATGAACGACTACTCAACAAGGGACAGAACGATAAATGATATAAGGCAGCAGAGGGATAATAATGTATGTTTAACCTGGTATTCTTCTCTTCCAATTTCTGAGAAAAAACAAATAAAGGTCATAGAGAATTGAAACCACATTAAGTACCCTTTCAACATTCAATTTAAGATTAATTTATAGATTAGTTTGTACTCAGTGGTTTATGTATGTCGTATAGTTTTAATAAATATGGCTCATACCAATGGAGAAACTAAATTCAGACATCACCAAATGTCCCTTTCTGACCATTTTTACTTGATCAACTTCAAACCATAACAAAAAGAGTGACTTTTGGTTGGAGGGTACAGGTTTGCTGGCATGTTGCTAAGACATTAAACCTGCTGAAATATCACTAAAGTTTATCATATACAGGCTTATTTTTTAGTATGCATTAAGGGCGCCTAGAAGGTTTCAAACAGTTTTTTTTTTCCCAGGAACAAGCTTTGGCTGATGTTTATGAAAGCCAGGAACTAAAAACTGATCTAAATCAGGTCCCACATGCAGGTGGAAAATGAAAGTACATCTTGTCAGCATAAGGAATTATGAAGAGGCCAAAAATTACTAGCAGTGACTGCTACTTTGTTCCTTTGATATGCATAGAAACAAGGGAATGACAGCCAGGTCAACTGTTTTCCCTATTGACCCTATAGCATTTCTGGATTAAAAAATGTTTTTAATTAATGTTACTTTATGTTTCGTAAGCCATACTTATTAAAATTAGAAATAAATGTTTTAAATACTTCTCTGTGTGTTACCAATATGTAAATTTGCTAATTGGTGCATCTGCATGCATTTACATCACTGTTTATAGGTTTTTAGTTATTTTGCTTTATTTCTTCGTTTGTGACTAAAGTTCGAGAAGATGAATAATTTCAAAAATACCTGGAAGGTACTCATCCTGCGTTTGGAATCCCTGGGAACATTGAGAACCATAGGATCCCTGAGTGAATCTGGAAAGTCTCTGATGAGTCCGTCTTTTTTCTCTCAATATGCGCTGAAAATTGGCGATGCGCTCTTTGTGACCGGCATCAGTTGGCTTTCCTTGGTTTCCCCCAGCAGTGGGGCTGCTTTCACTGAAAGCGTCCAGAGGAACTTTAGCCCGCACTGCAGGACTGTGGTTTGGGGTTAACTCAAAGCTGGACAGCTCTCCATTACTTTGTTTATCTTCTCTTTGTGTGAATTCTGCTGAGTGACAGCTGATAGGAGTGCAAACAGCATAATTTCTATTAATGTGGAGCTCTTGTGGAGAGAATGATGTATTCTCATGCGTTTCACTATTCTCTCTCGTCAAAAAGGTAACTTGAAGGGGATTTGCAGCTTGATGTACATCCTTCTCAAAGAACTCAGCTGTGCTCTGATTCTCATTTGGCTCACCCGAAGTTTGTCCAGGTGAGGATAGAGACAACAGAGGACCAGTTCCAGCATCATCTTTGACCCCCCCATCGTTGGAAACATCAAACTTCCCCATTGCCCCATTGAAACCTGACCTATAAGTGACTACGGACCCAATAAATATAGTTTCATCAAATCCATCATTTGGGGTTTTGGGTATGGACTCCAAATCTATCTCAGAAGATGCTTGTGATAATGATTCCAGCACTTCCTCTCTGGAATTGCTCTGATATGTCCACTCTCTGTCAAGACTCTCGGCAGACCCAAGATCGAGAGTATCCGCAGACGATTGATATTCATCGCAGTAGGAATTTTGTTCAGGATAACCATTGTCACAGTCCGTCAACGGCGCGGTAGAGCAGCTCAAGCTTCTGGATGGCTCGCTGTCAAGATTGTTTAAGCAAGCATCCATTGTGTGGTAGCCAGAGCTGTGGGAGAACAGGAAGTGTGCGGCACAGTCGCAATCTAAATTTTCCTCCACAGTTTTGCTGGATAGCGTCCTCCACCCAACCATACTGGAAGAATCTGAGTAAGAGCTGTACTCTTGTCCAAACAACACAGAGAGATGTTCAGAACTATTGTTTGGGGATGAGTCCACTGTACTACTTTGTGGTTTATTCTTCCAAACATCTTGACCATTCTCCAGCTCTTCACTTCTGTTTGCACAAGAGAAAACATCTTCTTCACTCCAGCCCCCTTCTTTGCCCCGCCAGATATTAAATCGTTTGTCACCAGAAGGACAACTTGCTTCTGGGAAGATGGAACTGTCATATGATGACAAAGAACTTGTGCTTTGGTAGTTCTGGACACAATGAAGCTCCAAGTTGTGGAGATCAGGGTTTGAACTTTGCTCCGAGGTGTCACAGCCGATTTGATGGACAACACCATGAGCTCCTTTGTCATCTTGCCAATGTTTGGTTGATTTCTTAGAGGGTGGAGAGCTTGAATCTTTTCTTTGGTCTCTTTTATTGAACAGTGGACTGGGATCTCTCTCATTACATATGATGGCGTTCTGTCTACCCAGACTTACTCGTCTGATGTGTGGCGTTTGAGGAACAGGGCTTGGCGGAGGTGCCGGTGAAGCTCCACAGTATAGCTCGCCTATTTGGTTCAGCACTGCATCAACACAACAGGACACTTCATCCACTGACCCACGCACAGATGTTAAATACTGGTTCAGGTCAGATATTTCTTCCTGGATCTTGTTGATACCCTTTAACTCTTTTAAGATGTTTTCCACAATGTTACCAGAACCATGTCCTCCTTCCTCAACTGAAATCTCGTGTGCATCTTTTCTGTTGCCACATACAGCATTATCCTCAGCTTTACTGTTATCCTGGGACTGTAAACCTCCATTTACCCCCACTGGGGCTAGGTTAGCTTTATTGCTAGTAGGAGTGACCGATGAATGATCATCTACTAGACCCTGTGGACAGTTTTGTTGCTTTCTGCACAAGCTTTCCTCTAATTCTGGACTCTTGGATCTCTTCTCCTGAAGCCCTTGCCTCTTTGGGGAAATCTGAAGTGGAGCCGATGTGTATACTTCATCTCTTCCACTGATGTGTTTTGTGGGAAACATCCCTAGGTTGAGGCACCAGTTGTCAATTGGTCCACTTCATGGAAAAACTGCTATCACTTTTACAGCAAGTACCTACAGTAAATTTTGTTGTTTTTTTAAGAGGGAAAAAGAAAAGTTTTTTTGGTAGTACAGTGATGCCTCTAATGGAAATTTCATTCTTAAGGCTAATGTAAAAAATATATCAACTTCACAAATTACATTACTTAAACAGCTGATAGAGAAAATGTCTGCTGTTAATTTCAAACAAGAAAATAAATTTACATTTACAGTTGAAACCAGACATTTGTGTACACTTTGTAAAAAGATTGTTCCCCTTTTTGTTCCAATATTAAAGCATACAAGACTTTGGACCGCCCTGTATTTAATTTTTTGTGTCTGACATAAAGTTATTTGCAAATGATTTTTTTCATAGAGCATTTTTTGAAAGTTCAAAAGATATCAGCTTAGGAAGCTGGAATATCTACACACAAAGCTACACTAGACACAATGATACACTACTGGCTACTAAGTGACCAATCCATGGGCATCATTCAACGTTAATTCATATAAGAGCATATTTGATTCTAAAACTAGTAAAATAAGTAGCTACACAAGTTTTTTTGAGTAAGGGTTTTCCCAGTTTTTGCAGATTTTAGCTATTTGTAGGGAGCTGTCAATACTGACAGGCCATTGTTTGACGAGTAATTCTATGAATGCTTTCCAGAAATGTCTTAAAATAGTTTTTCAGATTTTGGCCTCCTTACAGAATGAGTGTTATGAGGTTAATATTGTAGGCCGCCTTACCCAAAAATATTACGCTCAAAAAACATTGACTTCTTAGTCTTTTAGTGTCTTATATAATTTAAAGGTATGTCTAGGATAATTTGAAAGATCCATTTGTACACAAGCGTTAAAGTTCCTAGGTGATGTCCAGAGATCCTGCGTCAATATTTCTGTACAATGTTTTTTCATTTTACCTTTGTGAACTGAAACTAAAGGAAACTTATTAGAATCTTACAAAGCTATAATATTATCATCTAGGGTTTGTAGAAAACGTTAAAACCGAATTATTTGATAACTGACCTGAAAGATTTTAGTGTCATTTTTTTGTCGAGCAGTCAGAAAAAAAGCTAATCTCCCTGTTTTTAATATATTCCACATAATATCTGCTGTCAACTGTAGAGGTAATTTTTTCAGAAACAGACCAAAGAACAGAAATATTTACAACAATAAAGCTCAACTTGCTGGTCAAACTATTGCTTTAAAGCATGTAGGTACTGTAAGTTTAGGCAGACAAACGGTCCTGTTTTATCTGCCTCCTCAGCTACAGAACCTTCATTAAGAAAAACATGCAGCTGCTTAGATGCCTGTAATTAGGAAGCTCTGGAGAGGCGGCACAGTAATTAGATGACAGGCTGATTCTTGTTCCTTAGGTCATGTTAATCCTTCACACCCAAACCAGCTACACAGTCTGATCGCTATGTTAAATGGATGATACTATCAAGGGTTAAATTAACTATATAAAATGACATAAGATTTTGGTGTTTGGAGAAGAAAGGAAGCTAAGATGGGCAGATGGAGGGAAGGAACTGCATAAACTCAAGCAAAAGCTTAAAACTTTGGAATAACTGATATATCATATCATAATTGCAATTTATGTTTTAAGTGAGATATTATTTAAAATTTTAGGATAATTTTATAGACACCTTTAGAACTTTGTAAGACAACATAATTAAAAAGTGTGTACATCTCAACAGAGTAGGATGTCATTAGTCTATTTTATATCGATTTATAAAGCAAATAGTGAAATATCCAAATATGTCCAACAGCTAATAGGAACCAAAAATTTGGATTCTCCATACATTTAAGTGGTTGAAAAACAAATTTCACAGATGTTGTTTTGTGGTCTACATATTGATGCTAACATATTCTGCTTTCGCATATTTTTTTCCTTTAACATAACTTTCCAATAACAATATAGGTATAATCACTCATTTGGGGGCTTTATTACCTGCAAGTCAGAATCATTAAAACTAATAGAACAAACACTTGAAGCTAATAATCTTGTTGAGATCATGTTTTTCCACTTTTCAACTTAAGCAAGCAAAACAGTTTTTATTTTAATACTATTCCACTTTATTTAGATGCACGTGTAAAACCAAGCAAAAAAAACAAAACAACTGCACCTTACTGGGAACTATGTTAAAAATCCGTTTAAGGCAGCGGAAAGACACAAAGCAGCCCTTCTTTTAAAGTTTGAATGCTTTAAGAGAACAAATCCAAAGCCAATTATTAACTGTGACAAAAACACCTATAAGCAAATTATTTTAAATCTGCAGAGAGAAACAAAAGTATTAAATACAAACCTTACCTTGTTGGAAAAAGATGGTCAAATCCACACATCCCCCCTCTTTGAAGCTCTTGTCTTGATTATTACTGAGCTTTTGTTGATACATTTTAGGAGAAGAGAGCCATCAGGAATTCCCTCCCACCCCGTTTCTGCGCTCCCTCCCTCTCTCTCCTAATCTGAGGGTGAAACGCAGCCAAAGCTCCCTCTCATTCATTATTTCCTGTTTTTACAAATGCTGACTGCAGAAGTTGCTTTTCCCTTAATACAAAATTGTGGTCATCTATCCAACAGTTTGTTGGTTGTCTGTTTCCTGCTAAAACAGCTCTGAACCGTTCAGGTATGGATGTTATTAGACCCCTGCTTTGGTACCTGGAACCAACATGTTAGGAGCAAAAAGCTTACATCCTTGAACTGGAATTATGTGGTTTCTCATTTTTTGAGCAGAACCGAATTTTTATTCATTGTTTGGCACAAATGAGAAATAAGATGCGTCTTGTGGTAGCTGCAGCTCCTCTCCTGGATACATCAGTTTGGAGGCTTTTGAAACTCTGCTCCCACCTGCAGTCCACACCTTGTGAATCTCCTCTAGACTCCTGATTGGGCTAATTATTTTAAGGCTAAAGTGTTACCATGGTTATAAGACCCAAACTGCTCCTTCTAAAATAGAGGTTATACAGTAAATCACAGGAGTGACCGAGTCCAGTCCTTCCAGGTCTACCATCCTACAACCTTTAGATCATGGGTCTTCAAATCCAGGCTTTGAGGTTCGATGTCCTGTAACTTTTGAAACTTTTGAACTTTGGTGCATTGGACTAGGGGCAGATCTAAGAGCGGCAGGACACGCGAATTTGAGGCCTGGATTTGAAGATCCCTAATCTAAAGGCTGGAGGATGGTAGATAACAAGGAAGAGACTTAGAAAGGTGAAACATACAAATGCCAGCTGAAGCTGAATCTTCTACAGTGACATAGGGGACCTATTTTTTTGTAAAGGAGGTTTATTTGAAGGAATAACTCTAGGCAGACTTCATAATGGTTCCATTTGCAAACACATTTTCTCTGTGGAAAACCTCCAAGAGGAAAGAAATGTAAAATATCCAAACATTTAGCATATGTTTAAACACCAAGAGAGGGTAAACTCAACCAGAATGTCAAAGTGTTGGAAGTGAATGCATCCATACATGTTCACTTTGTATACAGAGTTGGAAAGGAAAGAGGGGACTAGAAGCATAAGATGATTAAGTGTTTACCTCATTGAGCTGAACCCTCACTTTGTTTATGGCTTTTAGCCAGCGAACTCTAGATAGAGAGAAAGGCAACGGCGGGCCTCCATCATGGAATCTATGACAAAGAGACAATATCACACATCCCTTCAACCTTTAGTCAAAGACATACTTAGTGCAAGTCCAAACCAGAATATTACCTTTGGACTTTAGAAGAGTCTTTTTCTGATGCGTCGCTCTTTAAATCCGGCGTTAACTCAGGAGACCGAACCTCTAAGTCCTTCTCACTCCCAGTCGAGTGGCCATTTGTAGGAAGTCCTGCAGGACGAGGCTGGCCATTGGTGGATGGGTGTAAGCCGGTACTATGGTAGGAGTGGAAGGACTCTTCCAGTTCTGATCCGCCGGTGCTTTCATGGCCAGTCTCACTCAGCTGCGAACTAGCCTGGCTCAGGTTCCCCGATGACCCAAAGCGGTTACTTTCCACTGGACTATAGTTATGAGAAAGGGGTAAGAAAAAGGTTCAGAAAAGGAAATGTTTTCATACATTTTTCTAATCTTAAACTTAATCTGACGGGTGGTTATAGCTAACTCAGAGCAGGTGAAAATACAATGGATCCCCGTCCAAACAATTGTTCAGTAATCCAACATTTTTCTATGGAATATTAGTCCAAATTAGTCACAGAAAATCTGCATATTATGAAGCAGACTTTGCAAAGAAGTCAATCCAGGTGTGCCATTCATTTTCCATAAAACTGATTAACCTCAAAGAGTGAAGATGAGGCTCTAGATGTTAGCTTGTGTACTGTTAAAACATATAATTGTATAATTTGTGTTTAAACTATTAAAATAGGCAGTTAATAGAATTTTTGGAGGGAGTCTCATGTAAGGGTGGGCAATATTGTTGTAAACTTTTATCTGAATATCCTATAGTAATATTATACGGACGAAAATCTGTTACATCAGATTTTTTTTATTTATAACATTTTTCATTTCAGGCGAAATTTATCAGTCAAATTTTATCATCTGTATATATGTCTTTAGTGTCTCAATATTATATTTTCCCTATAATTTGTTCAGTTTTAAATTTCAAAAGTCATATTCAAAAACCAATTTAAAACTCAATATCAATATTCCAAAGAAAAAAATATTCAGAAATAAAAATTTCAAAGACAAAAAACATTCAGATGCTAAATTTTAACAGGCCGATTTCAGTGTTTTACATTCGCTGTTCACTTTTAACATCCGCTGCTTTAGGATAACAAGTCAATCCATAATAAAGGCCATTGGATACTGTTCCCTCTCTGTTAAACTGCTGAAAGAGATCCTGATGATTCCATGCACATTACCAGATTCAGATGAAATTCAGGCTCATGTATTTCAAAATCAGATGGATCAGGTTTACTTTCAGACTTTCATGATAACAATAAAAATTAATAGTAATCTCAAATACAGCTCTCGAAAAAGATACCAAGTTAAAATGGGTTTCTATAGTACACCAATTACATAAATAAGTGTGATTTCTATCACTATCCTCCTCCTCCCCCCCAAAAAATAGAATGTAACACTTAACCTCAAAAAACAGGTATAATAACAATTCAGCAGTTTTTTTAGTTTTCAATTATTATTCATCCTAATTTATTGTTGTGGTGATAAACCATTATTCTTATCATAACATGTAATTTATCACTATAACAATAAACGATAATCTCAAGTATTCACAGATGGTTGTAATCTTTAACCCCTGCAAATACCAAGGATCCACTGTAAAATACTTTAAAACAAAATAGCTAACTCAATAAGGACACTAAATAATACACACTTACCTGTTAATAGCCATGTGCACAAAGTGTAAATCGAACAACTAGTTCTCTAAAGTAGTAGCTAGGTTAGTTTACAGACACAACATCAGTCCTTAAATTAGATACAGAACCTTGCTGCTGCATGTTGAAAATATTAGGTGTAAAAACTGCATAGATTCTGGTGTTTTACACACTTCTCAGTTACTATGATATGAGGAACTTTGTTTCTAGGTATTTCACACACCAAAAACAATTATGAATATTTGCATTATTCAATTTGTATATTTTCTCGCATATTTCTTCTTTTGGTGTTTCCACAAAAGCAGATGGTTGTAGACTATAAAACACCACAGATTTAATCTGTGTGTTTGATATCAGACCTAAAATAGTTGGGAATAGATGTTATTTGCTGGGATAAAACACAGATTAATCACAGCAGAAGAACAAATAGTAGGATCCAAATATTCACATACACTGTAAAAAAAAGAGAGCTGGAGATTAAATCAGAATAAAACTTTCCTGTTTTAAGTAAGTTAGGACTACCAAAGTTATTACTTTTTTTACACTAATGAGAAAATCATTTTTCTATACTTTGTTAAATTTAAAACCTGCCTATCAACAATTTAGAAAAAAAACAGATGAAGACCTTATAGCTTTGTAAGATTTCAATATATTAATTTACTGAAAAATAAATTGAAACAAAAAACTGTATGTAGATGTAATACATCTTAAACTTGCTAAACTTCATTTCACATATTATAAACGTCAAGGGAAACCCAAGATATCAAAGAATTGTGGAGCTGCAGAAAATGTGATTTTCCTTGAGTGAAAATTTTAGCTGCTGTTAGGAGCCAAATTTATGTGTTCATACAATTATTTGCAAGTATAAAAAGCATCTAAATGTTCAGCAACGATGCAATTCATAAAGGAGCTGTGTTCTGTATCCAATTGATTAATGGGTGCAAATAGACCCCTAAATCAAAGCAAAGGACTAAGACGCAGGATGAAGTTGGAGTGAGGGGGATTAATCTGTACCAAAATGATGAAAAGCCAGTCAGTTAGGATGAAACATGAGATGCAGTTTAAAAAACAGATGCTATCATTAAAGCTTAAGAAAGTTAAAATTTGAGGCCCAAATTTGTTTTTCAAATGAACAGTGACCTTAAGCACACTACAAAACAGGTTAAATGGTAGCTTAAATAACACCATGTAATTTCTTTGGTGTAACCATTCTTCGGTTGACCTAAGTTTTACCAGAAATGTATGGGGAAAGCTAAAGACTGTTGTGTTTGATCAAGGGGGCTGACTGACCAGACCCAGTTACACAAGGTATGTGTAACTGGGTCACTATTACAGCAAACTATAGTGGCAAACTACAAGGAATGTTTAGGCTAAATGAAATCTTTTTATACAGTGTAAAAATGTTTTCACAAAAGGGTCTGTTCAAATCAGAACTCCATAGTAAGAAAAAACACACTGTAGCACTTGCGAAAAAAACATAAAATCTTGCCAAATAGACAATGAAAATGGTTTAGATAATTTCTCAGCTGTCTGGCTTATTGAATTTTAAAAGGGTGTATATTCACTTGAAGTTCTGTTTTGAAAGAATATATAAAAGTGAGCAGTCAGACACACCAACATATACAACAACACTAAACTAGAGACAATGGATTGCAGAGCTGGACAGGGAATACATTTTAAAAGGTGTCAATGCAGAATAAATGGTGAAGGGGGGACCATTTAATATGCTTTTACTAGCCTTTTTTCAATCAATAGATCCTTCTTGGACTGGTTGTCCAGCTGCACTCCTGCGGCAGAACCTGCAGAGGGGTCTGTTTCTACAAGCCTTTCCTTCTCCCTTAGGGTCTGGGATGCTGAAGGATCTAAATCAGGATTGGAGATGCAAATCTGGGGGTTTACAACTTTATCTGTAGAACCTACCAGTTCGTTTTTATGGGGATCGGGTGTAGAAGCCTTCTGTGGACTATTTTTTTGATCAGTCGTTGGCTTGTTGATAGACTGGGGTTGTGATGTAACTGGAGAAGCTTGAGACCTAGGGGCCTCTGGCTGCCATGGAAAACCTATTTTTGCCCCAAAAAATTTTGACTGTTGTTTCCCTACAATATTTTTTTCTTCTTGAAACAAGGTTCCAGAAAAAGATTTTAACCCAGACAATAGACCACTGCCACCCTCTGTTTGAGGTAATGATGAAACAACTGGTGAAAATAATGATCCAAGCGATTTTCCAGTGTCACTCTGTGCAGATATAAAACCAAGGAAAGACTTAGCTTGAGGTTGATCAGCACCACTTGAAAATTGATCAGTTGTGGTAGCTTTACCACCAGGCAACTGAGGGGGAACTGACTTGACATTTCCATTACTGTTGAGTTCTTCTTTAATGAGCATTGCTTTCTGATGTGTCAACTGGCTTGATGCAGTTGTTTTTTGCTCAATGATTTCTAGCTGACTAGTAAAGTCTTTTGAGTCATGTAATGACTCACTTGCAACCCCAGGAATCGCGGAACACGATGCTTCAGACATCTGTCCATTAGTGCTTGTTACTTGATCAATTTTATTACTCTCACAAATAGATGGCATAACATCTGGCAAAACATTCTCATTTTCAATTTGTGGTAGGGCTTTTATAGTCACTGTCGTAGCAGTTGCAGCAGTAGTAGAGGCAGTAGCAATAGTTGGTGCATTACTGGCAGTAGTAGCAGTACTGGTAGTGGTTAAAATACAGAACGTTTTGTCAGTAGTACCATCTGCATCAGTACTGTCAGTTGCAGCAATAGCATCAGAGGTAGCAGATGGTGCAGTAGCAGTTGTTGCAGCTATAGCTGCAGTTGTAGATTTGGCGGGCGTTAGAGCTGTAGTGGAAGTTACAGCACTAACTGACTTCAGCTTAGCAGACACTAATTCAGTGGGTTTAGTTGGTTGACTCAAACCACCGAAAAGAGATCCACCTATACCCCCCAGTAATGATGCTCCAGCTTGTGATCCTGCCCCCTGCCTAGTGGGGCCACCAAACATACCTCCAAGCAGAGAACCACCTGGCTCTGAAGTCATTCCTGCCCCTCCAAACATTCCACCAAGTAACGATCCACCACTCGAGGCAGCCGATGTTTTGGCACTGGATCCTCCTCCAAACATGTCACCTAATATTGATCCCCCAGTGACAGCTGTTCTTGTCTGAGGACCAGACTCTGCAGTTGCTCCTTTGAATAAGCCACCTAGTAAAGATCCCCCTGTTTGAGGCGATGCTGCCTGAGCATTAGACCCTCTAAAAATCCCTCCCAACAGTGATTCCCCAGTCTGACCAGTCGAAGATGGTCCCTGGTTTCTCTGTTGCTGCATTTGGTGAGAACCTTCAGTCTGAACAGATGCAGGTTTAAATAGAGAAGCCATAAAGCCAGTAACAGCATCTGTTGCTGAATCAACAGAGGACTTGTCTGGTTCTGAAAGCTTTTGCTGTGTAAGGATTGCAGGACTTACTGTTGAATAGTTCATAGTTTCCTCCTCTACTTTTTGTATTTCCAGATATTGAGTTGCAGTCATGTTAGGTTTCGGTTGTGTGCAGAATTCTAATTCCTTTGACTGATTGCCTTGAGTTAAAGATGAATTTTCATTATTTTGGCAAATTGATTCTTTGGTGTTGTTGGCATCCATTGTGGATGCACTGATCACCAGGCAAGACTCTGTACTCTCAAGTTGCCGCTGTGTTTCCCTATGCTGAATGTTTTTGGTAGACGTATCAATTACAACCGTTTCAGCATAGACAGAAGTTGTGCTCTCAGAACTGTTTTTGTCTGTTTCTGTGTGTGTTGTAGGTTGAGCAGACCCACCAAATACTGAAAACACACCTTTACCAGAGGCATCATCAATATCAACTGCTGGTAAAATACCATCAACATAAGATGTACTAGTTTGGGCTGTAGCAGTTTGGGAAGATGATCCATCCAAAACCCCTGCCAATAGCAAACTTTTGTTTTGAGTTGCTGAAATGGACCCACTTGTCTGAGGCACTGTAGATGAGGATGCTGAGCCTCCAAAAATCCCACCTAAAATAGATGTTTGAGATCCACCAACTGAGCCAGATCCTCCAAATAAGCCTCCAAGTAAAGATGGCCCTATCTGTGATCCTGCAGTTTGGGGAATAGACTCTCCAGTCTTTGCAGGACCAACCTGAGAAACAGGCTGAGATGCAGAGCCTCCAAACAAACCATCAAGTAAAGATCCTCCAGTTTGTGAGGTAGTAGTTTGGGGTGAGGACCCTCCAAACATTGCCCCTAAAAGTGAACCTCCTGGCTGGGAAGAAGACTCAGGAGCTGAAACTCCAAACATAGAGAATAAACCTTTGACTGGTGGCTCTCTTGAGCCTGATGGTGCTGGTAAAGATCCAGGAGATAAAGTTGCTGTCTGGCTCATGGAAGGTTCAGAGATTGATGTAGAAAATAAAGAAAGCAAACTTTTTCCTGGACCTTCTGAACTAAATCCTTCAGGGAGTTGAGGATGTGGGCCTGATCCACTGGGCACTGAAAACTGACTAGGAGCTGATGATTCTTGAGTTGGATCACTTACTGTATGGGTGTCCTTCTGCAAATCAGTGTACTCCAATTTTAATTTCTCAGATGAATCATCAAAGTTTCCAATTGCAGCCCCCTTCTTATTGGAACTTGTAGACGTTAGGTCACTTGCCATGTTAGCATGTGGTTTATTTAAACCATCTGTAGCTTCAGTTCCTGAAAAGGCTACCTCTTGACAATGGCTACTGGAATTAGAAATTTGTGATAATCCGTGTTGTTGGGGTTCTTTGGAACCAAATGATGAGTTTGGAGTTTTTTGTGGTTGGGGCACAGTTACTGGTGTAGTGGAAATGTTTGCATCAAAACTTGGCTTTTGAGAATTTGTTGAGCCACTAAACATGGAGAACAATTTTTTTCTCTGACCTTCAGCCGAGCCAGATAAGCCACCTAACAGACTTCCAAAAACAGAAGTATCTGTCTGCTCTTGTGGTTGAGAAATTTCGTTAGGTTTAGACTGTGCCTGGGACTCTTGCTGTTGCTGTGTTTGTGACTGAGCAGCTGTTTGCTGAGGTGGCATGGCTTGTTGCTGGGGCTGCTGAGGGATGGGATCACTGAACACTGAAAACAGTCCTTTAACTGTTCGTTCAGATGAACTTGATGACCCAGGTAAAATTCCCCTGAGAAAAGATTCTGTTTGAGGTTGAGATTGTTGGGTGCTTGCCGCAGCAACAATTGAAAAAAATCCTGTAGATGGAGCATCTTTTGGAGGAATAGTAGTCTTCTGCGTGGATTCAGTTTTAGGCTTGGTGTGGGTGGGGGCCTGGGAAGTGCTTGATCCTCCAAACATTGATAAGACACTTTTACCAAATGTTTCTTCTTGAGGAGGTTGTTCAGCTGCACTTGGTGGATTTCTTTGGGGCATGGGTTCAGGTTTAGCAGCAGCCTGTTGGGAAATTGTCCCTGTAAACATTGAAAACATAGTTTTACTAAATGATTCTTCTGGTGGAGCACTAGCTTGTGTAGATGTTTGTGGTGTGGGAGTAGCAGTTGAAGATGGTGTGGATCCTACCAGTATGTCTCCAATGGACAATCCAAAAAGTCCACCAGATGGTTTAGTTCCTGCCTCCTTTATTGTTTGCCCTTTAAGTTCTGACTTGCTAGTTTCGGTGCTTTTGGGAAAATTAGGAGAAATAATCTCAGATATACTTCTATCTGGTGTCTGGCTCGGTGTTGCCTGAGCTGTGCTAGATTGGTCAACTGTTTTTTGTCTTTCTAGACCCTTTGATTTATTTATAGATGAAAATGAATCCTCTGTAAAACTAGATTTCATTTGCTGTTTTTGTTGTGGAGGCAGGGAGGACTCAGCACTAAATAAGCCACCAATTGATCCAAAGAGATTTGATACACCTGTAGTCTCTTTATTACCAGTGGCACTACCTGTTAAGGAAGAAGTACTACCAGTACTGCTTTGAAGATTAGGAGATGACTGCGAAGATATTTGGGTATTTGGTTTAACTTCCTCCATGCCAACAGCAGACTTGAGAAAACTCACAAAACCTCCCTGTGATTGTTGATTTTGTGTCTCAGCTTTGGTTTCCACCAGGTTATCAGTTGCAAGTGTAGGCTGTGCTGTTATTTTAAGAGATTCTTTTGATGCAAAGGGCACAGAGACATTGAGCTTTGTTTGGGGAGATACCTGCTCTACCATTGTAGTTTGACGTGAAAGCCTTGGTTTATGCAAGGTTGCACTTGAGAGTGCTGAGGGCTGTGTGATTTCCGTGATTGAGGGAACTGTTGGCAAACGTCTACCGTGTGATGTGGTTGGTTTCTGCATTTGTTGTTTATTTTTTTCAGCTTGGGTAACAGTAGCAAAAGAGTCTTCTTTAATAATCTTAGACTTAAGATTCTGGAGGCCTGATGATAGAATGTTCATAGTTTGTTTGCCACCAGTTTGATCAGAATATATCTCCCCAGGTGTTTTCACCTCTACTTGAGATTGTTTGGTAACAAAAGATGATATTAGGGGAGAAATCTTTTTGACCTGCTGATTTGGAAGTTCTTCAGCTGGAGATACACGTTTTCTCCATTCATCCTCTGAAACGTCATCTACATGTTTCACTGTCACAGCTGTAGATGAACGCCGCCGTTGACAAGGTTGATAGCATTTGTTAAGAAGCTGATGATTTGAATTCTCAACAGGAGTACAGTTTAGAGAAACAGTAACTTTCTGAGCAAGTAGTTTCTTAACTTCATTGTTGTTCCAATACGGGCTGTTGTGGTCTTTTTTATGGCATGAAAGATCAATAACATCTTGGTAGTAATTTTGATAACCATAATTTGATTGTACTGGATCCATCTTTACTTTGTTTAATCTGTAAGATGTGAAATCCATGCCTGGCAGCCCTTGTGACAGAAAAGAATTTTCAAACATTTCAGAGAACTGCTCAAGATTTAAATTCATGATCTGGTTTCCTTTTCTGTATGCAGCTGATAAATCTAGAGGAGCATTGAGAAGTTGTGAGTCACTCTGATTTTCACCAGGAAGCCAAATAAGCTCATCCTCATTGTATAGGGGAATTTTAAAACCACAGACTAAGACAATTTCATTGTGCAGCCATGCACTTGGTATGCTATCTCCTGTCTGTCCATGGTCCCATGATTCACCTTCGGGTGTACACGCATATACATATTCACCTGCTGCGTCTGTAAGTAAGGCATAAATGTACTCATGGTCTGTATAAACAAAGTACCCACAGTCGCCATCCTCTGCTGGCCACCACATTCCTTGCTCCAGAAGAGAAAGCCATTGCTGATACCATTCAGCATCTTCAAGGTACAGGGAGTCTTTCATATCAACATTGAGGCCTGCTGAACAGTTTCTATTAAAGTTAAATTGACTATGCAAATTTGAGTAATTTGTCTGAACGTTTTGTATATTTTCTCTTTCTAATGCATGTTGCCCATTTGCTGAATAGGATAAGCTTGGTGCATTCTCCTCATAATAACCTTCATGGTACAAGACCGCATTCAAGCTGTAAGAACTATCATCATTAAACGAATGACAATTTCCAAACTTTGCATTGTTGTAGGTAGTTAAGTTAAGAGCAGATTCTTTATTAGATGAATATGCAAAATTACCCAAGTCTTCATAACTGTTCCATAATTTTCTTTGGTGGTTTTGGTATTCATTTCTTGGTCCTCCAAACGAATGTGATACCATTTGTTTTTCATGACATGCAACATCTTGCCAAGGAGTATCTTTCGCTGGGTGATTAATATTTGAGTAACTGGAGCTAAGTGTAGATACTGGTAATGGCAGGACTCCAGAGTTTTGTGTATATGTTTGATCTTCATGTTGAAAGTTATAGCTTAAGGAATCATTCTGAAACTGCTGCCAAAGAGCACTTTCACGAATCCACTCATTTTCATCATATGAAGGACTAATCACATACTCTGAAATATTACCTTGGTAAATGTTCTGACTTGTCACCGTAAACATAGAAGAAAGGCTTCCACCTTTTAATGACTCCTGGGTCATGACTGGAGAAGTATTGTGGCTTTCTAAATGGGAGGGAATGTTTCCTGTACTATAAGCTATTTGGTTAATTAAAGGTGAATGAGAGCAAAATAGCTGAGATAGATTGCCTGTGCTTAACGAGTAGTGCGGTGTCTGACTTTGAAGAGATCTTGCAGAACCAGCTGATGTTCGCAGATCTAAACTCTCATTGTGAATTGCCACAGGTGTACTAACTAAAGCATGTCTACTCTGTCTTGGTTTCAAACAAATTGGAGCAGATCTTTCCAACCTTTCATTTGTAAAGTCTTTGGAACCTCTTTTTATTTTATCTGTCATTGTGTTGGGGAACAGTTTTAGTACATCTGCATCCTGACGTCCCATGTTTGCTGTCTTAAAATGAGGGTTTTCAGTTGTTCCTTTGCAAAACAACCCAGGGAAAACATTTTCCTGAGCAGCACCCTGAATCATTTTAGCTTTATCAACATGTGCTTGCAAGGGCTGTTGTTTTGCATTGGCAAGAGAATAAAGTGCCTGGTTTTGGTCTGATTTGGACTTTGTAATTTCAGACTTTTCTTGTATTGATATCTCTGTTGATTTCAGACAGGTTAGGTCTGTGTTTTCAGTTTTGGTTAGCTTGTTTAACAAACCAGAAAGCAGTCCAGATTGACCTTCTGTCTCTGTCTGTGCTGAGCAAGGCTGGGTACAAGGCATTTTGATTTGCTGATTTACAGTAGTCTCTTGGCTGGTTTTGTGTTGCTGTTGCTGAGTCATATTTTCAGAGGAGGATTTAAATAGACCAGAAAACAGCCCTGTTCCTTCAACAGTTTTTGTTGTGCTATCATAAGATTGATTTTGGTTAGAAATTGGGAGATTGTTTTGTCTAGGCTGTTCATGATTGGATTTATTGGATGAAACTCCATGCTGATGTGCTAATGATTGGTGTTGTTTAGATATGTTGTCAGCTGAAGACAATTTGAAAAGTCCAGATAAAAGACCACTTTGTTGTGATGGTTGTTGAAGTGGAACAGTTTGTTGTCGAAAAAAGCTTTGTTTACAGGCTTGTACATCTTGCTGGCTCATTGTTCTGTTCCTTATACCTCCAACAAGTTCTTGAGTTTTCTGTGCATTGCTGGCTCGCTGATTTTGCTCATCACCTGATTGATGAGTTGTTTGCGAGTTTGAAATATTCTCTGTTGAGGCAAATTTGAGCAAGCCAGAAAGAAAGCCTCTTTGCTTAGGCTGTGTTCTCAGAGTTTCTTCTGATACCTGTTTCTGTGCTAGATTACTGCCACAAATTTCCCTTGGCTTTACAGTTTCAGAAGGCTGCACATTTTGTTGTATATTTTCTGTTGATGAAAATTTCAATAGCCCAGAGATAGGGCTACCTTTCTGTGGCGTGGTAGAACTATGTTGAGGGCCAGAGTGAAAAGGAGGTTGTGAGGGATCAATGGTTTTTGGTGGCAGGTTACTTGCTTGCTGTGGCATAGGACCAGATGAGTCAATAGTAGACCCAAAATGAAGTAGTCCAGATAGCAGTCCTTGTTTGGGTTGATTAGAAATGTCTTCAGCTGAGCTGCCTCTTAACGGTGTTGTACTAATATCCTGTGATCCGGCCTGATTATGGTTTTGAGGGGATCTTGTTGGTTTCTGATTTGAGTTATTTTGTTTGTCAGACTTCTGGTTTGAACTAGCAGGACTGGAGGAGGGGTTAAACATGTTGGAAAACCAACCCTTTTCTATATTTTTTTGTTGTACAGCAGGGGTGATGGAAGATGACGCTGTTTTGTGATATTCTTGTGGGGAATTCACTGTTTTCATAGGGCCACCAGTGTTTTCAGTTGATGAAAACTTTAAAAAACCTGAAAACACCCCTCTCTCTGATATTGAACAATTCTCAGTGGGAACATTTTCTGTTACGACGGAAGGTAACGCAGGCATACTACTTAGTGACTGGTTCGCCAATGGTTTTTCTGATTGAGGATTCTCATTAACTCGAAACACTGGATAAACTGCCAGAGGTGGAGCATTTTGAGGAACAGGTATGCCTGGTGTAATCAGTGAACTTAATGATTTCTTGAAAGGCCTAAAGAATCCTGTGTTTACAGTTTGGGTAGTAGACGTTTGAGTTTCTGGACCGTTTAAATGTTCATACATCTGTGAATTATGTTTCCAGTATATATTCTCATCACAATTTTCAATTAAATGGTTGCCGTGTGAGCTTCCTAACCTCCCTGATTGCATAGCACTATCATCCATCATTAACTGTTTACTCTCATGATCCCATTTTCCATCTGACTGGACATGACCTTGAGAATATACTGACTCAAATTCTTGCTTGGATTCAACAGAACTTTGACATTCACTTTCTGAAAAAAGCTTTAAAGGATTCAATTTTTCGAAAACTGAGTTTCCTTTTGCACCATGTAGTTGAGTCGGGGCCTCAGGTTTATGTTCTCTGTTGCTCTGACCTTGACTCATTGTAGCAGTTCCTGTTTCATGTGGACCTTGTGTTTTGTTCTTTAGGGGCTGATGAGGAAGAGAATTGAATGACTTTTTGGGAGAAGTTTCCACCGGAGAAACGACTGCTACAGGAGCCGTGCTATTTCCCTTGGTAGGGACAAAGGATAGAAGCCGTGTTATGCCAGACTGTGCAGGTTGTGGAGCTGGAGCAGGCTGTTTGAGGGCTCCTCCGACTTTGTCAGTAAAGGAGCAAAACAATGAACTCATTGTAGTTTTTACACTTGAAATACCCTGATCAGAATCAGCTTGGGGTTTAGTTTCTTCTTCACATTCTTTTGAAATACTTTGTGCCCCTCCTAACGAATCTGTTCTATTGCTACCTAGAGAAGAAAGCCTTGATTTGCTTGATTTGGGAAGGGAACCATATTTGCTCATTTCCTCCTCTTTCTCAGCAAGATATTCAGAGACAGTTTCAACAAGACACTGAAGCTCATCCATTGGATCAACATATTCATCAACTGGCTCCTCTACAGGGGAAAGTATTGCCTCAGAAACCCATCCTTCAGTTTTACATATGCCACAATTCTTTTCACGAAGGCCCTGAGCATATTCCATGTACCCCTCATAGGAATGTCTTTCCTTGAGATGCTGTGTATTTCCTGCATAGAGGTCTTCAGCTACAAAGTCAATATCATCATCATCTTTATGTGTCCCTGAAGGGTAGGAAATATCCCGGCAGTTCTCAAATCCAAAGTCAAACCGTGCTCTCGGTCTAGGATCATACCCTTTTTTGTATGCTACATAGTTTTCTAAAGTGTTATTCAGGTCATTCTTCACCCACATCCTAGTTTTATAAAGAAGCCCCTCCTTGTGCTGCCTGATGCATGACGAAGTCATGAGGCGCTCCTCTTCTTCCTGCATCTCTGCAACCTGCCGCATAAATGGTTCCCCTCTTTTTACATGAAGCAGTACATGTTCGGTGGCCGGCGTCTCTTCCCTCTGCTTATCAAGAGGCCCTCCAGGGTCTGGTATTCTTTTTTTTCTTCGCCGGTCAATAGTGTCATAACTTTCAGGGTAAGTAGCAGCCCAAATACTGCTATGGGCTGGATTTTGACTAACTTTAGTTCTTGTTGGTTTGGAGCAAGGTCTAGCCATTCGAAAGATCACACCTTCTTCCTCCTCATCTAAAAAGTCACTGAGCTTAGGCTTTGACTGTGCTTTGCATTTGTTTTCCCACTCTTTAAATCCCATGCCAGAGTCTGCAGGTATAATTCTAACTCTTCCTCTCTGGTTTAAAAATCTTATTTAAGAAGTAACAGATTTAAATCAAGGGTTTGGGAACAAATAGATGGACAGAAAGGAAGCAAGTAGAAAAAAAGAAATATTTCAGACAAAAAACAAAAGTTAGACGATATAAATAATAATAAGAAAGACTATAAACAGGAAAACTGCATGCAAAGGTAGAAAAATAATAGTATTCTGGTAATACATCAAAAGACAAGAACACAAATGCATAATTTGAAGGCTTTCTGGTTAATAGTTTTGTTTGTGTTGTAAGAGTTTGTATATCACCATATTTGTATGAACAAAATTAAATATTTAGAAATCCCCAGAACAAATGTCACAGCTCTCTAAACCCTCAAATTTCACTTGCATCTGTGGTAATGATTAAGCCAAATCACCAGCATAAGGGATTTGATCAACGAATTTATAATCCTCACAGTAAAAAGCCTGCTTACGTCCCCGACTCCCTCCCTCGGGGAGCGTCACAGTGGGGTTTTCTGTGTGCAAGACGGTGAAACCAAGTTTGAAAGCTATTCAAACGTAGACGTACACTTTAAGCCACACAAAAGGTTTTTAGACAAAATAACACAACAAGCTGTCTCAAGCTGCAATCCATCTTATTTACACTCATTTTCTGAAGCTGAATTAACAGGATCAGCTTGTTATCGAGAAGTGCAGACAGATTTGTAGTAGCCTAATGGCGCAGATTAATTTAAAGCATCAATAGTATTTTTTATGATAGTCTCCAAATGCCATAATCACAGTTCCCCTGTAACTAGTTGTTTTCTTTCTTTTTTCATAGTGTTCCCAGACTGGCAGTAACCCCAACATCCAAACTGACAAAGAACGATATAACAGAATAATTTCCGAGACTAATCTTAAAATAGCAAAGTTGCATCTCATTAGTTTAGGGTGTGATGTTTAATATATTTATTAAAAAAAATCACAATTCAGTCTCTCTCTTTCAAAAAAAAGAGAATCAGCTAAACTGACAAAAGGTTTTGTGAGAGTAAACGTCGTTAAGAAATGGCCACAAGAGAATTAGAAAGCCAAGATCATTACAGAACATTGACTTGATGGTTGCATTCACTGTTTTTACCTTAGCTACAAAACAGAACTCAATAGATCATTAGAAAAGGAACCTCTCTCAACCAACAACGTTCTATAGTGTTAACCACTTGAGGCTGTGTGGTTCCTTCAGTGACTGAATGTTTGTTTCAGGGACAATGTTCACGCTCAGCTCTACCTGCTTCCTCTCTGGTCTTTGTAGTCCAGGTCGAAACTGTGGACAGAGTCGGTGCAGCCGTCTGGCTGCTCCTGCTGACGCGACCCCATGGGGAACTGGTGCATGGATGAGTTGGGCTGGGCCGTCGTGTGGTACCGAGGAGGCAAACTATTGCTGGTTTCACTGCGGTAGTCACTGTCCCGGTCATCTACGGCGCTGTCCTGGTCCTCCAAAGCTGCACCACGAAGATATCCACAATAACAAAGGAAGAGATTCAGAAAAAAACAGTATGTATTTGCATGAATGGTGATTGAATTTCTTTTTCAGACCCTGAGGTGGTAAACCTGGTTGCACTAATGCCAGTTTTTTGTCATAACAATGCAACAACAAACTACAAAGCGAGATGACCGGCAGTATCTGTGTGCACCCGTAAAGATAAACTCTAAAATGAAGAATAATAAGCAACTTTAATCCTATCTCGTCAAATCCAACAAACACGGAAAGTGATTTAGCAACGTCTCTGTAACAGCGCTGCAAAATAAATGGCAAGCTTGATTGTTATGGCGCCGCGAAGGGTTACTAGGTAGCAGCCGAGGGTGATGTGGCAGCCATTCAAACAAGGTAAACAGAGAGGGACTTGCATCAGTTCGCCGCTGCTTCTGTTTAATTTAGAGGAGGCTAATAAATGACAGCCCTGTTTTAGTTTTCCTTATTTATAGTCTTTGATAAGAGCATGGTTTAAAACGTCGACAACTGAGAAATTCCCCACTGAATCAAACAGCTGGTAAGACAATCCAAAATCACCTTCTGTAGGATTTAGCAGAGTGATAGCAGCAGTCTTTATAGTGGAAGCCGACAGAAGAAAGTTTGTTGATCTATTGCAAAAACATGTAGCATATTTTAAATAATAAATAAAGCTTATTTGTGTTGAATTTTTAGGTCCTTTAAAAAAGGGGCAGACCTCACCTAATCTTTTTTTTTAAATCTTGTATTTAATGAGTCCTACCATCTGTTCCCTTGTTGGATATATGCATTCATTTTCATTTCCCTTTTTTCTTTACGAGTTATTTTGTTTAATTTTGTCTGAAACTGATTAATTATACACTTAATGAATTAAATAATGTACTTTTATTTTCAAAGAGAAGCTTAAAAAAGGATGTTGAGAAGCTTCTAGGAAGGAAACCCGGTCTGCTGATCATTAAAGTTCCATCAACAGAAAGGCCCAGCTTTTGCAAATATCTCTCAGAAAACATGTAGGATAAGAAAATATGTTACAGGCCTGCTTAATTCAAGACCTACACACAAGCAAGCATTATCCCACCAACAGTGTGTACTTGGGTTTAACTCCAGCACCGCAAAAGAGCTGTAATCAAGCGGCTGGGTATTTCTTTCAATGTCTCTGCTAGCCTCAATAAGACTGTATTGGTAATCAATCGAAGGATCTGTGGATTATTATGTAAACTAAAGGTGTAGCCTTAGAAATAATTGTTTGAACGTTATCAAATCTGTTTTAGTTGTAGTGTTATGTTTAAACAACAACGGACAGTTTTAAAGAAATATCAATATTATGATGCCCCCTGTTATAATACAAAATATGTTGCATGATATTTCAGCAGCAATAACATGAAAGGGGGCCGGTTGGCATTGAGGAAAAATGTTTGTGCGGAAATAGGAAGAAAACGTATGTAAACCTTATGAAGTACATTTCATTTGGGAATCTCATGACATGGAAAAAAGGGGTGAGGGTTGGCCAGGGGAGGAGGTCCATTAAGGTATGTTACATACTCAGAGGGTCAGCCCATCCGAAATAGTTGCCTGGTGAAAGTTCAGACATTACAAGTGAGAGGCGAGTCCAACCAAAAGCAGCGCTTGTACAAAAACAAATTAGTGAAAAACTGAATCTCTATTTTTATCTTTACAAATGTGAACACAAGTTTGGTTGCCTCCAATACTGGCAAAAAAAAAAAAAAAAA